>CP092865.1:156107040-156590784 GCA_030710605.1 Cordylochernes scorpioides | reverse complement strand
ATTCTGTGTGATTTCCTCGACATGGCAATTGAACATGTTGGGGACAAAGACTCATTTATAACCAAGGGCCTATCCGAATTCAGGGTGTTGTGTAGCCCTTGATTTAAACCAATGAAGCCTGTATATATTTCATTATGTATATTCATCCTTATTATTATTTTCATATTTACTTATTGTTATTATTTAGTCTTCATTTTTCACTATAATATTTTATGAACGAATAAAAAAAAATAGTTTCAATCATAATCTCACTCTCTACAAAGTAAAGAGAGAGAGAGAGAGAATATGGTTTTACGGGCTACTAACTAAAGTGTATGATTTTTGAGCCCAAAATAACGTAGTAAGCAGACTAGCCGCAATGCACTATATCAAAAGTCCAAAAGTCAAGTAGATGTTGACCAATATTTGACGACTTAATAGTATGTGTGATCACCTCTAACGGCTAAACAGTTGTCACAACAACATTTCATGGGTTTATTAGACAATTAAAGAGCTCTTGAGGCAACAAATCTCACTCTTCAAACAAAGCAGTTTTCAGTTCTTGGGTAATCCTGGGTGGGGGTGAACAATTTGTCTCTCGAAGGCATCCCAAACGTGTTCTATAGGATTGATGTCTGTTGATCTGGTAGGCCACTCCATCCTTTGAATACTTTCACTTACAAGATATTCGTCTACGATCAGGGCTCTATGAAGATGAACATTATCATTCATAAAGATGAACGAGGGTCCGACCCCACCCCTAAAAAACCTTACCTAGGGTTCCATTATCTCGTCTCTGTGACGCTGAGAAGTCAGGGTGCCGCCATCAAACACATGTAGTGGCGTGCGAGTGTCTAACATGATACCATCCCAGACCATGACACCTTGGCCACCGTAACGGTCCCTTTCTCTGATGTTTAAGGGATGGTTTTGAGTCCCAGTTTCTCTTCTGATCAGTACAGGTCTAGAATCCGTGTTAAGACTAAACCTTGACTCACCACTAAAAATAACAGTCCAAGACTGATGTTGTCTGCAACAATTTAGATAGCCCTTTTTTGGATGGCAATAAGAGGGATACAAACCTTTGGCCAACTTGCATATATCCCTCTCTCATTAAATATTCTGTAAACTGTTTGCTTTGATATCATGGTTCCTGTGGCTGAAGAGAGCTCAATTGTTAGCTGTCTGGCTGTCATGGTTTTGTTACATTTGGCCGTTAACTTCAAATAATGTTCTTCTGATGAGGTTGTGATTCTCGGGCGACCTTGTCCTTCTCTTCTGGAGATGTCTCCTGTTTCTTGAAATTGTTTCCATAGATTTGAAACCACTTTTGACAATTCAACCCATCTTGCAATTTCTACTTGGGACTGGCCTGCCTCTATTCTACCAATGGCCCTCCACCTCAATGAGTCTTCTAAATGTCTATGACATTCCATGGATAGATAAAACGAAAAAAAATGTTTAAATAAAGTTTTATAGCTGGATAAAAAGGCACGCAAAAGCAAACACTTTAAAGAATGACCCTAATTAACATATTAGGTGAAGCTTTAAATTTATTTTTATTGGCTAGCTAAACCATGTGTTGTAATTTGCTTATCATATAATAATTTTTATCAAGGATTTAGTGTTTAAACACAAGGTAATAAGACCAAATCCAAATAAATAAATAGTGTGTAACGTTTTGGTAACAGTGTTGTTACCATCTTCAGACAAAAGTACTGAATGAGAAATTTTACCACAGCATGTTTTAAATAGTTACTGATATCAAGTGTGTAAACAAGATAGCAGATAAGAAGAAGATAGTTTTCTGAGAAACACAGAATATTATTCTTAGAATTAAAAGTGGAAAAACCCACTTTTTTTTTTTAGATATATTTAAAAGCATATAATTTATATTTCCTCTTTCTTCCATTCTTGTAATTATAGCACATTTCTTTTGAATGAAAAAGGCTTCTTTAAATTGTCTCTTAAAATATTTTTCTCATAATCTAGTATCTTTGTTTCTTTTGGGTTAAAATTATTATGGCCTGTGATTTTTCTATGTTCTACAAGTGCAGAATTCTCAATTTTATCCCATTTCAGAGAAAATTGATGGTTTTTCATTCTTTCTTTTAAAGTTCTAGATGTTTTTACTACATAGCATTGGTCACATTTTTCACATTTCACTTCATAAATTAAACCTGCTCTATTTGGTATGTGAGTGTTCTTATGGTTGTTGATATATTGAGAGATAGGATTACATGGTATCCATGCAATTTTTATTTTTTCATACTTTTTGAATTTATTAGTAAAATTTCTAGCAAACTTTTGGTGTACAAGGTGTGTTCAAAAGGCATCGCGACTTTTGTGTTTTTTCAAAAATTATATATTTATTCATGAATACCTATTTTGTCCCCTTCAAAGTAATCCCCATGAGATATTATACACTTGTGCCAACGGTTTTTCCAATCTTCGAAGCACTTCAAAAAATCATTTTTTAAAAATCTTTTTCAGCTCCTCCTTCGATGCCGTCTTTATTTCGTCAAGCGTAGCGTAACGTCGCCCTTTCATGGGCCTCTTCAGTTTAGGGAACAAGAAAAAGTCACAGGGGGCCAGATCTGGGGAATACGGTGGCTGCGGCATCATTAGTGTGTTGTTTTTGGCCAAAAAGTCGCACACAAGCAACGATGTGTGAGCAGGGGCGTTATCGTGGTGCAAAAGCCAATTTTTGTTCTTCCACAAATCCGGGCGTTTCTGGCGGATTGCTTCGTGCAAATTGCACATAACTTGCAGGTAATATTCCTTATTGACCGTTCTACCCTGTGGCAAGAACTCATGATGCACCACGCCCCTGCAATTGAAGAAAACTGTCAGCAAAACTTTCACATTCGACCGAACTTGGCGCGCTTTTTTCGGTCTTGTTTCGTGCGGCAGCTTCCATTGAGATGATTGAGCTTTGGTTTCCACGTCATATAACCTTAAACCCACGCTTCATCACCAGTTATGACCCTCTGGAGCAAATTTGGGTCGTCGCGGACAGAGTCCAACATCTTATTAGCAATGTTCATGCGATGCTGTTTTTAGTCGCAATTGAGAAATTTTGGTACGAATTTCGCGGCGACCCGTCTCATGCCCAAATCATTGATAAAAATCGAATGTCACGAGCCAATCGATATGTTTAGGTCCTCAGCAACTTCTCTAACGGTGATTCGTCGATTGGCCAATATCATTTTCTCCATTTCATTAATTTTTTCGTCTGTTGTTGAAGTGTTCGGTCGTCTGGCACGCTCTTCGTCGTTCACATCTTCTCGGCCTTCTGAGAACATTTTGTACCACCGATAAACGTTGCTTCGGTCCAAGGTAGCTTCTCCGTATGCCACAGTCAACATTCGGAATGCATCCGCGCACTTAATTTCGTTTTTCACACAAAATTTGATACAGGTTCTTTGATCCATTTTTTTTAATAGGTAAAAATCGAAGACGATCCAAAACACCTGCAAGCAAAGCAGCTGTCAACAATTAAGTGAACATTCAAAATGGCCGAGCTTGTCAGCATAAGTGAGAGACATGAGTACCAACATAAAGCCACAAAAAGATCGAAATTCGAATATACGTAACCCGCGAAAATTCAAAGGTCGCGATATATTTTGAACACACCTCGTATAAATGGCAATGTGATAAATTTGGCTTCTTTGTTTTTGCACTTTAGATTTTGAATTAAAGTAATATTCTCATTCTTTTAGCTGTATCATTAATGAGCATAAAAGTTCTATATATAAGAGCTTTTACTAATCCTACTTTTTGGCTGAAATGGTGCTGTGAACTATAGTTCCAATAAGTTCCTGTATGTGTTGGTTTTTTTGTATATAGAGGTTGTATTATTGTTATTATTGTATTATAAGTCCAGGAAATTTATTGATTTGTTGTTATCTACTTCCATAGAGTAATTGATATCAGGACATAGATTGTTGAAAGTATCCAATATTTTTTTTTCACTTCCCTGATTAATAAATAAAATGGAGTCATCCACATATCTTTTAAAATAATAAACATCATTTTAAGGTGAATTTAGAACTTTTATTTCTAATTGGCCTATAGTAATACAAGCTGCATTTGGTGATATTGGACTACCCATTGTTGCACCTTTCATTTGGAGATATATTTGGTCATCATAAATAAAGTATGTTGTTTTCAAACAAAATTCTATTCCAATTAAAAATTCAGATTTTGGCAAATTATTTATTTTTGATTCTTTGATCACATGGTTTAATGCATCCATAATTGTGGGTATAGGGATTGAAGTAAAAACATGGATTAAACATATAAAGATATAATTCTTTGATTTCCATTTAGCTTTATGTCAATAATATCTTCTTTGAATTCATAGGAGTTAACAATTTCATTTTCGCTAAAATATTGTTAGATTTTTAATTGTTGTGCTAACCATTTTGCCAAGGCATATGTTTGTGAAGGTCTATTGTTTACTATTGGGTGTAATGGACAGTTAGGCTTGTGGACCTTTGGAGCACCATATATATTGAGAACATGTGCATCATAATTTTTCAATTTGGTTAAAAGCCTGTACTTAATATATTTGTTTTTCTCCAGTTTTTAAGTATGGTATTCAATTTATTTTTGAAGTTTTTTGTGGATTATTTTGTATAGGAAAATGTTATTTTTTGGTTTAATTTCAGAGTTGAGTACTTCAAGTTTCTTTTCAGGGAAGGGTTTTCATGAATAAAATCAATTTCTTTATATTGGCATAATAATTTTAGCATGCCATGTTTCTTTGTTATTCAATAAAGAAAGCATTTTTTGTTTATAGTCTTCTTTTTTTTTCAAAAAACAATTCCATTTCCTTTGTCATATTTTGCTATTACATATTTTGTTTGTAGGTTTTTTAGTTTTGAAGTCAATTTTTTATCAATACTATTTGATTCATAATTTTGTTTAAGTGTATTAGTAACTTCAAATCTAATATTTGCTGCCTCATTAGGGTTAAAAATTTTGCATATTTCTTCTGTTTTTGAAATAATATACAATTTTTTTTGTTTCAGATTTCCCCTAAAAAAAAAAGCATATTTATAACCTTTGCTAAGCAAGTCTAGAACTTCATTTGAGATACCTTCACCTGTTAAATTCATTATGTTATTTTTTGGTTTAATTTCAGAGTTGACTACTTCATGTTTCTTTTCAGGGAAGAGTTTTTCATGAATAAAATCAATTTCTTTATATTGGCATAATAATTTTAGCATGCCATGTTTCTTTGTTATTCAATAAAGAAAGCATTTTTTGTTTATAGTCTTCTTTTTTTTTCAAAAAACAATTCCATTTCCTTTGTCATATTTTGCTATTACATATTTTGTTTGTAGGTTTTTTAGTTTTGAAGTCAATTTTTTATCAATACTATTTGATTCATAATTTTGTTTAAGTGTATTAGTAACTTCAAATCTAATATTTGCTGCCTCATTAGGGTTAAAAATTTTGCATATTTCTTCTGTTTTTGAAATAATATACAATTTTTTTTTTGTTTCAGATTTCCCCTAAAAAAAAAAGCATATTTATAACCTTTGCTAAGCAAGTCTAGAACTTCATTTGAGATACCTTCACCTGTTAAATTCATTATGTTATTTTTTGGTTTAATTTCAGAGTTGACTACTTCATGTTTCTTTTCAGGGAAGAGTTTTTCATGAATAAAATCAATTTCTTTATATTGGCATAATAATTTTTGCATGCCATGTTTCTTTAAAATACATTCTATCTTTTTAAAATGCCTTTTTAAATTTTGTTTAGCAATGTAGTTTATTTTTATTTCAATAATATATATAAATATTTTTTCTTCTCTCTTCTTCTTTCTTATCTCCACTCAATAACACTAAGGTATCAAGCTTGCAAAGCTTGAGACTTTTGATGGTGTCTGCCGGGGAAGAGTAGAGCTCATCAATGGATGAGTCAATACATTCAATAATATGTCTTGGGGTTGCAGGCTGAGAATTGCACTTAGTACATAGTGGGGAAACTTTTCAACCATTCTGGAAAGTCATTGTCCGTAGATGACCAGACTTAAGTCTGGAAATCAAATACTGTTGTTCTCTTGGGAGGACAGAACCGCTGCTTGTCCCTCCTGCTCTGTATCAGTCATGTGCAGCATCAGATTTCCATTCCTGCAGGCATTGGGTTTTGATGGTATGGTTTTTTTTTCTAAAAGGTCACTATCCATACTGTCTGCTAGCACTTTGAGATTTGAATTTATTGCCTTAGTATTGAAATGAATATTTTTCCAATGAAATTAATCTCTCCATTTATAATATCATGTGATAGTCTTTTCAATTTTGAATCAGATTTTGGAAAATTCCATCTATTTGTAATGAGAAATGCATTGGGAATTACTTGAGAAAAATTATTTTAAGAGACAATTTAAAGAAGCCTTTTTCATTCAAAAGAAATATGCTACAATTAACAGAATGGAAGAAAGAGGAAATATAAATGATATTTATAAATATGCTTTTAATTATATATTTAAAAAAAAGTGGGTTTCTCAGAAAACTATCTTCTTATCTGCTATCTTGTTTACACACCTGATAACAGTAACTATTTAAAACATGTTGGGGTCAAATTTCTCCTTCAGTACTTTTGTCTGAAGATGGTAACAACGCTGTTACAGAAACATCACACACTATTTATTTATTTGGGATTGGTCTTATTACCTTGTGTTTATAATCTACTAGCCCGGCAACGCCCGGGGTTTACCCGATTAAATGCTTTTATTCAAATACTATTCGTTACAATTATAAATTGGCGCCGTGGATGTCATTCTTGTATAATATATAAATGAGTTTTAAAAGTTGTAAAAAAAAAAAAATGCATCGGCCGGGAATCGAACCCAGGGCGCCCGCGTAGCAGGCGAGCATTCTACCACTGAACCATAAGCAAACAGTGACAGAATTAAGAAAGAATTGTGCATGACGCTGATAACTGTATATATTAATAATCCAAATTGTACCTTATCATTGGATTTGGTCTTATTACCTTGTTTTTATAATCTTTTATATATAATCTCCTTTATACATAGACAGGAAAAGCACATATATTTTAATAATATAAACAAGTTTTAAAAATTGTAGAAAAAAAAATGCATCGGCTGGGAATCGAACCCGGGGCGCCCGCGTGGCAGGCGAGCATTCTACCACTGAACCAAAAGCAAACGGTGACAGAATTAAGAACGCATGACGCTGATAACTGTATATATTGTAAAAGAAAAAATGCATCGGCCGGGAATCGAACCCGGGGCACCCGCGTGGCAGGCGAGCATTTTACCACTGAACCAAAAGCAAACGGTGACAGAATTAAGAACGCATGACGCTGATAACTGTATATAGAATAATCCAAATTGTGCTTTATCAGATTTAGTGTTTGTTACCTTAATTTTGGACAACAGTGTATTTCAATGTTGGATAGCATCTATTACACGGTACAGCTATCATGTCAACTGCTTTAACTGTAAGTGCACCACTTGTCTCATCATCATGTGGTATAGCCATCTCTGTTACAGAAGTCCACATAATTTCACCCTTTTTTTTAAGCAATTATTTTTCCAGACCATTCCATTAGATTATCGAACCAATCCTTCCATCTACATTTCTTTCCATTTTAAAGGTGCCATTATATTCAATGCAGAGTTTCCTGATAATCCTTGGAGTACATGTTCTGAAAACTTCCACTTGATTACCTAATTTAGAAGGCTATAATAATCTCCATTAAATCTTCTCCAAACTTCTTTGTCACATTAACTGTTCATTTTATCTTGAGAACACTTCTAGCATATCTGAGGCCAAAATAGTTATTTCTTCTCTCCAGTTCTTTAGTCCAAGATACTTGCACTCATTGGTGAGGTGAGACGTGTGTAAGTCGGGGTTAATTGAACAATTTGTAAATAAAAAACTGTACTATATGGTGGATTTAATCCTGGGTCTTCAAAATGCAGTGTACATCACCAATCTATGGCTGTCATCCTAACAGGAAGGTGTTTTAGACCTTCGCTGATCAAGTTCAAGATCCACAAGAAGCCTGTGGTAGTTGAAGTCAATGGAAAGGTGAGTTCCCCTCACTCTCTCTCTCTATATATATATTTGTAACAATCCTGTTGACTCTCTGTAGGGTTGGAGTGTATCCTGTCGAATCTCTGTAACAATCCTGTCGACTCTATGTAGGATTGGAATGTATCCTGTCGAATCTCTGTAGGATGTGTTGATTCTCTGTCGGATCGTGGTTGCTGGTGTTGACTTACTGTGGGATTGCTGTTGGCTCACTGTCAAATCCTGGTGAGTCTATGTCGGATCCTGTTGAGTCCTGGTGAATTGTGTGGCTGGGTAGATTTGATTGGATTGATGGCGCAGTCTTGGTCGAATGGTGGTTTTCCACAGGGGAAGAACGAGCACACCTGGATGGGATAGAAAATAGACCTTGCGAAAGGGAGAATGATGAGACTGACTGGAGGTATTTGGCCTTTCACATGATGGAGCGGACACTACCTTGGTTGGAGCCTATGTTGAGCACACCTAGCTCGTAGCACGGTCACCTACCTTCTTTTTTACTTCTTGTCCGAGATCATCGTCATTAACTCTCTCGACTTCTCATTGGTGGAGATCCTTCCACGTGCTCTCTGATGATTCACTATCAGTTGGTCATGCTTAAAGGTGATTGGTTGTTGATTTGTCATGCTTAACTGTGATTGGCTTAGTACCTCCATTGTCCCCATGATTGCAATCCTCCAGGAAGAAGAAGGTCTTTGAACTTAAGTTTTATGGGTCCAGGGCAGTGACCTTTATTTCCTGGATGATGCAATCCTGTTAATTGTTATTTCCCTTTTTGCGAAGCCAAACTTTTATTAAATCTTTTGAAGATACATTGCATAGATTGTGGTGGGGTTACATATTGCTATATACAGATTATCATATATATATATATATATACAGTAAAACACGCTAATATGAACCCCGGATATAGCGAACCTTCCCTTGTAACGAACCTAAGGCAATTCCTAATTCCATTCCATTAAAAATACCATCATTATAACAAACTTGGCGATTTTTTATATAACAAACTACCCCTATAATGAACCTATTTTAGGTCCCAAAATAATAAAATCTATTAAAAATACTATGCATATAACAAACTTAAAATTGTAATTTAAAATAAAATTAAAACAAAATTTTGAGCATGTTTCAGCTCGTGGATCGCAATTTCAAAACAATAAATTTTGCGGCATTGTTTGTTTTCATTTAGATTATATTTTCTGTATGTTGCATGCATTTTTACACATTATACTTTTTATTAAATAGAATATCTTTGCACAATCAAATTTGAAATAGAAAAATGCAAATGGCTTCTAAAATAAAGAAAAGAAAGGCATTCTAAAAAACAAAAACGTTATTACTTAAAAAAAAAAAAGGCCATTTTCAAAACTTTTCAAAGTGAAACAACACAGGCAAAATTTCAGAACACTTGGTAAAATAAGAAAATATAACTTTTCTATTATAAGAGATAAAATAGAAGGCTATTAATAATTGTTTACAAAGAAGAATCAACCTCAACTTTTGCCGCGATCGTAGGTGTTAGGGCTAAAAAAAAAAAAGCCAAATAAATGGGCCCGTGATGCAACAAAATTTATTTTTTATGACATGAACTATGGCGATTGCATGGCAGATTCAAAACAAAAGGAAATCTAGACAAGAAGAAAATGTGGAAACTTGAAATGGAAGAAAAACACAATAACTTTATTTGAAAGGTGCAATGCTTGAGGAGTACTTTGAAGCAACAAGGTATCAGAGCCATTTTTTCAAATAAGCATTGTATTATATAATGTGATAAAGATGTTTTAAAATTATTTTATATCATTGAATATATATTTAATAAAACTTTGCCTAAGATTTGTCTAAATTTTTGAAATTAGACATAGAGGTACATGTATGCTAATGTTAAGAAGAACCTATCATCAAATAATTTCTTTTTTTATTCAGTATTAATTTAAGGGAATTGGTCAATTAAGGGAATTAAAACAAAGTGGCCACTATTAAGAGGTAGCTTCTTCCAGTATGTATGGCTGTCCTTTAATTATACGGTCTAAAAATTTTGAAAAGTAAAAAAAAAAAAGCCAAACCATGGCGTAATTAACCAAAAGCTCTGTCCCATTGGGGTTCACTATAGAGGGGTTTTACTGAATATATATACAATTAAAGATATATACAATGTGGCAAATAAATTTTAAGACTTGTGCAAGATATAAGCCAATAGCAAAGCCACTTATGTAATTGCACATCCTTAGTAATTATCGAATTATCTGCTACGTGGCAAAGTTTCAGCCTTTTTGGTTAGTTCTTTCTACTAATACAGCCAATTATAAAGAAGTAACAATATTTGCATGTCGGATTTTTGAAATGGAACAGAGAGCTTAATTAAATTTAATGCAAAACTTGGTAAAAGTGAATCTGAAACATTTATTTTGATGAAGCAAGTTTACAGTAAGTTATGTTTGAGTGAATCAAATGTTTTCATTTGGCACAGTCCATAGGTAAAAGAAATATGCTAGATAATGATGAGAATACAGGACAGCCAACTTCTTCAATGAAGCCTGAAATTATTGAAAAAATGTGAGAATTTGTTGCAGACAATAGCTGAGCAATCCTGAGAATGATGGCAGAGGTTTTAGACATCAACAAAGAAATGATTCGAACCATTCTGCATGAAGATTTGGACAATATCTGTGCTAAATTTGTTCACACACTTTAACATACGAGCAAAAATCATTGAAAATTGAACATTGCAGAGACATCATTTCTGCCTCTGAAAATGATTCAAACTTCCTGAAATCAATTGTTACAGGTGATTAAACCTGGTGTTTTCTGTATGATCCAAAATCAAAGTGTCAGATGAAAGTAAAAAAACTCACCACAAGCTAAAAATATGAGAAAAATCCCATTGAAAATCAAAGCAATGCTGATTACATTTTTTGATTGTAAAGGTATAAGGTTGTCCCAAAAGTTTGTGTTCTTCTTAAAACTTTTTCTTATTACTTGGCGAATAATATTATTACGGCAAATACATAATAATACAAATACATTATACATAACAGCGAATAATATTGGTATTTCAATTTTGTGCAAGTGTTTACATACTTTTGGGATAACCCAACTGGACATTTTGAAATGTTTGATTCCTAGAATTCATCACATTCATCCAAAAATCAAAGCAATGCTGATTACATTTTTTAATAGTAAAGGTATTATTCACAAAGAATTTGCTCCAACTGGACAAATCATTATTGGCGGTTATTATTTAAACATTTTGAAGTGTTTGTTTTCTAGAATTCGTCACATTAATCCAGAATATTGCGATCATGACAGTTGGTGTTTGGTGTTGCCCCCAGTCACACCTCACTCACTCATTGTTCGTCGATTTTTGGCCAAAAATAACGTATGTGTGTTGAATCATCTGCCAGACTCACCTGATTTAGCACCATGGGACTTTATTTATTCCCAAAACTTAAAATGAAGTTAAAAGGACATTTTTTTGATGATATCCCGACCATCCAAAGAGCTACGACACGCACTCTAGAGGTGATTCCTCAAATGAACTGCAACAGGCATTCAAATTCTTGTAGGGGTGTAGACAAGGTACTTGGTTACACTTAGGACAAGAGTCTTGCACTAACTAATTTATTAAAGCATAGGTTATATAAAGTTTAAAAAGGGAAAGAGAGGAAACAAAGAGGTTACATCCTCCGTAGAAGGTAAACAAAACAACAGCGTCGTTAGGCTAAACTTTTCAGTCAGTTGGAGAAGGGGGGGGGGGCGACGTCATCCTTCCGGTCACGTGTTATACTTGAGTGGCAGCGCAGGTGTCCAACACAAATCATTATTAAATCACTGAAACAGATAGATGTATTGAATCCCAAGGGAATTATTTTGAATAAAAATAGTTGACATTTAAAAAAAAATCTTTTTTAAATTTTTTATTTTACAGACTCAGTCTTAAAAATTCTTTGCAGCACTGTATATATATATATATATATATATACAGTAAAACCCCTCTATAGTGAACCCCAATGGGACAGAGCTTTTGGTTCACTATAGCCACGGTTTGGCCATTTTTTTTAACTTTTCTAAATTTTTAGACCATATAATTAAAAAACAGCCATACAAACAGGAGAAGGCAGCCACTTAATAATGATCACTTTGTTTTAATTCCCTAAATTTACCTATTTCTTTACAGTAATGCTGAATATCAAAAGAAGTCATTTGATAATAGGTTCTTCTTTTCATTAGCATACATGTTTATATATAAACTTATGTATTATTTAAAAATCAAGCCAAATCCCCTAGGCAAAACATTATTAATTATATATTTAAAAGGTATAAGAGTATTTTAGAATATCTTTCTCAAATAATATAACACTAAACTTATTTGAAAAAATGCCTATAATACTTTGTTGTTTGAAAGTGAAATTTGAAAATATGAATTGTCTTAAAATATCGTTATTTCTATCAAAGGAATAAAGCTCCATGTATTCTAAATCATTTGAGGATGAATTAAAAGTATCCAATTCAGAAAAATCGGACGCGAAACATGTTGATACGATAGCGCGATCGGTAAAATTGCGAATAAAAAAAATGCCAATTTGCAAACACAAAATCGGTGGTAAAACGGCCGGCCAGGGGGAATATCCGCGGACCCTGAATGAGTCATATACCTAACAAAAATTCCATTCTAAAAATAGAACTGTAGTGGTAGCTTTTTGAGAATTTATAAGTCAATTTGTTTGTGGCCCATGAGACACGGGGAACTTGGGGGAACTGTTTTTTTTTTTTCTTCTTCTTCCAATTCCCATTTCCACATATTCTTCTGAAGTGTATATTAAATTTTGTTTTTAACCTGTTAATCAAACCATTTCTGGCTTTAAAATTATTTGGAACTAGCAGATGTACCCGGCTTCGCCCGGGTTTTACCCGAGTAAAGGTTTGTCTAACGAACATTTGTCAAAACAATTCTCTATAAACTTATAAAAAAAAATAATAGATATATTTTGATAATTTGAAACTCGTAAATTTGAATCTCTCGATAAAGTGAAAATTTTTTCCCGGTCCCTTGAAAAATGCTCGATAAGTTGAATAAAATCAATATTAATTGGTTCCCTCGGTAATTGGAAGTTAAAGGAATAGTATCTTGCCTTGGAATTATATCATTATTCTTGTCTCAAATAAATTGCCGTGTCATCCTGAATTTTGTCTTTCCTAATTTTCTACATTACAAAATCATCATTTTATCTATTCTCCCAATATACAGGGTGATCCAAAAGTCCCGCACTATTTTAAAAATTAATAACTCCGCGAATATTTGCGCTAGAGCAATGCGGTTAACACCATTGTGTTCAGGATGCAATGGGATTTTTTATGGCAAATAATGAAAAATTCGAAATTGATTTTAGTTACAATTTTATTTGCCAGATGGCGCTCTACCAGAATCAGAGATTCAGCGGCCAAATTGTTTGATAAATTGAAAAATATAACTGATCGGCATGTATTTTTCCTTTTTGAATACCAGGAAAGAACCCTAATAATATCAAATAACAAATTAATAAAACACCACTTCGCCAAAAGTATGAAGAATTGGTTAACGATTTTCAAATACAATCAGAGATATGTAAAATAGGTAAATGCAAATTAAAACATGTAGCAAAAAGAAAATTGATATTTTAGATACGGTTTGTTTCCGAAGATAATAAATTTCTAATATTTTTAATTCAACTCTCACTCAGTATCGATTATATTTATTTTAATTCATTTGAAAAATATGTATCTATCTCTGATAATTTATTTTACTCTGGAATGCCGTTGTTGTTGTCGTGTCCAATAAAGAGCCTCAGATGTATCCATGTATCTCCTTCACAGCAGCAGCAATGTCCACTATCTTAGGTGTGTAAAGCTGCTGCTCAGGGTCTATGTCTAATTTTTGCAAGGCTGCGGCCATTGCTGGCTATAAGAATATGTGGGTAGGTGTAAGTTCCACACCAGGACAATTGTTGCATGCCCTATAGGTTCTTGTGCCATCTGGATGTATTGTCATTCCTTTATAGTGTTTTGTTCTAAGTCTTGTTATAGTTTTTGTCATTTTTCTCTCAGAGTTTATTCCGCATTTTGATCTTTTCTTATTTTTTCGTTTAATTATCTTGTATTTTGACAAAGAATCAGCGTCAAATAATGACATTTGTTCTTTCCTTTGGCTCAACTTTCTGGCTTCCTTTGCCAATTCGAATGCCATTTCATTACCCCTGATCCCAGCATGGGCAGGGATTCATTGTAGAATGCAGTTATTCTCCAATGATTCCAGTTGGGTAAGTAACGAGTGTATTTTCTGTGTGATTTTAGTATTGCCCTTCTGAATTTCTTCTAGAGCGGATATGGAGTCGCTGTATATTAAAATTCCTTCTGTTTGATGCAGGGATGGTTGGTTAAGGCATACATCAAGGGCTTTCCAGATAGCTGTCAGTTCACAAGTGAAGTTTGACGAAATCTGTCTTGCTTCTTCTTTGATTTTGATGTTTGTTCCATCTTGCAGTATTATGTTAATTCCGGCCCCTCCATTACTCAGGGTAAGGTCTGAAGATCCATTTGTATATGCTGTTGAAGGGAGTGGCCTAGCAATTTTAATCAAGAATTTGTACTATGAGGACATAGCCGTTAATATTACAAACACATTAGACCTCGAAGCCCAAGGTATCAAAGTCTACCTCAATCAAAACAAAACCATCAACATATACAATATGTATCATCCTCCAAACAATACATTTATTGACGATGGAACAATGGCTCAATTTCTTACAGACAACACTATTATTGTAGGTGACCTTAATGCCAAACATCAACTATGGGGATGTTCTACGCCAAACCCAAGAGGCAAAATACTATCAAACATATTTGACGACAATGGCTTCATGTGCTTAAATGATGGGAATCCTACCCATCATTCCTACAAGCTATAATACTGCACAAGCCCTTGATATAAGTTTTTACTATCCTGACATTTTCCACAAATGCAAATAGAAAATATTAAAAAGTTTTGGAAGTGATCATTTGCCTAATTTGATAGAAATTAGCACCAAGACCAAAACTAGCTCAATTAAGAAAAATTCTGGAACTTCAAAAAGGCTAATATGATATCTTTCGAAAACACCATTATTAAAGCAGCCAAAGTTTCAATACCAAGAGGTAATATTAAGAAATGGATTCCAAATTATACACACCAGGAAAAAAATATTCAAAGACTTATAACTAAAAGAAATGAACTACAAAAAAGTGCACCCAAAACCAAAAATATTATAGAACTGAACTGAACATTGTGATTGCAAACATAAAAAAAAAGATTATGCGTAAATGTGAAAAGGGAAAAATGGAAACAAACTTGTGAAAACCTGAACCCAAGAAACCCAAATACAAAACTTTGGAATTGGGAAAAACAAATTGACAGAGTCCAGCCACAAACTGAAAACACAAATATGATTAAGAATACAGATGGTACACCAGCAACTAATGACAAAATTGCTGCCAATCTTTTAGGTAATTCATATCAAATAAGTAGTAAAATCAAGGTTGAAAAAAGGCCCGAAAGATTATTCATGACTGTAAAAAATGTCACCAGCACTCATAATATTTTCCATGAAAAAAATCAATATGAAAGAGCTAGCTTATGCATTAGAAAACACTGACCTAAACAAGACTCCTGGGCCAGATGGAATCCATGGCCGAATGATATCAAGCTTGGGAAAAATTGGCAAAGAAAGACTTCTTAATATTTTCAATAACTCCTGGAAAACTGGAAAATTGCCTCAAGACTGTAAAAATGCAACAATAATTCCCATTAAAAAACTTGACAAATCTGCTGATGACCCAAAAAACTACCGACCTATCTCCCTAACAAATATTTGCTGCAAATTAATGGAAAAAATTATACTCAGACGACTCACCTACCACCCCGACACAAGAAATCTCTTACCAGAAAAACAATATGGATATAGGAAAGGACATGGGACAATAGACCAACTCTTATTTTTCACACAAAAGGTAAAAGATGCACAAAACGAAAAACCAACTGACCACACCATAGCTGCTTTTTAGACCTTACACAAGCTTTTGATAAGGTATGGAAAAACAAGTTAATTACAAAATTATACAAACATTTCAAAATTGATGGAAAAGCTATCACTTGGATAAATGATTCTCTTAAAAATATATAAATCAGGATCAAATATAATGGCACTCTATCTAAAACCTTCAAATTGTACCAAGGATTACCACAAGGTTCAGTCCTTAGCCCAACTCTCTTCACCCTATTTATTGCAGGCATAGAAAAATAAATTTCACATAAAACCAATATTGGACTTTTCGCTGATGACATTATTCTATGGAGCAGCAGCACTAACTGGAAAAAAGCTGAAAGAGATTTAACAAGACTCTTCTCCACCTAGAAGAATTTGCTAATAAACATAAATTAGAATTTAACCCCCAAAAATCTGAAACCTGTCTTTTTACTACCGATAAGAAACTATACAAAATAAGACCAAATATTATTCTGAAAGAACAACAATTGCAATATAATAAGCATCCTAAATATCTCGGCTACACCCTGGATCCAGAAATCAACTCCAGTAAGCATATTGAAGGAGTTGTTAGAAAAGGAAGAGACCGACTAAAAATCTTGAAATATATTTCAGGAAGAGTGGGGAGCTGAAGCAACAACAATAAAATTAACTTACACATCTCTAATGAGACCTATCCTGGAATATGGATATCAAATCTATGGTACAGCATCTGAAACAAATCTAAAATCACTGGAAAGGGTACAACTAAGTGCAGCTAGAATTATTACAGGTCTTCGAAAACCCTGCCCTAAGGATATTGTACTTTACGAGGCAGACATTATGCCCTTAAAGAATAGAATAAGCTACAATCTGCCAAAATATATAAACAAAATCAAGAGTTATGAAAACAAACACAGAAATTTCAATTACATACTTAATTGGGAATCCAATCTAAGACTCAAAAAAGAAGGCCCTCTCCACCTGGCCAAAAGAAATGGATTTTTAAAATATAAAGTAGAAAAATATTATTTAGCTGAAAAAAATATCTCCATGCGAACCACTAACAAAATGTTATTTTTAATGCCACTTTAAATGAAACCACCAACAGACAATACCAAAATCCAGAATACTTAAAACAATTATCATTAGAAATAATTAATAAAATTCCTAAAAATGCAATAACTATCTATACCGATGGTAGCAGAGATGAGTTGGGACACACTGGCAGTGGCCCTCTCATTAAAACCACAAATGGCATTGAGAAAATAAACAGAAGAAACCCAGAATTTTGCTCAGTCTTCAGATCAGAACTTATAGCCATCTATGAAGTCTTAAAATCCATCAGAAACATTAAACATCACGATATATGGATTCTTACTGATAGTAGAAGTGCCATACAACACTTGAGTCACACAGGGGAACTTAGAGACAAAGTAAGCAGGAACATAATTGGTTATCTCCAAAAACTCTCAATACCTCAAAAATTCACCTTCAATGGATACTCTTACATGTTAGCATTGAAGGCAATGAAGCTGCTGATGCGCTAGCGAAAAAAGGCACAAAAGAACCCTTGCTACAGAAAAATAAACTTACTCTTAAAGAAATAGAAACAGTAGCCAAAATAAACAAGAACTGGAGGATCCCACCTAAGCACAGTTGGTATACCCTAGAAGCAGATGGCCACCCAGACCTTTCGGTCCACAAGCCGGCATGCGAAGCATGCCTTCGCTGCTATTCTGTTCAACTCATAAGCCAAGTAACGGTATCCAAGCTAGTGATTGGACATTGTACCTTGAAACACCACCTCCCAGACAACGTGTCTGGAAGGATTTCTATACCGGTGGCCTTTAATCACAGCAAAATAGGAAACTATCTACTGTGTCCAGCAGGGACCTCGGGGAGGCAGACCCCGGTCGAATCTGTTCACTCACAGCTGAGGAAAAGCTCAGCTGCCACGTCGTGGGCTTTCTCAAGAAGCTTGCTGTGATTTCTCAGCAGCTCACTCTCGATCGCGCCCCTCGCCCTCCTTCTCTCTTCCTGCACACCCACTACCCTTGGACAATCCAAGACGTAGTGGCGTGCATTCACATCCCTTTCTCCACAGACGCAATCAGGATTGCTCTTAATTTAAAATCTGTGGAGACTTGGGGAAGAGCCCATGTCCCGAACTACCCTAATGAGTTTGTGGGACATTACCTTACAGAGGTACTTGGGTGTTGTTACCCCATTGAATAACTCTCTCCCCTTCACAATGTTCCTCCATCTGTCCAAAAATAAGTCCTGGACGTGCCCCCTGATCCTCCTATAAACTTCTTTCTTGGTCACTGTGGTCCTCAATGATCTACCTTTTAAGCATCCTGCCTTAGAGATCCTGTCTGCGAACTCATTACCTTCGATGAGGCTGTGTCTCCTAAACCAAGGGAGCTCCGGAGCCCGCGTCATCATCTCCAGCTCCTGGATTATTTGATGCGCGAGTTGCCCTTTCTCCAGATTGATGGCGACGAGGGCCGACATACAATCTGAATAGAGGCGGTCCGGGCTGAAGTTCTTCTCAGCACACACTCTGCGGGCTACCCTGATCGCAACCAGCTCGGCTGAAAAGACCAATTCGTCCACTCTGAGTGTTAAACTTTCTTGGAAGATCAGCTCTCCATTAGTGAAAATCACTACCCCAGCTCCAGTATTGGTTCCAGACCTACTCCCATCAGTGAAAACCTCCGTGCCATTCCCTGTCGGCTCTCCAGGACTCCAATTCCACTTTGGCAACCACTGCGGAGGCCTTCTTGGGTCCCTCTTCCATTCCAGGGCACCCGCTTCAAGTCCCAGGGCATCTTCCCTGTTCTATTAGATCTTCTGTCTGATGGTCTCCTCCTCTAGTTTCAACCCCAGTGGAATAAGCCCAGCGAGGACCAATAAGGCCTCACTGCTGGTAGTGCGATATCCTCCTGTGATTCTGAGTGCCGCTGTCCTCTGCACTCTCTCTAGAGTAGTCGCCACCTTCTGATCCCTGTTTCGGCGACACCAAACCCTGGAAGCATATAGCAGGATTGGCTCGACACAGGAGAGGCAGAGGTTCCTAAAAATAGTACCCTCCTTCTCCCCCCCCCCCCCTGTTGAGAGCCAACCAGGACAGACCTGCACAACGCCTCCCTGCCTCTCGCCACCATCTCCTCCGCCTGGTATTGCCAACCCATCTTGTCATCAATGACCACCCCCCAGGATGGTCATCCTATTGACCAACGCTACCCTCCGTCCTTCGATCCCGATAGCCGGCTTGGGTTCCCATTTGATCCCTTTCCTTTTAGTTCTTATGTCCCTAGGCTTAAAGCTGAGAGCTTTAGTTTTGGAGACATTGAACTTAAGGCCAGAGTCATGGGCCCAGTTCGAGAGAATTTGGAGAGAAGTTTCAACACACTTCTCAGCCTTCGCTCTCGAAGCAGCCTAAACAATGAGGAACTGGTCGTCAGCATAGAGAACCAGCCTGGCTCCCTCAGGGAGCTCCTCCTGGAAAACGGTGTTTACCAGGATATTCCACAGAATAGATCCGCAGCAAGAGCCCTGGGGGCAACCCCTAGCACAGTTTCTTTCCAACTTACGCCCACCAAAACTGAGGCTAATCCGTCTATCCCTCAGGAAGTCACGAACCAAGCTGCACAAATTATCAGGACAACCCATGTCCATCAAATTTCTCATCAGCTTGTTCCAGTTCATGGAGTTGAACGCGCCATCAATGTCCAAGGCCACGAAAAGAACCCAAGCACCCTTATTTAAGCCCATCTCAACCCCCTCTAACACCTCGTTCAGAGCTGTGGTTGTGGACTTCCCTTCCCTAAAACCATGTTGGAAAGAGGAAAGGAGCTCATTACTTTCTAGCCAGTGCTTCAGTCGCTGAGCTAGTAGGCTATCCAGGACCTTGCCTAGACACGCTAGTAAAGAAAGCATACGATAATCATTAGGAGAATTACCCTTTCTACCAGACTTTTCGAGAAGCACTACTCGGGCAACCTTCCATGCCTCAGGAAAAGTACCAGTGTCCAGGCACCTATTGAATAACCTGGAAAGAAGCGATGGGTGCATCCTTACCAGGGCTTTCACAACCGTGTTATCGATCCCTTCGGGACCAGGAGATTTCCTTTTCCCGAACTTGAAAGCCGTCAGTTTCACCTCATTCTCAGAAAAGGGCGGATCTACCAAACCACAAGTGGTCAGAGAGATCTCGTCCTTTGGTTCCTCGTTTCCGAAGTGCCGATCCAAGTTGTTTTTATTTTGTCTTCTGCTTTCGAGCGAGTAGGTCTAGAACACATTCTCTCTGAATTTTCTCATTGTTGGTGGATGAAACAGCAGCAGTTATTATTTTGGCCGCTTTTGCTTGAACACTGTCTAGTCTTACTTTTAGTGATGAGCTTGAGGGAGCCCAGACCGGTGTTGCATATTCCATTATCGGCCTTATAAAGGTGGTATATGTTGTTCTGAGAATTCTGGGTTTTGCTCCCCAATTTGTTCCACATAGCCTTCTCAGAATGTTTAGTTTTCTGATAGTTCTATTTGAGGTGCTAATTATGTGTTCTGAAAATTCCAATTCCTCATCAATAATAATTAAAATAATTTTGTTGACATCTTGTCAATACATGCACAGTCTGCACTATTAAAAAAAGATAATATGCATTATATACACTATGTACAATGAATATGGCGCCTCTTCCAGCGCTGCAGAGTTTGTGGAGAATCGCCAGTGGGTCTCCAGCGACACCACGCATTTTGCGATCTACGATGAATACGTAGATCGCGTACTTTGCCGCTTAGGAGATGGTGATGGCGTGGTCCTCGAGACCAACTTGAAAGATACAGGACTGCAGTATCACACCTAGGTATTATGGATTTCTAATTTTATCAATCATTTGTTTGTTTATGCTTATTTTTTTTGTTATATTTATGCCTTTTTCCCTGTGAGTGGAGAAGACGCATAGGTTTGGTTTTATTGGGTTTATGGTCATTTGGAGTTCCATTGCCCACTTCTCCAGTCCTCTCATTGATGTGTTCAGTATTTTTTACGATTTTTCTATGCTGCTACTTGTGTGCCATATGGCTATATCATCTGCATAACAGACAACCTTCGTGTCTTCAGTGAGGTAAGGATAGATGTCGTTAATATATAGCAGATAGAGAAGAGGACTGAGCACAGATCCCTGAGTTACACCAGCCCATGTTCTTCCTTCCTTGGAAAATTCTCCATTGACCCGAACCTTTAACCTTCTTCCCCTTAAGAAGTCTGCAATCCAGATTAAGGTTTTTCTCTTACTCCGAAACAGTTGATCAGTCGTACAGTGCTGGGATCTATAGGCAGTTTGGTAGAGGTTTATTTTATTATTGTTAGTGAGCCAGACTATGAGCCTAGAGTGGATAATTCGTTCTGGTATTTTACAAAGTTTGCTGGTGAGAGCAATTGGCCGATAGTTCTTGTATTCCTTGGCATCTTTGTTTGGCTTCAGTATTGGCACTATAATTGATATCTTCCAATTCTTTGGTAGTTTACCAGTTTGCCATGAAATGTTCAGTATTCGTAGGAGTTGATTATTAGCTTTGTCTTCAAAGTGTTTGATCATTTAACCAAAGATTAGATTATCTCTTGGTGACCTCTTGGATTTTTTTATTGATAAGTTTAGCTCATTCAGTGTGAAGTCTCTCGAGAAAATATCTTGTTGATGGAAGTTTCTTGCTTGTTTAACTAACTGGTTTATATTATTTTTAGAGTCCTGTCTTCATTCATATAGTTGAGTATGGAAGTGCTTGAAAGATATTCAGCAATTATGTCAGCCATCTGTTTGTTCTCGTTCGCGCTGTTCTATTCATATCGGTTAGAGTATTGGAGGATTGGTGTTGGTGTTGATTGTTCTCTAACACTCTAATCATATTCCAGTGTTGGCTGTCCTTTCTTGGATCCATTTTTTCGCAGAATTCTGCCATTTTTCTTGTTTGCATATCCAAATTTCTTGTTCTATTTTGTGACTAATTTCAATGAGTTCTTTCTGTTTACTTCTGTTTTATTTTTTAAAGAAGTTCATTGATATTGTCTCTCTCTCTGAAATCACTGCCTCGATGTTGTGGTCCTTCCAGTAAGGTATCCACAGGTCTTTACTTCTACCTCTAGGTATCGATGCTTTTGCAGATTTTGAAATGTTCGAAGAGAATTTTTCCAAGTTTTTGTCAAGCGTTCTGTAATTCAATTTTTCGTTGCACAGTTCTTCAAGCTTTTCTGCGATTTTTTTTTTCAAGTCGGCTTTCCTAAAGTCCCATGTTCTTTTATTCTAATGGACGTTCTCAATTTTGAAGTTTAGGGTTGTTAAAATTGGTCTGTGG
The DNA here is from genome assembly GCA_030710605.1 of Cordylochernes scorpioides. Lineage (NCBI taxonomy): Eukaryota > Metazoa > Arthropoda > Arachnida > Pseudoscorpiones > Chernetidae > Cordylochernes > Cordylochernes scorpioides. Next base: position 156,568,337 of record CP092865.1, on the reverse strand, counting down.
TCACTGATTGCACCTCTCATGATTTTCCATTGTGTTGTGGGCGCGATGTTGTAATTTATCGCTGTGATGTCTATTGCGGATTCTGTGCCTGTGGACTTAGATAGGTGTTCTCTCCGTTATTTAACGGTGTAAGGTCGAGGTCTGTTAGCATGTCCTCAACCTGCTGACTTTTGTTATCCAGGACAGGTGATCCCCAAATTGAACTTTTGGCGTTAAATTCGCCGAGTATGATTGTGATATCCGAAGACGCTTCACTTAATGTCTCTATTGTGTGTATCCATACAAAATTCAAAGATTTCACGAGCTGAAAGTTGGCGATTTTGAGATGCGTCAAGAATTCGCTGCATGGGTTTTCCGGCGAATTGATATTGATGAAAACTGGCTGTAGAATGTTCTGTGGACAGATGATGCTCACTTTTCTCTAAACGGAGAACGGAGAAACACATTTGGGCAACAGACAACCCTAGGATTTTTACAGAAATGCCACTTTACCAGCCTAGAGTTACAGTTTTGTGTGGGTTCACTTCTTTTATTATTGGGCCATTTTTCTTTGAAAAATCAATGGAAGAACTTTTGAAACCGTTTTTGTAACTGATGAACGTTATGTACAACTTTTGAGAGAAATGGGTATTCCCATATTGCAGGACAAAAGCACTAAGCGAAATAACATTCATGAAAGATGGAGGACCTCCTCATATCTCCCGAGGTGCCAAACAATTGCTGAAGGATACGTTCTGTGAAAATCGTGTGATGAGTCGCCACTTTATATACCAGTGGCCTCCAAGATCACCAGACTTGACGCCTTGCGATTTTTGTTTATGGGGGTACATTAAATCGTGTGTTTATCGATGCTGGCCTACAAAATTGGCCATGTTGAAGGCTTCTATCAGATGGCACGTTTTATCAATTTCAACAGATATGTTATTTAATGCTGTCCATTCTGTCATTTATCGTCTGCAGGCGGTGATTGAGAATGAAGGGTGCCACATTGAGCAAGGATTGTAACCTAATACAAGAGAGAAGGCAGTTACCTCATGTGTTATATAAGCCGCCATGTATTATATTATCTACCAATATTTTTCAGCTCTTTGTGTTGGGATATGGGGATAATAAATGCTGTCCTCACATCTTGACTATCTTTTTTTATTTGTGAACAGTAATTTTTTGTTTGTCATTTGCTCACATATTATGTCGAGCAAACCAGAGTGTTATAACTTCTCGAATAACACTGGTACACACAATTTTTCCCCTTATGTTTAGTTTTCGCTTTTCGCTCATTAGAAGAAATAGCATAAGGAATATTTTCTGTATACCAATAACTTTAGAAATTTTGTGAAAAAAAAATACAAAATGATTTCACTACCACGTTTTTCAACGCAAAAGGTCGATTTAATTTTTTTTTATTTGAGGGGAAACATTTTTTAAAATTGTGTACAGTATAATAAACAATGATAACATTTGACATGCCCATAGGATATTTGGAATAAAGTACGACAAATATATTTTGTCACTCCCCTCTATATTTCATTTGTTGGATCATGACAAATATCCAGTTAAATAGTCAAGGGTCTCCAATTAGTCAAGAAACTACACATTTCTTATAGCAAGAAATCCTATTAGTAGTGCCATCATAATTTTTGGTACTATATTAACATATCAAAAATTCGTGTATTGATATCAGCAGTATTTTTCAAACATTCAATCTATTTCACAAAACCCCATATAAAATATAAATATTTTTGCTACATGTTTTAATTTGCATTTGCCTATTTTACATATCTCTGATTGTATTTGAAAATCGTTAACCAATTCTTCATACTTTTGGCGAAGTGGTGTTTTATTAATTTGTTATTTGATATTATTAGGGTTCTTTCCTGGTATTCAAAAAGAAAAAATACGTGTCGTTCAATTATATTTTTCAATTTATCAAACAATTTGGCCGCTGAATATCTGAATCTGGTAGAGCGCCATCTGGTGAATAAAATTGTAACTAAAATCAATTTCGAATTTTTCATTATTTGCCATAAAAAATCCCATTGCATCCTGAACACAATGGTGTTTACCGCATTGCTCTAACGCAAATATTCGCGGAGTTATTAATTTTTAAAGTTGTGCGGGACTTTTGGATCACCCTGTATATGTTGTAGATAAATGATAAAACTAACTTTGACTTGTGCACAATTAATAGGTAGAAAATCGTACTTTTGATAAATAATCTTTAAGATAATAAACTTAGTGATAATAAAACTTATAGATAAAAAAAACTTGTTAACATCGTCACAATGGGGGCGCTGCTTGCGAGTTAAATCTACAAACCTGCAAATTACTCTAAGGATATTCAAGATATTCAAGAAATTATTTTTCAAAAACCTTCCCCGGGGATATACCTAATAATATCCCAAAATTTCACGGCGATTGGATGTATGGTTTTTGAATCTATAGAGTACAGACAGACAGACATTAAATTTTATTTATATATAGATTATTTTTTAGTCTAGGTTAAACTTGATATAGAACGCTTCTAAAAGGGCATGCTTGCCACTGTTTTTTTTTTTTTTTTTTAGAACGCCACTCTTTGTTTCTTTTCTTTATTTTGGAAGCCATTTGTATTTTTCTTCTATTTCAAAATTGTCGAATGCAAAGATATTCTATTAAATAAAAGTATAATGTGTAAAAATTTATACAACATACAGCAAAAATAGAATGAAAATGAAAACAAACAATGCCGCTAATTTTTTGTTTTGAAATCGCGATCCGCGAGCTGAAACATGCTCAAAATTTTGTTGTTTTAAACATTTTTTAAATCACAATTTCAAGTTCGTTATAAGCATAGTATTTTCAATAGATTTTATCATTTTGGGACCGAAAATAGGTTCGTTATAGGGGTAGTTCGTTTTTTTTTAAATCGCAAAGTTCGTTATAAAGATGGTATTTTCAATGGAATATAATTGGGAATCGCCATGGGTTCGTTATAATGGAAGGTTCGCTATATCCAGGGTTCGTATTAGCGGGGTTTTACTGTATATACAGTTATACCTATACCAGTATATACCTGTCTATAGCGCCTTCCTCTCTATAGTGCCCGATTTTAAACATTAAAATGTAAACATTTTACATTAAAAATGACCTGTCTATAGCACCCTATTTTGGTGAGTCCAAAGTAGGGGAGCTATAGACAGGTTTAACTGTATATATCTATTATCTATATATATAAAAAAATGAATGTATGTGTGTGTGTGTCTGTCCTTTATGCCTGACCAAACCACTCATTGGAACGCCATGAAACTTTGGAAAGTTATTTAGTATAGTACTGGGAAGGTTTCTGAAAAATAATTTCTTGAATATCCTTAGAGTTATTTGCAGATTTTTAGATTAAACTCGCAAGCAATGCCACCATTGCGACGGAGATAGGCTTAGGCAGGAAGTCTGCTCCACGCCTGATGACCTTGGGTCTTTCAGGGCTAATATATTAAGTAAAACCAATTCAAATATTAGTGCTTTATAATGGCTATCTCCTTGAGGTTACCGATTTAAAAGTTTATTTTCCAATTTTAGATTGTATAAGAAACATATTTTATTTTAAGTATTGTACTTTATTTTAAAAAGTTTAAATAATTGTGCAAGATGATATATACGATATATAAAAATCAAAAGAAATAATGAGTATCATTTAAATATAAAATTCGAATAAATATAAATGCGATACTAAAAATTAAATAACTTATATAGATGCTTTTGCAAAGTTTCGTCCTGTAAGCATGCCAACTTGATAAAATTTTCCTGTTTTCCCTTTGAATTTGCTTGATACGAACCTCTATTCATTTTTGAATTAGTAGAAATCAGACGATAACCATAGGTCATAGCCATTCAAAAGTTGGTTTAGGTCGTCAATCCTTTGCGAACAAATGGAAATATCCACGCTGGCGCTCTCTCCGCAGATTTTTAAAATGATATCCCGTGTTTTTTTTTTTTTTTTTTTAAATTTGAGAGCCACCCCTTGCTTGAAGCAAATCCTTTAATCCATTGCAACGATGATAACAAGTTTTTTTATCTATAAGTTTTATTATCACTAAGTTTATCATCTTAAAGATTATTTATCAAAAGTAAGATTATCTCAGGATGACACGGCAATTTATTTGAGACAAGAATAATGATACAATTCCAAGGCAAAGATACTATTCCTTTAACTTCCAATTACAGAGGGAACCAATTAATATTGATTTTATTCAACTTATCCAGTATTTTTCAAGGGACCGGGAAAAAATGTTCGCTAGATAAACGATGATTTTGTAATGTAGAAAATTAGGAAAGACAAAATTCAGGATGACACGGCACACAGGACCGGGAAAAAATTTTCACTTTATCGAGAGTTTCAAATTATCAAAATATATCTATTATTTTTTTTTTAAATAAGTTTATAGAGAATTGTTTCAACAAATGTTCGTTAGACAAACCTTTACTCGGGTAAAACTCAGGCGAAACCGGGTACGTCCGCTAGTATATATACGTATAACTCATGACAATGAAACATGTGTTATAACGCCTATTTACATCACTATAGTTGGAAATGGTAAAAATATTGTCTATGAACAATTACTCTCTATATTGTCATAGAGAATAATTGATCAAATAGTAAAATAGAAGCAGATTCAAATTTATATTTGTGGTTTTTAATTTGCTACAATGTGAATCACCTGCTTGCTTAATAGTATTGATTGTAAATAAATCTTGAACAGCAATTTAGACACTTTTATTTTATCAAGAAATTCTTAAATTTCAATTTGAAGGACTCCTCGTCCTCACTACTGTGACAAGAAGCTGGATCATCCCTTAGCTGCCCAAGACATTAAAAGTTGAAAAATCCAAGGACTACACCTCCAAGCACTAGAATATTCTATCATAAGGTGGAATCCTCTGGTGTATAATAAGCAGCAAACATAAATAAATTCCGAGGATAAGTTTCTTTTATTTCAAAAATAATAGTACTTCGAGCTTTCGGGCGCAAATAGCCCTTCTTCAAGAAAATAGAAAGTAATTTAAAATTAAATTTTGAATTTCAAATAGAAATGTTTGTAAACAATTAGATGGTGTTTTTCTTTGGTCCTGCATAGCGTGAGTGAATCTCGTATCCACGTGATTTAGTTCTAATCTAAAAACTTTTATAAAGAGAGGTGTTTTGCCCCCAGAAATATTGGCCGATTACATTGAATATATTGAAATGATTACTTGTCCTAAAATGAATATTCTAAGTCTGAATTAAATTTTATATCAATCTGGAAATTGCCATTGTTTATCTAGGATGTAGTTCTATGTATCAGGATTGTGTATTAAGCTATTGTATATTTCTGGGATATCTATATGTCTATTGATGCTCTGGTGTTTTTTGGATACTATTGCTTCTAGGATTAGTCTTTTATATTTATTTTTTATGTTGGTGTAGTAGGTTTTTGGTTCATCTAAATTAAAAGTATGGCCTGTTGTTTTAATATGTTGAAAGATAAGTGATCTATTGTCTTTGTTATTTATATTTCTATTGTGTTCATTAATCCTGTCCTTAACTGACCTGCCTGTTTCTCCTACATATATACTATTACAATGGTTACATTTAACGGAATAGATGGCCTGTTTGTTGTGTATTGGTAGGATAGGGCTATTGTTTTTGGTGTTAGGATTTCTAACTATAGAACCAATGTTTGGAGTATTTTCATAAAAATTCTGATTCCGTGTTTTTTAAGTTCTCGGGCTATTTTGATGTTATTGGGGGAATAAGGTATGATGCATGTTGATCTATATGTCTGGTTATTGTTGATTGTGGAAGGGTTATAAAAATGTCTTAGTATAAAATTTTTTGGGTGTCCTGCTATGAGAAGGTTTTGCATTATATTTTGAGTTTCTATTGTTTTAAATGTTTGATTGGAACAATGGGTATGGATCCTTTTTGTGAGGGTTTTTATGGTGTTTATTTTATGATTTAAAGGGCAATATGAGGAGTAGTGTATATAGTTGGGTTGGAAAGACCGACAGATTACTGGCCACTTCCCAACAGAAATTCAAATATGGAGCAGGTATATAGACGATATATTCTGCCTATGCCGCACAGAAACAATAGATAGCATTTTAACCAAATTAAAAGACTTTCATAAAGAAATAGACTTCACCCTAGAAAAAGAATCCAATGGCACGTTACCTTTCTTAGATATTTTCATCACCAGGCAAAACCAGAAATTCAACACTACAGTATATTATAAGCCCACTTTCCAACCCAACTATATACACTACTCCTCATATTGCCCTTTAAATCATAAAATAAACACCATAAAAACCCTCACAAAAAGGATCCATACCCATTGTTCCAATCAAACATTTAAAACAATAGAAACTCAAAATATAATGCAAAACCTTCTCATAGCAGGACACCCAAAAAATTTTATACTAAGACATTTTTATAACCCTTCCACAATCAACAATAACCAGACATATAGATCAACATGCATCATACCTTATTCCCCCAATAACATCAAAATAGCCCGAGAACTTAAAAAACACGGAATCAGAATTTTTTATGAAAATACTCCAAACATTGGTTCTATAGTTAGAAATCCTAACACCAAAAACAATAGCCCTATCCTACCAATACACAACAAACAGGCCATCTATTCCGTTAAATGTAACCATTGTAATAGTATATATGTAGGAGAAACAGGCAGGTCAGTTAAGGACAGGATTAATGAACACAATAGAAATATAAATAACAAAGACAATAGATCACTTATCTTTCAACATATTAAAACAACAGGCCATACTTTTAATTTAGATGAACCAAAAACCTACTACACCAACATAAAAAATAAATATAAAAGACTAATCCTAGAAGCAATAGTATCCAAAAAACACCAGAGCATCAATAGACATATAGATATCCCAGAAATATACAATAGCTTAATACACAATCCTGATACATAGAACTACATCCTAGATAAACAATGGCAATTTCCAGATTGATATAAAATTTAATTCAGACTTAGAATATTCATTTTAGGACAAGTAATCATTTCAATATATTCAATGTAATCGGCCAATATTTCTGGGGGCAAAACACCTCTCTTTATAAAAGTTTTTAGATTAGAACTAAATCACGTGGATACGAGATTCACTCACGCTATGCAGGACCAAAGAAAAACACCATCTAATTGTTTACAAACATTTCTATTTGAAATTCAAAATTTAATTTAAAATTACTTTCTATTTTCTTGAAGAAGGGCTATTTGCGCCCGAAAGCTCGAAGTACTATTATTTTTGAAATAAAAGAAACTTATCCTCGGAATTTATTTATGTTTGCTGCTTACTAGAATATTCTGCCAAAATAAAATAAGAAACACAGACTCCAAAGGTTGAGTATCGCTTTCAATCCTTCAGAAGCCTTTCCATTTTCATGGGAGAACCCAATCAGAACCCGGAGGAATGTCTGAAAAATTTTCATCGCGTTGCTCACTACAACTGCTGGGACAACTCAATGTGCCTGGCAAATGTTTATTTTTCCCCTCTGGTGCAGCACAAGTTTGGTTTGAAAATGTAGAGGAACAAATAACTTCCTGGGAAATTTTTATGAAGATGTTCACTCAGACATTTAGACATCTCATCGTCCAAAATAATCAGCTTTTAGAAAAGCTTTAAACTTGCTTCCAGGGAACGGGTGAATCAAGCGATGCCTATATCCAAGATGTCCTCCATTTGTGTAAAGAAGTAGATACCAATATGAGCAAAAGTGAAATGGTCGCTCACTTGGCAAAAGGAATAACTGAGGATATTTATAGATCAATCATTACTGTGGACATTGCCACTACGGATGCCTATTACCCGAGATGAAGTGAAAAAAAAAAGTTGCTGCAATTTCAAAGCCTATTCAAAGGTCACTGTCATGACAGCAGTATCCTAACCACACATTTTTAAACTAGATGCCACAACATTGGAACCCTAACAATACACTTGTGTACAACCAGAGCAACAAAGAACCGATGAATGGAGGACTCAAAATAAAAACATCCCAATATGTTTCCATCTCGGTCACCCAGAAAACATTCAAGCAAAGATACCTCCTGGCCCTAAATAAAATGGAATTCATTTATTTTATAATTTCATTCAAGGCCGGGAAGACGACATCTTTGCTTGAAACCTCTTAGACCAGTTTTTTCATAATAAGGCCTTTGTATTTAAATAGTATATGTGTGTCAACAATTTGCAAACATTTATTGACATCTTGTTAGAAATGCTCATCCTGGTAGTGCCTGTGTGAATATTTGAACAATGAAATGAAGATGGAAGTAACGCTGTTATAGAAACATCATACACTATTTTTTTTTTTATTTGGTCTTATTACCTTGTGTTTATAATCTACTAGCCGAATGACCCGAGCAACGCCCGTGTTTTACCCGATTGAATGTTTTGATTCAAATACTATTTGTTGCAATTCTACCGCCCACCATGCGCGCGCACAGGGAAGTCACGTGCTCGCCGGCAGCCAACGGGTGCGTGCGCCGCCGGCAGGGTGGTGCAGCAAACGATGACACGTGATCGTAGCCGACCAATGGGAGGGCGCCGGCTAACCGTGACAGAGTCGGCCGACCGATGACGGATTGATTAGGAAAGACGCTCGTAACTGTATATAGTATAATCCAAATTGTGCCATATCAACCTAAAAGGTCTATGGATTTTAAGGAATTTTCTCTAAATAAGCACGCATGCAAGATCTGTATTTACTGTATCACTGTAATTGCTATTGACACATTTTTGAGCTAATACATCTGGTGTTCGAAGGGTTAACTTTATTTGAAAGGGGCAATGCTTGGAGAGTGATTTTAAAAAGGTACTCAAAACATTTTAAAAAGTAAATGCAGTATTTTATAATATGATAAAGATGTTCTAAAAATACTCTTATATCTTTTAATATATATTAAAGCTTTGCTCAGAGGATTTGTCTTAATTTATAAATGATACATAGACGCACAGCATGTATGCTTAATGATAAGAAGAACCTATTATCAAAAATGGCATCTTTTAATATTCAGCATTAATGTAAGGAAATAGGTCAATTTAGGAAATTAAAACAAAGTGACCATTTTTAAGTGGCTGCCTTTTCCTGTGTGCATGGCTGTCCTTTAATTATAAGCTCTAAAAATTTAAAAAAGTAAAAAAAAAATAAAAATAATAAATAGCCAAACTGTGACTATAGTGAACCAAAAGCTCTGTCCCCTTGGGGTTTACTATAGAAGGGTTTTACTGTATAAACATTTCTCAACAAAATTTATTTTAATTTTTTTATTATTTGGATACTTAAAATATATAAGATATTTAAAACTTATATTTACCTGGCTAACTAGTTAGTGTCAGAGCTCTGCTCCCACAGTCGAGCCTAAAGTAAAGAAAGAAGCTACAAAACCTGAAGTGAAGAAGGAAGGGCACTCCAAGCCAGTGGTGAAGAAGGAAGAGGACTCCAAACCTGCAGAAAAGCCAGCAGGCAAAGTGCTGAAGCCACAGAAGGTAGGGTAAACAGGGTGACTTGACTTCAAGCTGACAGGGTGAGGACTCCAGAGCAAGCGAGGCAAGTCCAACAAGGGTGGAGATGTGCGGAGCATGTTCTCTAAGCAGTCCACCAAGCCAACTGCCACTCCTAAGTCCACACCAGCCAAGCCTCCTTCTCCACCTCCAAAGGAGAGATCCCCATTTGACTCAGAATCTGAAGAAGAAGTAGGTGAGTTTCATCCATTGTGCCGCTGACTGTTTTGGAAATGAGGGTGTTTCCTCTCTGGCTGTTTTATGCAGTCAAACCTCACTGGAATAAAATCGCATGTTGCTATAAACAGAGTAGTTAATATACTGAATGCCTTAGGTGAATACTATTCACGGTAAAATTGCGAAAAACGTTTAAAACACAAAAATATTTTCCCACAATGAGTTTCTTTTCATTTTAAAATGCTAGCTTTCAAGCGATAATCGCTCTTCAACGGGCTTAATATAAAACATCGACTATTTCTTACAAGAAATATTTCTTATCAATGTTTTCTATTAAGCCCGTTGAAGAGCGATTATCGCTTGAAAGCTAGCATTTTAAAATGAAAAGAAACTCATTGTGGGAAAATATTTTTGTATATTTAAGTGAATAATATTTGGGTACCAAGGCTTGCTACAATACAAAATTGACTATAATTGGCTAGTTATATCCTCTTTCAACTAATTCCATTGCTTTGGGTGTCCCAGAGGAGAAGAAGCCTACTCTGCAGCCCAAGAGGAGACGGATCATGGCTCTGTCAGACTCAGAGGAGGAGATCCCCTCAGTGGCAGAGACCAAGGAGGAACCCATGGAAGAGGATGAACCCATACCTCCCACTCCTCCCACAAGAACCAAGAGATCCTTCCAGACTGTCTCCCAGACCTACCAGGATGATGATGGCTTCATGGGTGAGTATAGTTCTATTTGATGAGCGCAACTCTGAACTCATGAGTGACCCATGTTGATGAGCTATCCAGATATCATGGGTGGCCCATGTTGATGAGCTGACCTAATCTCATGAGTGACCCATTTTGTTGTGCTACTTAAATGCATTAAACAAGATCAAGAAACACTTTGCTTCAATACACTTTTAAATAGAAATGTGTGAAATGTGAAAAGCTCTCTTTTTATCCAATAATTTTATAAAGTTTTGACTCTGTACTTCTATATTATTTACATATAAACAAATATCTATTTTGAACAAAGTTTTTGAATGTTTTTTATTAAAAAATGAAATAATAATTTTAAAATATCATTAATACAGTGATAAGATGAAATTTGGATTATAGATAGAAATAAAAGGTAATAAGTCCAACCGTTCAAAATCACTTTATTGGGTACCGCTCAACAAGAGCAACCTAGTTTATGATAATTGATACAGTGAATAATATGTGAAGGTTATTCACATATTAAACAAAATTCAATGCGGGATTCAATCCCGGTTCATGAATGTCGGGAATCGAGGGTGTTACCCACTTTTTATTAATAAGTCCAAATCTAATAAATAAATCTATGTGAAAAATAGTACAAAAGTGAAATTGTACCTGGTGGATAAATTAAGGCATCTCCTGATCGTGCAACTAAAAGTTGTTGATGTCATCTATTGGAATAAATATCAACTAATCATTGATTTTTAATTATTCCATAATTGGCCAAATACCCTTTCTTGATTATTCAAGAAAAGCTATCTATGTACACATTTTGGACTGTTGACCCTCATCAGCGTGGTGCAAGCTTTACCTCAATGATCAAAATAGTTAGTCTCTGGAACATCTTGAAAACCATGAAACATGTATTTAGGCCGAAGAGCGTGAGTTGTACTGTTGCGGAATATCTTCGAATATATTTATAGATCTTTTCCCCATTTCCCGTGATACCCATCCCTCTAAAAATAATTTTTCTTTTTTAAATTTTATATTCCTATGAAATATCTCAATATCATTCCAATCTGGCCTATGTCCTGAATATAATGCATGTTCCCCAATTTTGCTTAACGCCCTTCTCCCCATTAAACCCTGTTGGTGTTCTTTAATCCTGATATCTAAATTACGGCCGGTTTCTCCTACATAAATTTTGTCACATTCTGTGCATTTAATCCCATAAATCACATTATCTGGTTTTGTTATGTTAATTCTATCTTTCATTATGTTATTTCTAGTTAAAAATTCCCTTTTTGTCCCCATGCTATACCAAATATTATATTTAAATTTTCTTAAGATTCTAGATATTTCGTTATCGACATCACTGATATATGGAATTATTATATTATTGTAATCGTCTTTATTCCTATTTAAATTTGGCCTATCTATTTCATATCTTCTTATCCATTTGTTTGTAAAACCAATTGGATAATCAGATTGTTCTAGTTCGGCTCTAATTTTCATTATCTCTTTTTTATAAATATCTCGGTCTGTGCATACTTGTTTGGCTCTTTGTACAAGAGATTTTATCACCTGTCTTTTATGTATTATAGGATTATTGGAATTAAAATTTAGATGTATCCCACAGTCTGTTGGCTTTCTGTATATATAGATAGGCCAAATTTAAATAGGAATAAAGACGATTACAATAATATAATAATTCCATATATCAGTGATGTCGATAACGAAATATCTAGAATCTTAAGAAAATTTAAATATAATATTTGGTATAGCATGGGGACAAAAAGGGAATTTTTAACTAGAAATAACATAATGAAAGATAGAATTAACATAACAAAACCAGATAATGTGATTTATGGGATTAAATGCACAGAATGTGACAAAATTTATGTAGGAGAAACCGGCCGTAATTTAGATATCAGGATTAAAGAACACCAACAGGGTTTAATGGGGAGAAGGGCGTTAAGCAAAATTGGGGAACATGCATTATATTCAGGACATAGGCCAGATTGGAATGATATTGAGATATTTCATAGGAATATAAAATTTAAAAAAGAAAGATTATTTTTAGAGGGATGGGTATCACGGGAAATGGGGAAAAGATCTATAAATATATTTGAAGATATTCCGCAACAGTACAATTCGTTTTTAAATTTAAAGATTAGTTAAAATGGTAGGTATAAATTGTACAAAATAGAAAAAGATTTATTTATACTATTGTAAAATCTTTGTAAATATTATTTGATTTTATATATATTTTTGTTTTATAATTTCTCATTATAAATATTTAAATAATTTATTTAAAAGATCATAGTCTTTTGTGAGTTAAATATTTGTTTTTGACTCGTGCTTTAGATGTGTACAAAATTTCGAATATCGCGTGAGAACGCCCTTGCAGCCTTAGAATAATTTCTAACGCTTTGCCTAATGTTTTAATTTTTGTTCGCTCCTGACGAGGACAAAAGATTTTTGTTGAAACGTCGAGACAATAAAAAGATTCACTGGCCGAAGTGTCTTTTATATCAAGAAATATTTGGTCTGAACTTGCCAAAACTGGTGTGACTCATTCTTATCATCACTAGTAAATTTTTTACTAGGGTGATCATCAACAGTGCATCGTTCTGATTTATAATTAAAGGGAGAGATGCCTCTTTAGGTACATGAATATATATATATATTTATATGAAAAATAGTACAAAAAAGTTAAATGATATGGGGATTAGGATGTAGGTGTTTGCTAGCAAGTAGGTAATTTTTCATTTCAAATTTTTACAATTTATCTTCCAGTTTTGTACATGCCAGACCCAAGTTATAACTGATGCCATTTTACCAAGGTCTCGTGTCTTGTCATGGGCATGCTTCAGATGTGCCATGACTAATTATCAAACCTTTTGCTACCTACTCAAGTAAAAAACATCCATCTCTAGTAATTCTTGCTAGCTGCACACAATTATTCTCTTTGTCTTACCACCAGAGGGATTCCTATCTGCCTCCAGTTGGTGAGTGACCTGCCCCAACAATCTGTTCAGATTTCAAAAAGGTATCACATCAGTATATATATATATTTTTGTTTCTTATTCCGTGATGTGTTCAATTCTTTGCCAAGTTTATAATTCTTGTTTACCAAGCAGATTTATGGCATGTTGTTTATTATTACAATTAACTATTGGCAGTCCAACCCTCCCTCTACATGAGTGTAATCAATGTAATTTCTGCAGTGACCAAGAAGGAGAAGGTCTTTGTGGAAGAAGAAGAAACACAGCCTCCGCCACCACCTCTACCCCAGCCTAAACCAGCACCTAAAAAAGCCCCCAAGTTGATGGCAGCTGGCCCCAAAAAGCAAGCCAATATCTTGTCATTCTTTGGAAAAAAGGCCAAATAAATTGAATTCCTATCCATTACCTTTTTCTGCTGCATATTACAACATCTGGCTCAGACATGATGACTTTGGAAATCTATACAAGTTTGTATTACAGCGGTAGAATGTCTCCTAATTCAGTTATCCTGGAAAATTTAAATACAGTGGAACCTCGGTTATAGCTGCCTTCTTTATAACAGCAGCTTGGTTATGACATCTTAATTCTAAAGTCCCAAGTTATAATTGTTATAACAGTGGTTATAACAACACAAATCTTGGTCTCAAGTGAAGGTGTTACAGTGAGATTAAACTTAAATCACCATACCAGTTTAATGAGTTCTTCAACTACTCAGTTACCCTCACAATTATAACCAGGGGGATTTAGACTTTCTCAGCAAGTTAACGAGTTTGGACACTATAATGACATTATGTTAAATATATAATTCACACCACAGTAAACCAGAGTTGGACACTTTACCATCAGCCTTACAATTTTTTTTTTTTTTACTTATCCTTTTAGTCTAAATTAGACAAGATCTTGGAGGTCGTGCTCGTAAAGAAGCTCAAGAACTCTTCTTGGTTCTCTGTACAGGGATCTTTTGTCCTTTCCAATGCAATTTAGTAAATGTTGGGGAGTGGCCTCTTCGGTTTTGCACCTAGTGCACATGGGGAAGCTTTTGGCTCCCTCTTTATAGACTAGAGGGCGCAGGTGACCAGATTTCCATCTGGCCAACTGTGTCGATTCCCTTCTGTTTAGTTGGAGGGTCTGTTTTTTGGGGTTTTCTGCCTGGTACCAAGAATGATGGAAACTATCTCTATGGTTCCTTATTAGTTGTAGTTTCAGTTTATTGATATGGTCCCTTGCTGAAAGATAGGTCTCGGAGTTCACCGCATCAGGATGTCCAGCTGCTCCTTCCTTAGCCAATCTGTCGGCCTCCTCATTTCCAGGGACTCCCACATGTGGAGTCATGATGGAGTGCTATGGATAAATTTGAGCTGCCTTGCCTACTTTGATGTCTTCACTGTGTGGGTGGGAATATTGCTTACATCCAACAACTGGGAACAATTTTTGAGTTAAAAAAGATAAAAGGCATCCCCTTATCAGGCAACTGAAAGTTGCTGATGGCTTGCATCATTTATCGGAATAAATATAAACTATTCGTTGATTTTTATTTATTCCATAATTGGCCAAACACCCATTCTTGATTAATCAAAAAAAGCTAACCACGTACACGTTTCGAGCTGTTGGCCCTCGTCAGCGTGGTGCAAGCTGTACCTCAACGACCAAAAAAACTGGTCATTCAGGCATCCTGAAAAATCATGAAACGTGTAGCCAAGGCCAGAATTGCATGAGAACATGAATCAATGTGAAAAAATAGTACAATATCACATTTGTTCTATTTTTCACTTTTTGAATAGTAGTATTATAAAATTTGGTGAAGCTAAAAGCACCAAAATTGACAAAACCATGTAAAATTATCTTATATATTCACCTTTTTTTTTACAATAATTTGATTTATTGAACTTTGGAAAAAAAATTGCAAATTTTTTTTTACATCATGCTTTGTTAATTGTTCGCTCTGTTAGCACATCATCATGTTAATCTTGCATGTTCTGAAAGAAATCATACATAATGATTAAACTTGATCATCTATCCAATTATTGTGTATGTGGTGTGGGAAAGTGCTTTTGGGAGGATGGAAGCAGGCAAATCCGAGACTGAATTTGCCAAATGGCTAAATTCAACAGCAATGTGGCTAAATGACAGACCTCTGAAACAATTCAGTGAAACCATCGCCAAAAGAATAGGGCAGAGCTGAACACCACAGACTATCTACACTGCTAACTGACTGCTTAGCATCATAAGGAGATAACAGTTACTCAGCTTTGAGCTCTCTTGGGCCTCTGGGATGACAGTTTTAAGATAAACTATTTATTGAAAGTTCCACTGGAAAGTGGTCTTTATTCAAGCTGACCAATGGTAGAAAAGTTGGATTAACCTGATCGAGCCAATCTGGCCCAAAGAAGCCACTGCCTGAAACCGGTGGTGCATATATGTAGATGGTGATCCAGAAAAATTAGTTGTTCACAAGAAAAGACTCCCAAAGAAGTAATTAAAACAATATTTTATCCAATTTGAAAGTCTAATCATCTATAAAGTACACTATTTTAACCATTTTTTTTTAAATTTAAAAGTTAGTAATAATGTTTTTGTTATTTTCTCTCTTAAACTTCTTTTAATATAAAAAAAAAAAGTATTTTATCCAAGATTGAATAACAAAAATAAGTTTAATAACCATAAGCTAAAGCTATTTTATCATAACATTCTGGTATCAAGCTGAATGATTACACTGGTCTACACTGAAAAAGATGTTTTTGTTAATGCATCAGTTTCTGACTTAATTTGAGGTGCTGATCACGAATATAATGTTAGTTTTTATGTATCTCATCAATTTTTAGAGATATACATTTATGAATAATTTGTTTGTTGTTAGAGAAAAGGTTGATAAGACAAAGGATTGATAAGATAAAGGGTTGAAGGTGCAGTCGTGATTAAAAAAGATAATTATTTACCATCAAGTAGCTTTTATTTTCAATTACTTGAGGAAAAATCACACATTAGTTATTTTCACATTATATAGAATTTATAAGATTAATCCTATATATTAGTGATTCAAAAAGATAGATATGTTAACTAGCATATTTACAACAAAACTGAAAGTCATTCGAAAAACAATGATAACCAAAAGTAGAAATATCAATGAATAAAAATAAAAAATATATTTTTTAAAATATAGAAATATTTGAGTTTTTAGATTATATTATATAATATAATACATATTTATGCCACAATGTGGTACATCAGTCCATATAAGCGGTACGAAAAATACATTGAACGTAAATAAAAACTGAGAACGCCATACAAAAAGGTAATTTATTTACTGTAGTATAAGAAAACCGAATCTATAAAAAAAAAAATAAAATGCTACAGTCAATCCTTCATGAATTTCAACCTTTTTGATTTTCTCCTATAGGTGTATTCCGGCAGGTCTCGGGACAGATTCCAGCAGTAATCCGCCATCATGTGGCAGTCCCAGACACCTTGATATCTCTCTTCCATCACTTTCATGTCTTGATGGAATCTCTCGCCTTGTTCATCACTATATGCACCGAGATTATCAGGGAATTTGTCCAGGTGACTATGCAAGTAGTGAACCTTAATACTCACATTTACACTCAAAGCTTCATAGCTTTTAAGCATATTTTGGACAAGCTCTTCGTAATTATCGTCTCTTCTATTACCTAAAAATCCATGCTGCTTCTTCAATTCCATTCATGGTTATTAGAATATTTTTGTCATTCAGGAGCCTCTTGATTTGAGGTCCGTCAAAAACTCCTGCTTTTATTTTTTCTAGGTTAATATCTGGAAAAAAATGACATATATATTTGAAGCATTCTCCATCTTTATCTAGAGCCTTTACAAACTGCTTACATAAACCTAGCTTTAAATGTAATGGTGATAGAATAATTTTTTCCAGAGACACCAAAGGGTTGCTAATTACATTAGCTTTTACTACTGTAAGTTCATATCGAAGAGGCCATTTGTTTGTTTTCCAATGTATTTGCCGTGCCCTGCTATTCCACATGCATAAAAAACAAGGATACTTGGTGTATCCGCTTTGAAATCCCAGTAAAAAGTTAACCATTTTTAAATCGGCGCAAATTAACCAATTATGCTCATTGTATTTGACTTTATTCAAGATGGTTTTTATATTTTCAACAATGGCTTATTTCTTTTAATCTTGATGCAAGCAGTTAGGCATCTTGCTTTGAAAGTCTCAGGTCACATGTCAGATCATTCAGTTTTGGTCGTGAAAAACATTTTGGACATTCTTGTTCTCCATAGTTCTCACTATCAGAATCATCCAGTTTGATATCTTTTTGTGTGGTGTCTTCTGAATCATCATAAAGAGGATTATTAGCACTGGATGAAAAAACTGGGAGGGGACTATTTAGGCTGTGTGGTATTGGAAGTCAACTTGAATATAGGACTTCGTATATAAGCTTTTTCTTACCATTCCTGTTAAAGTGTTTTAAGTCTTGTATGCAAAAGTAACAATCATTGTCATGATTTTTTGGCTCTCGCCAAACCATAGGGATTCCAAATGTCAGTTGCCTTTCACCCTTTGTTCACAGGCGCAGTGTTTCGACACACGTTTTGCATACCTTATGTGTAGTCCATGTCTTGTCCTGGTCTCCTAATTTTATACCAAAATATGCGAAATACGCCCGCTTTACAAAGTCTGTTATTGCATTTCTTTGCGCTTTTACAGTATATTCGCCACATATATAATAGAAAATATTTGGGTCGTTTTTGCAAGAACTTCTTTGGAAACCATGCCTGGAAGTGAATTTATTAATGTGTTGAATTTTATTTTCATAATTTTTATTTATTTCGTCTCAATTTACAGGTGTTACATTCGAGCAGAGCTCGCGAGTCACCTTGTCCTGGCTATTTACACATGGCGAGTTGGTAGAGTAGAGGTGTTAAAACGACACTTGAAGTTACACCGCATGAGTTTCTTTTAAAGGTAAAATCAAATTTTTATTTCAAGGTGAAATATCGACTATTTCTAACCTTTTTGGATGAGGTATGAAAGGAAGAATTATGAAAAGTAATGATGAACGGAAAAATAAAAGTGTCCAGGGATGGGAATCGAACACACAATGTTCCGCTTACCGGGCAGATGCCATGTCCACTAGGCTACCCTGGACGTATTTTTCCGTTCGTAAATGATACATAAAGTAACCTAAAATACAATATAATACACTGCGGCCTGTGATTGTAAAACGACACTTGAAGTTACACCGCATGAGTTTCTTTTCAAACGTAAAATCAAATTTTTATTTAAAGGTGAAATATCGATTATTTCTAACTTTTTTGGATGAGGTATGAAAGGAAGAATTATGAAAAGTAATGATGAACGGAAAAATAAAATTGTCCAGGGATGGGAATCGAACACACAATGTTCCGCTTACCGGGCAGATGCCATGTCCACTAGGCTACCCTGGACGTATTTTTCCGTTCGTAAATGATACATAAAGTAACTTATAATACACTGCGGTCTGTGATTGTAAAACGACACTTGAAGTTACACCGCATGAGTTTCTTTTCAAGGTAAAATCAAATTTTTATTTCAAGGTGAAATATCGACTATTTCTAACCTTTTTGGATGAGGTATGAAAGGAAGAATTATGAAAAGTAATGATGAACGGAAAACTAAAAGTGTCCAGGGATGGGAATCGAACCCACAATGTTCCGCTTACTGAGATAAGAGGATGCCAGCGGGCGACGCTGGCACGGGACGCCGGGAATTCTGCGAGCTGGCCAGCCGGCCTGCGCGCGCACCGGGGGCTGCGCGCGCACTTTTCGAACACCGCCTGATGTCAGCCGGCTGTTTACCGCGCGTCGCTACAACCTGCGGCGTTTCCTTCCATTATATAATACTCTAGGCGCTGGTGGAGTAAAAACTGTACTCCATCTGCCTCTTATAATTGTATGTAATTTTTGGACTTATTAAAATATAAATTATTAATTTATAGTTCTCACTGCAGCTCGAACCTTTACCCTAACGCGGTAGAACACTTACCGGGCAGATGCCATGTCCACTAGGCTACAATCACAGGACGCAGTGTATTATATTGTATTTTAAGTTACTTTATGTATCATTTACGAAAGGAAAAATACGTCCAGGGTAGCCTAGTGGACATGGCATCTGCCCGGTAAGCGGAACATTGTTGGGTTCGATTCCCATCCCTGGACACTTTTATTTTTCCGTTCATCATTACTTTTCATAATTCTTCCTTTCATACCTCATCCAAAAAGGTTAGAAATAGTTGATATTTCACCTTGAAATAAAAATTTGATTTACGTTTAAAAGAAACTCATGCGGTGTAACTTCAAGTGTCGTTTTACAATCACAGGCCACAGTGTATTATATTTTATTATAAGTTACTCTATGTATCATTTACGAACGGAAAAATACGTCCAGGGTAGCCTAGTGGACATGGCATCTGCCCGGTAAGCGGAAAATTGTGGGTTCGATTACCATCCCTGGACACTTTTATTTTTCCGTTCATCATTACTTTTCATAATTCTTCCTTTCATACCTCATCCAAAAAGGTTAGAAATAGTCTATATTTCACCTTGAAATAAAAATTTGATTTTACGTTGAAAAGAAACTCATGTGGTGTAACTTCAAGTGTCGTTTTACAATCACAGGCCGCAGTGTATTATATTGTACTAGCCGAATGACCCGGGCAACGCCCGTGTTTTACCCGATTGAATGTTTTTATTCAAATACTATTTGTTACAATTATAAATTGGCGCCTTAAATAAATGCATATATTAGTTAATAACTATAGCCTATGTGCTTTATCTGTCTATGTACTGTTGGCTTCCGTAGGCGTCTCATACTGGGAAAAAGAAAGAGAGGATTCCATTTAGTTATTAACTAATATATGCATTTATTTAAGGAGCGACCCGCTCCAACACAATAGTTACAAAAACGAAAAAGCGAGTGGGGGAGGCATGATGGGGGGGCAAAGGTGGCGTGATCGTAGCCAACCAATAGGAGGGCGCCATTCCAAAAAAAAAGCAAACGGTGACAGAGTTGATTAGGAGATGAAGAATGACGCTCGTAACTGTATATAGAATTATAAGTTACTTTATGTATCATTTTCGAACGGAAAAATACGTCCAGGGTAGCCTAGTGGACATGACATCTGCCCGGTAAGCGGAAAATTGTGGGTTCGATTACCATCCCTGGACACTTTTATTTTTCCGTTCATCATTACTTTTCATAATTCTTCCTTTCATACCTCATCCAAAAAGGTTAGAAATAGTCGATATTTCACCTTGAAATAAAAATTTGATTTTACGTTGAAAAGAAACTCGTGCGGTGTAACTTCAAGTGTCGTTTTACAATCACAGGGCGCAGTGTATTGTATTATAAGAGTAGAGGTGGTCCCCCCGGACCTTGCAGGAGGGCAGCTGTTGATTTTTATAAAGTTGATGGCATAGCTTTTAAATGAATGATGCATGAAATAATAATTTTTATATTTACACAAAAAATTTAAATACTTATTTAATTTTTGACAATTTCAAATTAGAAGTGATGGTATAATGTTTGGAATTGATTTATTTATTTTAATATCTAAAATTTATTTTTATATGAAGTTAATGTCGTATGTTTTAGAATAACTTTGAGATGTGATTATTGTAAAAATTATGAAGCAATCATGATGACTTGGCAGTTTTCTTTATGGACATATTTATATTATTTCGGTGAAATACACTTTATGGTCATTATCTATAGATTTTGATGACATACAGAAAATGTTGCTCGAAGGCTCGAAATGTTACGTTAGTAAGAACCGACAATGTTTTTAAATTTTCAGCCTACTGCGCGTGAGCCCATCCAGACTGCAAGCGGCGATCTACAAGTCGAGGGAGTTGGAAATGTTCACATTAAGATGTACTTGGTTACTGGAACGCAGGATGTCACCTTGAACGATGGGCTTTTTTTTTTTTGCCCCAAGCAAGAATAAATTTTCCTTCTGTATCACAAACAAAAGATAAAGTCAAGCACATCAAGATTTTAAACCACAAGGCAAGAGTGTTCAGCAACTCCAGAGTGATATGTGCAACAAGATACCTAAACGGATTATTCATTGTGAAAAATAGTACAAAAGTGAATTTGTACTTCGAACTGGTGGATAAATTAAGAAAAGGGGCATTTCCTGATCTGCAACTAACAGTTGTAGTTGTATGGTGCAAGCCATCAACAACTTTGAGTTGCACGATCAGGAAATGCCCCTTTTCTCGGGTTATACATCGTTAGAGGTAAGCCTATCTCACAAGATGCGTACTTAGCTAGTTCTAGTCGCCTACACTAGAACTTTGATATAAACGCTTTAAGCATATCAAACAATTTGAATAAGTTAACTAAAAATAGCGTTGTTAACGGCCTTGAAATTTCCAAAGGGGAAATGCCAATTTACGATGTTTGTTGTATGACAAAGTCAACAATGTCGTCACATAAATTGTCTCCATATAAAATAAAATATAGAAAGTTTTGTTAGAGTTAGTGCATAGCGATTTATGTGGACCATTTCCTGTTGATTCTTTTGCTGGATCACACTATTTTCTTATATTTACAGATGATTCCACCCGCAGTTAGTGTTTATTTCTTAAAGCATAAGGATCAAGTTATTGAATAATCTAACATCTTTAGAGCTAGGTCTGAAAGAGAGACAGTTCATAAGAGTAAACGTTTACGGACAGATATTTGTTATAATATTGTAACTAAAACTTGGAATAAAACACGAATTAACAAATACAGCCTTAAACAAAATAGTGTCTCTGAAAGTTTAAATTGTTAGTTGTTCGACATGGCTAGAGCGTCGTTGCACAATGCTGATTTGCCACAAAAAGTATAGGCTGAAAACGTTAATTGTACCGCATACATTAAATTAAAAGCCTTTGTAGCGCGTTTTATAACAAAGTTCCAGAGAAAATTTGACTTTCAAGAAAAGTGAGGTCACGTTATTTAAAAAATTTTGGATCTATTCTACCATCGAGCTAAAAGATGTATTTTAGTCGGATATCCAACACATTCCAAAGGTTATTAAACAAGTATTAATAACTGAACACCCTAGATTTGATTAAACTAAAGTAGTATTGAACAAGCTTTAAGAATGACGTAATTGTCGGGAACGAGGCTAGAAATAGTTTCGTTTGGTTGCCGGAACAGGGCGAAACCCAACCGTAGTCGCCAGACACACTGCGATCACGAGATCCTGGCCTTCAACCAAGTTATGACAGCCAACTAGAAGTTCCTTCCACATCAAAAATTAGAGATATAGTAGGGGGTAGTTCTGATAAAACTATAAGCCTCCGTAGTCGAGAAATTGAACGAAAACACTGAATCTTGCAAAAGTCAGCCTAAATTTTTGCGAGGTTTTTGAACCAAAATATTTGAAGAAGCCATTTATTCTCCGAATCAGATCTTCGTAAAATGCACTGCAAGAAGATTTAAATTGTTTAGAAGAAAGACATGCACATGGGTTATAATTAATTTATTAAAAAATAAAAATATTCGGTAATCACATTAGGTTTCCAAAATGAAATGATATTCTAAAGGAAAGGTTAATAAATTTAAAGCTAGCCTCGCAGCCAAAGGTTACAGCAAGACACCTGATATTGACTTTAATCAAACATATGCTCCTGTGGTCAATATTGGTATAATAAGAATGCTTTTAATTTTGACCCAAAATATTGGTTGGCTAGGTAGGCATTTAAACATAAATAATGCATATGAGGCACACCATAAGGAACTACATGGCTTTGCCACCAGGAGTAAAATTTCAGAATTAGGAAAATAAAGTTCTTAGATTTAAAACCTATTTATGGGCTCAAACAAGCAGATATTTAGGAATTCTACGCTAAGTCAATTTCTTTTAAAGTGAGTTCTTCTAAAATATCAGCTTGCAATTTCCTGTTCGTGCTTGACGACAGGCCAATCATTGCAATTTTTGTGGACGACTTAGCGATCTTTGCTGTTGACCAGAATACACTTGACGAAATCGAGGATAAGATTAGACAAAAGTTTCAAATTAAAAGTCTGGGGCCCATTACATTATTTCTAAGTGTGGATATAAATTACGGAAAAAAAATAGTTTATCTCTTAACCAAAGGCATTAAAGACTTGATAGATAAAATATTTCCGGTGTCCGAAAATTATGTACACCTTTAGACGCAGCTACCATAATATCTAAAATAGATTGTCCTAATACACAAGCAGAAAAAGACCAATTGTCTAACATACCATAAAAAGAGCATATTGATGTATTGTTTTTTTTTTGTCCAATTTTACTGGACCAGATATATATTTTGCTTCTTCGAAACTTTCCTAATTTTGTGCAAAGCCAGGAAAGAAGTTTTGGGAAATGACAAAACTGTCTTTAGATACCTATCGAGTACCATTGGCGTTCAGCCAGCCGAAATATTGGCAAAATAAATATTTTATTAAATCCAATATATGCCTTTTTATGATCAAATGAATTAAATATGGATTGCTCTATTTTCAAAACGATTTTAACCAGTTTTGGTACCGACGCGCTTCGCCTAGCAAGATCAATGGAAAGGCTAGACTTTCTATCAACAGTTGGAAATTACACTTAAAAAATTAAACACTTGGCAACAAAAAACACAACCCCAATCTCACCAAAATACTGTTATTAATCTTTCTAATCAATCAATTACACCCGAAATTACGACACTTCTATCAAAAGGCTTGAACTTCGTACCTTCCAAAAAAATTGATATTCCTAATATTGATATTCCTCCGACCCAAACATCACTGCTGCGATGATCTGGCTAGGCAAACAAGCCCTCTCAGTTTGTTCAGCCTACTGGCACCATGATACAACAGAATATGACTTTCTTCCGACCCTCGAATCCATCATTACCACATGTGCCATACCAAGTGTTTTAGGCATGGACGCCAACGCCCACTCCCCTACCTGGGGTCTCGGTGCAGTCCGTGATGCTCGAGGCGCTAGTCTGGAAGCATCTTCTATGCTCACAAACTTACACTTTCTGGGAGCTCCTGTGCAATACACTTGGAGCAACGGACACCAGTCTTCCTCCATCGATGTAACCTTGGCTTCCAGTTCCCTAGCCGCCCGAGCAACTAGAACATGCCTCCCTGAAATGGCATTCACAGACCATCTACCGATCCTCACTACAATCCAAGATACAATATCCCCAGCGCAAAATACTTCCTGGGCTGTATCGACGTGTGTGGAAAGCGCCTTCACTGCATTCCTTGGCTCCTCTCTGCAACATGCAGTCTCACGTCTCCATGCCGCATCAACACACCAGGATATAGATGATGTGGTGCATATTCTTACCAAAATCCTTCAAGAGGCCTGCAACATATCCATGAAAAGAAAAAAGAAAGACAACAGACCATCAAAACCCTGGTGGAATAAAGACTTATCAAAACTCCGCAATATAGTAGTTTCTCTAAGGCGCCTTTCGCAGTGCACATCCACGCCCATTTGAAACTTCTTCAAAGGGCTCTACAGAGCATGTCACAACAGGCTGAGAGCCGAGATAAGACGAGCCAAACACCTATCATGGATAAACCTCTGTCAAGAAGTATCCTCAGCCGCTTGGAGCTCTGTCCACAAATATATTTCCAAAGGACGAAGCACCCAAAGAGGACCTCCACTGCTCAAAAAATCTGACGGAACCCCCTATACACCAGAGGCTACCTGTGAAAAAATCTTGCAGCACTTTTGTCTGCCTGACACACCAATATCTCAGTCTCGGCCCTTAATACAGTTTTCTGGCCTCATTGAGCCAGACTTCACCGACGCTGAAGTACTTCGGGCCATCAAATGCTGTGGACTCAAGAAATCTCCAGGCCCTGATCGACTTGGAGCAAAGTGCCTTCAATTAGGAGGTCCTCCCCTACATAAACTACTTGCAGGACTTTTTACCAAGTGTTAACGATTCGGCCATTTTCCATCACCCTGGAAAATCGGCCTTTTAGTCCTCATACCCAAACCAGACAGCACAGCAGAAAACCCACTGGAAAGATTCCGCCCAATTGCTCTCCTCAACACCCTAGCCAAGGTATTTGAGCGTTGCATTTTGGCTCGACTACAATGGCTAGCAGACCGGCACAATTGGTTTTCACCCCTCCAATTTGGATTTGTTCCTTGCCATTCGGCCGAAAACGCCCTAGCTGCAATAAACCAATTCATAGACAGGGACATGTAATGTATTGTTTATAATGTTTGTAGTTTACTTATGTAGGTGTTGTATTGTATGTTTTTTATTTAGGTAATATTTTGTATGTAATGAATATAGGTAATATAAATATGTAATTTAAGTATGTATGTAATATATGTATGTGAAGTAATTATGTAATGCACGTCGGTAATGTATGTATGTAGCTGAAGTATCTAAATAATGTACTTATGTAATGTATGTATGTAGTGTCTTATTGACATGTATGTATGTATGACAATTGACAATTGAAATAAATTTATTGACTGCTAGTCAATTTGTACACTCCGAAGAGTGAATTACATCAAAAAGAACACTTTTTCAACAGGGGGTACCCTCGGAGAGGGTCACGGGAAGGCGGCTCTGATCTCTGACAATCCCCGGCGAAGAGAGGGATCCATGTCCTGAGTGTGCTCAATTACCGCCTCCAAGAATTGGGGGAGCAAGATTTGCTGCTTTGGCGAAAGGCATGCGAGGAGGCTCTCCCTCTTCTCAGGGCATTGGACCGCCTCCACGATATCGTTCACGGAGATCGACGTGTCGTACACAAAATCCGAGAAGGGTCCTCGCATTGCTTCTTTAACTCTAATCTTCAACACCTTCCAACGGTCCGAAACCGGATCAACCTTCGCATGGGCAGACGGCGGAGGCGGAGGTGCCGCCATGGCCGACGCCGACTCCCTCCTCTGGGGAGCAGGCGGCGTGGGCTCAGCAGGCCGAGGCGCAGGCAGTGGAGGTGTTGAAGGCACTGCGGTAGGGGCGGTCCTCAGCTCTGACAAGACCTGTCGCAGGACTTTATAAATGTTACTATCTCCTCCGGGCCTCTGGCCCAAGAGTTGACGGATTAGGCCGGCGAGAGCGCCGCCCTGCGAAGGTGACAGGAGGGGTCCCCGCTTCCGAGCCTTGGTCTTCGAGGAGAGGATGTCCAAGACCTCCTCCCGCCCGAGGCCAAGGGCGTCCGTCTGGGCAAAGGAGACGCCTGGGTTCCTCTCTATGAAAGTCACGAGGCTTTCTCTCGTTGATGTTTTTGACGAGGATGTGAAGGATGTTGATGTTTCCTCGACGATGGACATCTCGATGTCCGGTGTAGGGGCTGCAGGCTCGTGACTCCCAGGTGCTCGCAGGGACGGAGCAGGGGTCACAGGTGGAGGGGCAGGAGGCGCCATCTCCATAGGTACGGCCGAGGCCACTGGTGTAGATGGCCGAGGTGCTGCAGATGGGGTCACAGCTCGGGCCGCGTGAGAAGCGCCGGGGATCTCCATGGCTGTACTGGAGGGCGCCGGTGCAGGAGGCTGGGCCGCTGACCGCTGAGGTGGGGCAGAGGTGGTCGTTGATGGGACACCAGCAGGAGAGGTTGGTGGGGCCAATCTGGAGTTGTAGTCTCGCCCTGCAAGCAGGGGGCAGTTGGCCCTGCGGTGCCCCTGCCCGTGGCATCTGGAACACCTGATGCCATAGGACAGGTATGCGGGCCAAACCTCGCCTTTGATTTTTATCTCGAGGCGGGTGGGGAGCCTCTCGGTGGTTACTCCTTCGTGGAGGACAATGAAAGCGCCTCGGCGGCCGTCGTTGTAGATGTAAGGGCCGGCTTTCATTAGTTTGGGCGCGATTGAAGTTACGCGCCCGTAGGGTGTTAGGGCGCTGATGATGGTAGAATCCTCCACGAAGAAGGGGAGGTTGCCCACGGTGATTTTCATCGCTCTCTTGCGGAACGGGAAGGCCCTGAATAGAGTGCCTTCAACCTCGAGGCCCTCGCTGATGAGGCGCTCGGCCAGGCCTCTGTTGTTCAGTCCCATCAGGTAGTGCCCGTTGATCTTGGAGACCTGGAAGTAATTGTTGGTTCCACCGATCATCCTGTCGACGGCCCTTATGTAGTGGTAGGGCTCAAATTCGGGGCTGTACTCCACGTAGACGCAGTTGTCTTCGGCGGAGGACGCCTGCCGCGCCCTGGCCTCCGCGATATGCGCTCGAGTGGTCTTGATCTCTTCCGCCCGCGGCACCCATCCCGTGGACGATCGTGGCCGGGAGTTGGCTCCTGCGCCCCTGGGGTTAGAGTGATGTTTCGCCGCTGTGGGTGAATCCGCCGAATTTCGGCGCCTTTTCCGACTCTTGATGACGGTGAAGTCTTCGTCCGCTCCAGGGCTTGGGTCTTCGGTGTAGTCCGCCCAGTTTCCCAGGACACGGGCAGCGCCATTAGATGACGTAGCAGCTGCCGAGCCGGTCGTGACGTCACCGCGCGCGGCGGCCAGATTTGCATCTCTAACGCCTGTCGGCGGATTTGCATATCTTTGATCTTCGCAAGAAGAATTTGAAAATTGCTTCTGAAGATCTTGTTTCGCTGTTAATTCAGCACATGGTTGCGCTTGCATGCCGTGCCTTACAGGCCTGTTTTCGGCTTTTGAAGGGCTTTGAGCCCGTACCAAACTCGCCGCCATTCGCGACGGTATTCCGCTCGCCAGAGGCGAAAAATACGGAGCTTGCGCGACGCGTGGCCGCACGGCCGAGTATGTATGTATGTATGACAATTGACAATTAAAGTAAATTTATTGACTAATTGGTCAATTTGTACACTCCGGAGAGTTAATTACATTAAATGTACAATTTTACAACAGGGGGTACCCTTAGAAAGGGTCTGTGACAATCAAGATGGCAAGGCGGCTCTGATCTCGGACAATCCCCGGCGAATAGAGGGATCCATGTCCTGAGTGTGCTCGATTACCGCATCCAGGAACTAGGCGAGAAAGATTTTCTGCCTCGGCGAAGGGTATGCGAGGAAGCTCTCCCTCTTCTCAGGGCATTGGACCGCCTCCACGATTTCGCTCGCGCAGAACGACGTATCGTGCACGAAATTCGAGAAGGGTCCTCGCATTGATTCTTTTATTCTAACCTTCAACACCTTCCAACGGTCCGGCACCGGATCATCCTTCGCATGGGCAGACGGCGGAGGCGGAGGTGCCGCCATGGCCGGCGCCGACTCCCTCCTCTGGGGAGCGGGCGGCGTGGGCTCAGCAGGCCGAGGCGCAGGCAGTGGGGGTGTTGGAGGCATTGCATCTGGTGAGGTCTTGAGCGCCGCCCTAACCTGCCCGAGGACTTTGTAGATGTTGGAGCTTCCTCCGGGCCTCTGGCCCAAGAGTTGACGGATTAGGCCGGCGAGAGCGTCGCCCTGCGGAGGTGACAGGAGGGGTCCCCGCTTCCGAGCCTTGGTCTTCGAGGAGAGGATGTCCAAGACCTCCTCCCGCCCGAGGCCAAGGGCGTCCGTCTGGGCAAAGGAGACGCCTGGGTTCCTCTCTATGAATGTCACGAGGCCTTCTCTCGTTGATGTTTTTGACGAGGATGTGGAGGATGTTGATGTCTCCTCGACGATGGACATCTCGATGTCCGGTGTAGGGGCTGCAGGCTCGTGACTCCCAGGTGCTCGCAGGGACGGAGCAGGGGTCACAGGTGGAGGGGCAGGAGGCGCCATCTCCATAGGTACGGCCGAGGCCACTGGTGTAGATGGCCGAGGTGCTGCAGATGGGGTCACAGCTCGGGCCGCGTGAGAAGCGCCGGGGATCTCCATGGCTGTACTGGAGGGCGCCGGTGCAGGAGGCTGGGCCGCTGACCGCTGAGGTGGGGCAGAGGTGGTCGTTGATGGGACGCCAGCAGGAGAGGTTGGTGGGGCCAATCTGGAGTTGTTGGCTCGCCCTGCAAGCAGGGGGCAGTTGGCCCTGCGGTGCCCCTGCCCGTGGCATCTGGAACACCTGATGCCATAGGACAGGTATGCGGGCCAAACTTCGCCTTTGATTTTTATTTCGAGGCGGGTGGGGAGCCTCTCGGTGGTTACTCCTTCGTGGAGGACAATGAAAGCGTCTCGGCGGCCGTCGTTATAGATGTAAGGGCCGGCTTTCATTAGTTTGGGCGCGATTGAAGTTACGCACCCGTAGGGTGTTAGGGCGCTGATGATGGTAGAATCCTCCACGAAGAAGGGGAGGTTGCCCACGGTCATTTTCATCGCTCTCTTGCGGAATGGGAAGGCCCTGAAGAGGGTGCCTTCGACCTCGAGGCCCTCGCTGATGAGGCGCTCGGCCAGGCCTCTGTTGTTCAGTCCCATTAGGTAGTGCCCGTTGATTTTGGAGACCTGGTAGACATTGTTGGTTCCACCGATTATCCTGTCGACGTCCCTTATGTAGTGGTAGGGCTCAAGTTCGGTGCTGTACTCCACGTAGACGCAGTTGTCTTCGGCGGAGGACGCCTGCCGCGCCCTGGCCTCCGCGATATGCGCTCGAGTGGTCTTGATCTCTTCCGCCCGCGGCACCCATCCCGTGGACGATCGTGGCCGGGGAATGGCTCCTGCGCCCCTGGGGTTAGAGTAATGTTTAGCCGCTGTGGGTGAATCCGCCGAATTGCGGCGCCTTTTTCGACTCTTGAAGACGGTGAAGTCTTCGTCCGCTCCAGGGCTTGGGTCTTCGGTGTAGTCCGCCCAGTTTCCCAGGACACGGGCAGCGCCATTAGATGACGTAGCTGCTGCCGAGCCGGTCGTGACGTCACCGCGCGCGGCGGCCAGATTTGCATCTCTAACGCCTGTCGGCGGATTTGCATATCGCTGATTTCCACTTGAAGAAATTGGAGTTTTCTTCTGAAAATCTTGATTCGCTGATATTTCAGCACATGGTTGACCTTGAAAGCCGTGCCTTACAGGCTTCGCTTCGGCTTTCGATGGGCTTTCAGCCCGTATCATACTCGGCGTGCCGCCGGGATCCATACACTCGCCAGAGGCGAAATAAACGCGGAGCTCGTGCGACGCGTGGCCGCACGGTCGGCGTATGTATGTATGTATGTATGTATCAAAAATAAAAAGGCATATCCTGACCAGAAGCACTTGTGCTTTTCAGAAGGCAGAGTGCCATCTGGTGGAACAGAAATCAACTAATCATTGATTTAGCCTGTTCTCTGATATTTGGCCTATCCAATTTCTTGATAAATCAATATAAGCCAACCACGAACGCGTTTCGCGCTTTTGACGCTCGTCAGAGTGTTGTAGGCTGTACCACTGCGACCAAAAATATTTTTGGTGACAGATGCTTCTTGAGAAACCAAGAAATGGGTATTTAAGGCTAAACCTGGGTAAATATGCTTATCACATGAAAAAAACAATAGAAAAAAATAAAATAAATGGGTCAGGTGTTGATATTAAAATTAAAAAAAGGCTCATCCTGACCAGGAGCACATGTGCTTTTCAGAAGGCAGAGCGCCATCTTTTATTTATTCTTTTATTTATCAAGAAATTTGGTTGGCCAAATATCACCGAAACGGCTAAATCTATTTTTTTTTCATGTATGTATGTATTGTATGAAGGGAATGTATGTATGTGAAGCATATATGTAATCTAGGTAGGTAATGGATGTATGTGATGTATGTATGTAATGTAAATATGTTATATATGTATGTAAGGTAAGTATGTAATGCATGTATTCCATGTATATATGTAATATATTCATGACATGTGTGTATATAATGTATGTATGTATGTAGTGTTTTATTTTATGTATGTCTTTGGTTAGTGTATGTATTGTATGTATGTTTTGTAATTGACAATTAAATAATTTTTATTGACCGCTGGTCAACAATTACTCACGAGGAGTCAAAAGGGCAAACAATGTACATTGATCAGGAGGGCAAGGCTATCCTTAGCTTGTGAATTCCCCTGCGAATGGTGGGATGGCTGTTCCGAGTTCGCTCGAAAGCAGCTTCAAGGAAGCCCGCGAGGTTACTCCCCTGCTCAGGGGAGAGATCCCCGAGTAGATCCAATCTATCTTCGCGGTATAAGACCGCAAACATGACGGCATCCAGGGAAATCCCTGGCTCCAGCAGGGGCTCAAAGCCGGGGTCAGTGATCATTTCATTGAAGATTGATCTAACTCCGGCATCAGATCGACGTCGTCCTCCATCGGGGCAGGTGGTGGAAGCGGAGGTGTAGTCGTGGCTGGAGTTGACTCCTGGGGAGCGGGCGGCGCCGGCTCAGCAGGCTGAGGCGTAGGCAGAGGAGGTACACATCGCTCTACCTCCGTCATCGGAACGACCTCCCCCATCTGCGTCGGGGCGGGCGCCGGGGGTGTTATCATAGCAGGTGTCAGTTTTTTCTTGTGGGAAGTGAGCGGCGTTGGATGAAATGGTCGAGGCGCAGGCAGTGTGTATTGTATGTATGTTTGTATTTCTTCAAATAAAAGACACTTCGGCCAATAATTCCATATATCAGAGATGTCGACAACGAAATATCTAGAATTTTAAGAAAATTTAAATATAATATTTGGTATAGCACGGGGACAAAAAGGGAATTTTTAACTAGAAATAACATAATGAAAGATAGAATTAACATAACAAAACCAGATAATGTGATTTATGGGACTAAATGCACAGAATGTGACAAAATTTATGTAGGAGAAACCGGCCGTAATTTAGAGATCAGGATTAAAGACACCAACAGGGTTTAATGGGGAGAAGGGCGTTAAGCAAAATTGGGGAACATGCATTATATTCAGGGCATAGGCCAGATTGGAATTATATTGAGATATTTCATAGGAATTAAAAATTTAAAAAAGAAAAATTATTTTTAGAGGGATGGGTATCACGGGAAATGGGGAAAAGATCTATAAATATATTCGAAGATATTCCGCAACAGTACAATTCGTTTTTAAATTTAAAGATTAGTTAAAATGGTAGGTATAGATTGTACATAATAGAAATATATTTATTTATACTATTGTAAAATCTTTGTAAATATTATTTTTGATTTTTTATATTTATTTTTGTTTTATAATTTCTAATTATAAATATTTAAATAATTTATTTAAAAGATCATAGTCTTTTGTGAGTTAAATATTTGTTTTTTGACTCGTGCTTTAGATGTTGTACAAAATTTCGAATATCGCGTGAGAACGCCCTTGCAGCCTTAGAATAATTTCTAACGCTTTGCCTAATGTTTTAATTTTTGTTCGCTCCTGACGAGGACAAAAGAATTTTGTCGAAACGTCGAGACAATAAAAAGATTTACTGGCCGAAGTGTCTTTTATTTGAAGAAATATAAATGCCGGCCAGGCAGCCTCTATCTTTACGATATGTATGTTTGTAGTTTGTGTATATATTGTATGTATGTAGTTAGTGTATGTATTTATGAAGGGAATGTATGTATGTGAAGCATGTACGTAATATAGGTAGGTAATGGATGTAGGTAATGTATGTTTGCAATGCATGTAGGTTATGTATGTAGGCGATGTATTGTATGTTATATATGTAGGTAATATTTTGTAGGTAATGTATATAGGTAATATAAATATGTACTGACATTTGTAAATTACTGTATTTAGCGAATGTACCCGGTACGCTCGGTTTTCACCCGAGTGAAAGTTTGACTAACGAACATTTGTCAAAACCAGGGGTGGCGAACGTGCGGCCTTAAGGCCGCATGTGGCCTTTTCTTGCCCAAGTTGTGGCCTTTTCTTAAATTCAAAACTATAATTTTTGTTTCGCAGTTTTCAATTACTTTCATTATTTTATTTAAAATATCTAATACGAATGTCATATATTATATAATATATATAATATTTATATATATATAAATATGCGGCCTTCTCAAAAATGGTAAAATGAAAATTGGCCTTCTAATATAAAAAGGTTCGCCACCCCTGGTCAAAACGATTCTAGAAAACATACAATCCACCTATATAGAGATTTATAAACGTATATAAATATCGTTTTATGCCTTTAAATATATTTTGAAACACATAATTCTTTTGAAAACACACATTTATTAAATTTTAAATAAGATAATATCTTCAAATATATATTAATATTGAAATTACAAATTTTTCACGTCTTCGATATATTATATTACTAAATCCTCAAATTAAATATTGAATTTATTATACCTGGAAAACATTTTATAATTTTAACAATATATAAATGTAATTTCTCCAGAAACCGCAAGAGGCGCTGCTTGCGAGTGGAAGTAGAAAATTTGCAAATAAAATTGCAGCAAATATTTATTTTAAATCAAATTCAAACCAGAAAACCTTCCAGTAATATATTAAATAACTTTCTAAAGTTTCATGACGATTAGGTAATCTTACCTTCTAAAAACATTCATCAGGTAAACAAACTAATTAACTACGTGTAAAATTATAAACCAATCAAATCCATTTATCGTCGCGACCAGTGCTGCGCCAAGCGGTAAAAGGGTGGAACTAACGCTTTTTGGTTTTTACATTTAAAAATGAAAAAGCAAAAGGATCTTTTTAGTTGTTTTTTTGTATAGCCTATATGCTAAACGATATCTTCAACTACCTACATGCGAAATTTCAAATGATTGATTCTGTAGATTTTGTGCAACGCGATAACAAACATCGATTTTGGATATAATTTTTATAGATATAAGGATTTAAATGCCAAGTTATTTTACAACGTCATTGGAATTGTATGTTACTAAATACTCGTATTAAATGATAAATTTATTATACTTGGAACACATTTTAGCATTTTTACAATATATAAATGTAATTTCACCAGACACCGCGAGAGGCGCTGCTTGCGAGTAAAAGTAGAAAATATGCAAATAAAATTGCAATGAATATTTATTTCAAACCAAATTTAAACCAGAAACCTTCCTAGTAGTATAGTTAATATATAACTTCCTAAAGTTTCACAGCGATTAGATAATCTTACCTTTTCAAAAATATTCATCGTGTAAACGAACTATCATTCATCGTGTAAACAAACATCGTGTAAAATTATTAACCAAACAAATTCATTTATCGTCGCGACAATGCTGCGCCAAGCGATAAAAGGCTGGAACTAGCGCTTTTTAGTTTTATATATAAACAAGCACATTAACCATTTTAGTTTCCTGAATAGCCTATATGTTAACAAAATTTTCAGCTAACTACATTCGAAATTTCATAATGATTGATTCTCTAAGTATTGCGCAACGCGATAACAAACATCTATTTTGGATTTCATTTATATATATATGAGGATTGATATGCCAAGTTTTTTTTAAAACCTCATTGGAATAATATATTGCTAAATCCGCAAATTAAATATTAAATTTATTATACTGGAACACATTTTAGCATTCTTATAATTTTAAATGTATTCACCAGATGCCGCGAGAGGCGTTGCTTGCGAGTGAAAGTAGAAAATTTGTAAATAAAAGTGCAACGAATATTCATTTCAAATTAAATTCAAAACAGAAACCTTCCCAGTAGTATAGTTAATATAACTTCCTTAAGTTTCACGGTGATTGGATAATCTCACCTTTTAAAAACATTCATCGTGTAAACAAACTAACCTTCATCGTGTAAACAAACTATGTGTAAAATTATTAACCTATCAAATTCATTCATCGTTGCGACCAGTGCTACTACAAACGGTAAAAGGCTGGATCTAACGATTTTTGGTTTTACATTAAAAAAAAAAGCTCATTAAAATTTTTAGTTTTTTGAATAGCCAATATGTTAATATGCGAAATTTCATAATGATTGGTTCTGTATATTTTGCGCAACGCGATATCAACCATCGATTTTGGATTACATTTTTATAGATATAAGGATTCACAATCCGATATTATTCAAAAAAAAAAAACTCTACTCAATTTTACTTTCAATTTTTAAAATATTATTCAAGTCTTAAAAAACATTTTTTGCTTTCAAAAATAATTTAATTCTTAATTATTATTACTTTTATATATTACAAGTTAGATATTTGTCCACTTACACTCTATTTACCCACAATCATATTTCTATATTTTCTTTCATTTTATATTTTTATACCTTTTTAAAATGTGATTATGTTTATCATCAACTATCGGGCATTCACCACAATCATGTTCTCTAACCACTTTTCTTTACCACTAATATCTATTTCAGGTAATGCTTCACACCAACGTAGAAAAACGACAGCACTGCTAGACAACTTTTTTTTTTATTTCGTAATTTCAATAAACTCTTTGAACACAGTTCCCCAGATTTAAAATCCCAACTTCTGGTCTGAACACGTTTAAAAAGTTTATTTCAATCATCCGCAGAGAACAATCCTCAACACATTCACAAACGTTCACTTTTTCAACTTCAACTTTTTTTTTTAGCTCTAGCGGAACACAATCAACCTTTGATTTCAAGTCAAGTTAGATCACCTACTGTGGCTAAAACCTTTCTACTTATCGCATGGCTCTACAACACTCCTTTCAATTATATTAGCGAACAACTTTATCTTCAACATCTTTTAAACCAATAACCCTAAAATTATGGCAAAACATTTAAACCCTTATACAGGTTCACAACTGAAACAATGCCTAGGAAGACTCATGTCTATTTCTTGCTTTGCGACTGGATCTAAGTATTTGGCTGCATGTGTGATACATACAATTGCATTTTCTTTATCCCCTAACCCTTTCCAGTTGGAATGTCAATTTTTTATTTCATCATCATTTTATTTTAATCATCATTTAAAAAAAAAACAAACAATGATTTATCTAAATTTCACTTTTATAACTAACTAGCCGAATGACCCGGTCAACACCCGTATTTTATCCGATTAAATGTTTTTATTCAAATACTATTCGTTACAATTACAAATTGGCGCCGTGGATGTCACTCTTGTGAAACGTCCCGCTCAAAAATTTGTGTCTGAGAAGCGATATTTTTATACAAAGATGATCTGGCTTTTGTTTTCTGCTTGAATGAATGTTTTTCTGTTAGAATTTTGTTTCTGCGTACAAAATAATGAACTGGTTTCACCCGTGGTCTCTGCTTTTTGGAATTTTTCCTGATATAATTTTGTATCTGATAATCAAACATGATACAACAATATCGTCATCATCATTTTCTGACTAAAAATTATAGTTTTAATAATTGATTTATATATTTTTTTAAAATAGCCTATCGTCTTCCCCGTATTTTTTTTACCTATGTATGGAAATTTGGGTTTGAATTAGTGAACTACTGCGAATTTGTATACCGGACATACAAACAAACATACAAACATTCATTTTTATATATATAATTTATTATAACTTTTTGATTAAACATAGGTTTATTTTCATTATTTTCAGATATATTCAAATAAAACATCTTGTCATAGCCCTTTTAACCCCGCAGTTTAAATTAATTGAAATAAAATTTAATCACTTACCTGTGTTAGAGAGGCTTTACCCTTTAAACCCGGATAAACCCTTTCACTCCCGGGGCCCATCTATGGTAATTTAAACCCAAAACCTCATATTGTATATAATATAACAAGATTTTCATATTGTATAATAGAAACACATCTGTAAATGAATATACACATGATTGACATGTGTCATTGCATCATCATATGTATTGTACTTTGTACAAACTCTGAGGATAAATAAATAAATGAATAAATCTCTGTAATAGATTAAGAGTTGAGCTAAAGCAAGAAATAGAGATAGAAGTCCAACGAGCCTAGAAGATGTCAGGGCGTTGCCAGAATGTACAATGTCTTCCGATTCACTCCTTTGTTGCATCCGCTGAAATTCAATACCTTCTCTCGGCAAAGATAAATAAAGCTGTCAATTCGCGGAAATAAACAGTTACTTCATTTTCACTACACCATCAGCGGGAGCCCTCATCGGTTGTGTCCAAGGTCCACCTCATCGACCATGTAGAACAGTAAGAACTCTTATATCTCCATCTTTCGCTCCTAGCTCGACTTTTATCTGTTCACGTGACTTTCCTAGTACAACTGTGTCTCTTCGTTTTTTGTGATGGACATTTCCAAGTCTTCCACTCTGCCTCGACCACCACTGCCTGTACTTTGTGAGAACTGTTAAAGTTCTTCCAAGGTGCAGAGAGGTACTTGAAAACTCTCTACATCCTGACTGTTCCTTTCGGTTAACACAGTATAGCGAGAGTCGACAGGAACTCACACCATATTCCACAACGACAGGATTTCACAAGAGTCGACAGGATACCTCACCACACATATATATATATATATATACTATATTAAAAATAAAGAAGGCATATCTCTCTCTCTCTCTCTCTCTCTCTCTCTCTCTCCTGACCAAAAGCACATGTGTTTTTTAGATGGCAGAACGCCATCTAGTGGAACAAAAATAAACTAAACCTTTATTTAACTTGCTCCGTGATATTTGGCCAAACCAATCTATTGATAAATCAAGAAAAGCCATATACGAGCGTGTTTCGCGCTGTTGGCGCTCGTCGGCGTGGAGCAGGCTGTACCTCTGAGACCAAAACTCTTTTCGGTCTCAGAGGCTTCTTGAAAAACCAAGAAATGAGTATTTAAGGCAAAACTTGCGTAAATACGCTTAATACATGAGAAAACAATAGAAGAAATAAAAAGGTCAGGTGCTGATTTTAAAAATAAAGAAGCCATATGACGAACGCCAACATCGCGAAACGCGTTCGTGTATGGCTTTTCTTGATTTATCAGGAAATTGGGTTGGCCAAATATCACGGAGCAAGTTTAATAAACGTTTATTCTATTTTATCTCCACTAGATGGCGCTCTGCCATATAAAAAGCACATGTGCTTTTGGTCAGGATATGCCTTCTTTATTTTTAATATCAACACACCAGACCTTTTTATATTTTATTTTTCTATTGTTTTTTCATATATATCAAAACAACTAAACGTGGATTTATCCTGCTCCCTGATATATGACCAACTTATTTCCTTGATAATAAAGAAAAGTCGATCACGAACGCGTTTCGGTTTGTTGGCCCTCGTCAGCGTGGTGCAGGCTGTACCTGCGACCAAATATTTTTAAATTTCAATTTGGTCGCATTGGTGGAGCCTGCACGTAACTTGAGATAAGTTAAAAACAACATATTGTTTCTCAATAAAACTTCCTTTTTAAAGCCTATTGATGTCACCTAAATGTTTCTTGCTAAGTTTATAAAAGGCCTCAGAATATTTAACACAGTGGATTATTGTATTTTAATAGTACCCCTCTTATATTCAATAGCTCCGATTACCTTTGGCGCTCTATAAGTAGGTGATATAGCTACTGATAACACAGGTCTACAAAATTTTTAAAAGGTTTTGATGTTTGAGCATTTAAAATGCTTTTTGGGTAAACCAATGGTGCTAGAACCGAATTTGCTCTTAGTTTTTCTGCATGTCATCAAAATCTATATATAATGACCATTAAGTGTATTTCACCAAAATAATATTTTCATAAAGAAAACTGCCAAGTCATGATGATTGCTTCATAATTTTTACAATCAACACTTCTCAAAGTTCGTCTTAAGCATACCCCATTAACTTCATATAAAAATAAAATTTCAACAATTGAAATAAATAAATCACTTCCAAACATTATACTATCACTTCCAATTTGAAATTGTCAAAAATTAAAAAGGTATTTGAATTTTTAGTGAAAATTGATTTTATTCACACAGATTTAATTTAATAAAAATTATTATTTCAAGCACCATTCATTTGAAAGGTATGCCAACTTTATGAAATTAAAATTTTAACACATTAATAAATTTACTTCCAGACATGGTTTCCAAAAGAAGATCCTGCATAAACGACCAAAATATTTTCTGTTATTTATGTGGCAAATATACTGTAAAAGCGCAAAGAAATGCAATAACATACAGTAGAACTCCTCAAATTCGGAAACTCTGAAATTCGGAAACTCCCAAATTCGGAAAGTATTGTTATGTTTTTTTTACATACAAAAAATCAATTTTCACATGCTTTTATTTTGTTGATATTTCAACATTATTTTATTTTATTTTATTTTATTTACTTTTACTTTTGCTTTGCTTTAATTTAATTTAATTTAATTTTTATTAGTAATTTATTTTTAATTTAAGTGTTTAATTAATTTACTTTTACCGATTAATTATAATCACTAATTAGGGGTTTATCCCATTTTTTAAAAGCTTAAATAAATCAACAGTTTCATTTGACCTTTGTGCTTAGTTTAGGATATTGTCCAATAAGAAGGCAGCATTATTACGTCATAAGCCATTCACGCATTTTTTATTGCAAAGTTGATTCACCTAAAGTTCAAATTATCAAACATTTTCAGACATTGTAAGTTTCAAATTCTTTTATTCAACTCTCAATTTTTTTGTATTTACAAGTTTGTTCTTCAACAAAATGGCATCCAAAGAGGAGCGGCAAAAACGAGGCAAGTACCGAATTCTTAAGCTTGGTGAAAAGTTAGATGTTCTAAGTGACATTAAAAAAGGATTAAGCTATACAACGATAATGCAAAAGTATAAAATTTCTAAGACAACTGTTTATGATATAAAAAAGTCTGAGCTTAAACTTACAAAGTTTGTTGATTCTACCGAAAAAGATGTCAAAGAGTTTTCTCAAGTAAAAAAGACTGAAGACAGTTTGGAGCCGGATGTTCCCAGATGCGAAGCGTTGAAAAGTTTGGATGTTGCATTAAAATATTTGGAAAAGCGCACTGAACCAGAAATGCTTGCAAGCTACAACACCATCAATAGTCTTTGAACTATGCTTATGAGAGAAGAAGAAGCTTTGTTAAACAAGCCAAAGAAACAGACAACAAACAGCAACTTCTTTGCCAAGCCATAACTTACTTGGCCATCAATTGCATTACATACATAATAAAATATTTTACTATTTTTCATCGGTTTCATGCTCAAAACTCATAAAAGTCAAGGAACATTTGATTAAAAATCGTAATTAAAATTATGTAATGTACATATAATATTCAACCTAAAATTGTTCATATGCTTCAAAATCTTTGTCTCAGTCATCTAAATGCCTATTTATGCCACATAAATATTCACAAATCTAACTCTCTCAAATTCGGAAAATCCTCAAATTCGGAATACCTTGCGCCCCAAGCTTTCCGAATTTGAGGAGTTCTACTGTACTTTGTGAAGT
Organism: Cordylochernes scorpioides; assembly: GCA_030710605.1. Lineage (NCBI taxonomy): Eukaryota > Metazoa > Arthropoda > Arachnida > Pseudoscorpiones > Chernetidae > Cordylochernes > Cordylochernes scorpioides. The sequence continues at coordinate 156,527,800 of CP092865.1, read as the reverse complement.
GGGCTATTTCGCATATTTTGGTATAAAATTAGGAGACCAGGACAAGACATGGGCTCCACATAAGGTATGCAAAACGTGTGTCGAAACACTGCGCCTGTGGATAAAGGGTGAAAGGCAACTGACATTTGGGATCTCTATTGTTTGGCGAGTGCCAAAAAATCATGACAATGATTGTTACTTTTGCGTACAAGACTTGAAACACTTTAACAGGAATGGTAAGAAAAAGCTTATATACAAAGACCTATATTCAGCTAAACTTCCAATACCACACAGCCCAAATAGTCCCCTCCCAGGTTTTCCATCCAGTGCTAATAATCCTCTTTAAGATAATCAGAAGACACCACACAAAAAGATATCGAACTGGATGATTCTGATAGATAGTGAGAGCTATGGAGAAAAAGAATGTCCCAAACGTTTTTCACAACCAAAACTGAATGATTTCACACGTGACCTGAGACTTTCAAAGCAAGATGTGGAACTGCTTGCATCAAGATTAAAAGAAATGAGGTAACTCGAAGATGATGTCAACGTAATATTTTGTCGGACAAGAGAAAGTTCGTTCCTTCCTTTCTATCATCAGGATGCAAATCTGGTTTACTGCACTAATGTAAAAGGCTTACTACACCTTTTAAAACTAGACGAATACCGTCCTGAAGTTTGGCGCCTTTTTATCGATGGTTCGTGCGTAGCCTCAAATGTACTTTATAATGGAAATAAATATGCATCTATTCCAATAGCGTATACAACAAAAATAAAAGAGAATGTTGATAATATAAAAACCACCTTGAATAAAATCAAATTAAATGAGCATAATTGGTTTATTTGCGTTGATTTAAAAATGGTTAACTTTTTACTGGGATTTCAAAGCGGATACACCAAGTATCCTTGCTTTTTATGCATGTGGGATAGCAGGGCACGGCAAATACATTGGAAAACAAACAAATGGCCTCTTCGAGATGAACTTACAGTAGGAAAAGCTCATGTGATTAGCAAACCTTTGGTATCTCGGGAAAAGATCATTCTACCACCATTACATATAAAGCTAGGTTTATGTAAGCAGTTTGTAAAGGCTCTAGATAAAGATGGAAAATGCTTCAAATATATATGTCGTTTTTTTCCAGATATTAATCTAGAAAAGATAAAAGCAGGGTTTTTTGACGGACCTCAAAACAAGTGGCTCCTGAATGACAAAATTTTCTAATAACCATGGATGGAATTGAAGAAGCAGCATGGTCAGGCATTAAGGCTGTGATACATGGATTTTTATGTAATAGAAGAGAGGATAATTACAAAGAACTTGTCCAAAATATGCTTAAAAGTTATGAATCTTTGGGTGTAAATATGAGTATTAAGGTTCACTACTTGCATAGTCACCTGGATAAATTCCCTAATAATCTCGGTGCATATTGTGATGAACAAGGCGAGCGATTCCATCAAGACGTGAAAGTGATGGAAGAGAGATATCAAGGTGTCTGGGACTGCCACATGATGGCAGATTATTGCTGGAATCTGTCCCGAGACCTGCCGAGAAAATCAAAAAGGTTGAAATTCTTGAAGGATTGACTGTAGCATTTTACTTTTTTTGTATAGATTCGGTTTTCTTATACCACAATAAATAAAGTACATTTTGGTATGACGTTCTCAGTTTTTATTTGCGTTCAATGTGTTTTTCGTACCGCTTATATGGACTGATGTACCACATTGTGGCCTAAATATGTATATATTATATCTCTAAATTTTGATGAGATACATAAAAACTAACATTGTATTCGTGATCAGCACCTCAAATTAAGTCAGAAACTGATGCATTATCAAAAACATCTTTTTCAGTGTAGACCAGTGTAATTAATCAGGTGGTTTGAATGAATAAGAATTTGAAATGAATTAGAAAAATATTGAATAAAAACACACACACACACACACACAAAAATATATATTTATGAACAAAATTGAAAATGAAATATTTCCATTTCATTCTTATTTCGCTTGCAATGTAAATGGAAAAACCTTTTTATCTTTTTTATCCGTAGAGAGCATACATGTAAAACATTACATCGCAATTTAAGAACATATGGTAAAAAGTAAGTGCTTTTATAAAAAAAGGGGTTCTCAGATCTGTTTCTCTGGACATTTGAAAATACTGTTTAAGTGACCAGTCTCTCTAGGCGCACAGGTACTCCGTTCTTGGGGGTAATATGGACCTTTCCAATTCTGAGCTCCAAGTCCTGCACACATTTTAAACACGTTGAACCTGTTATAGAAGTGAATATGAAGATGGATTGACTTATAATTTATTCGATGCTTTTATTGTGAGGATTTAATTTTTTTGTCCACCAAAATATAATTCATACAATTCACATAAATATAGGGTGTACCAGGTAAATTGGGAATTTCAACAATGGTATTTTAACTGAAATTTTTTGCAAGTAAAAATTAAAATATCCGAATGAAATTTGACACAGTAGTAGATAAAAGGATATAGTTTTTATTTATTCAATGAAGTTTCCATTATTAGCTACAACAGTCTCGAGGCGAGTGCGGAATGAAGCACAGGCCTTTGCGACGATGACCTTGTCCATTTGGGTCATCACCGTGTGAACTGCTTTCTTGACAGACTGGATGGTGGTATGAGGAGCTTTGTTGACATCTCTCTCAACAACGCCCCATACATAGTAGTCGAGGGGATTGCAATCTGGAGAGTTAGGGGGCCAAATATCAGGACCCCAGTGACTAGGGACGTTAAGTGTCAGCCACGACTGTGTCTTTTTTGCCTTATGGGCTGGAGCTGAGTCCTGTTGGAAGACATACTTCCTTCCTGCGGCCACCATGTCCATCCAAGGCTTCACAACGGTCTCCAGAACATTGATGTAGGTGTCAGCGTTCATCCTAAGGCCCTTCTCAAAGAAATGGGGAGGCATGACATCACCTTCACTGCTGATAACGCCAAGGACCATTACGGAGGCAGGAAATTTCGTGTGCATCACTACAGGTATCTCTGAGGGGTCGTTACAGATCCAGCGATCATTCCTGGGATTTACCTTTTGGTCCACGTCAAAGTTCTTTTCGTCAGAGAAGAACCTTAGCATGCCAAAAGAGTCGTGTTTCAGGTTGTTGAGGAGGGCAGCAGCCTTTCCTTTTCTGTTATTCTTCATATTCTCAGTCAGCAACTGACCTTTCCGAAGGGCATAAGACTTGAGACCAAGGTCCTCATGGATAGTTCTGACAATTGTCATAGAGCCAACGTCCATTTCCTTGGCTATGGCCCTCATGCTCTTCCCAGGGTTTCCATCAATCTTCTCCTTGACATTTTTGACAAATTCTTCGCCTCTTACCCTGTCCGATCGACGCGAGTGCTTTTTCCTTGTAGCTATCCCCTCTTTGTTACTGTCGGCCTCATCAAACTGCTTCTAGACACGATAAATAGTGGTTTTGGGCAACTTAAGAAAATCCACTATCTCTTTGGGGCTCCTTCCGGCGCGCAGAGCAACGATGATGGCAGCTCGATTTTCAAATTCTCGGTTACTCTTCATCACTACACTGCGCACACATGTACTGTTGCATTTTACATGAATATGGCTACGTAATGAAAAAAAAAAACAAGTTTTTAATCTCAAGTAGTTTTTGTTTTATGGACTGTCAAAGTTAGTCCCAATTTACCTGGTACACCCTGTATTACTTAGTTCATTGCTGTGTAGCAATTATTAGGCATCTTTTAAGTACAAGGTTTTAGCTCGCCCTCTTTATGGGTAAGGTTTGTGTGAAGTTGCTTTCCGCTGTATTGACACAATATCGAATAGGAAATGCATTTCTGCAATAGAAAATATTTGGGAATGTTTAGTTTACATTAGTGAAGAATGCTTCTATTTGAATGAACAAAATATTGCGCGCGAACAGGTTCACCTACTAAACATATTCTGCGATTTATTTTTAGGCGATTCATCATCAGTTACGTGACTTAATCGCTTTATTTGTAAATATTTAGTTTATGTATATCTCTGAATGTTTTTATAGTATGAAAGATTTGCAAATACCTCTTGTTAAAATATTTTTTTTTCAAAATATATTACTCGTTCTGGTCTTGCCTATAATATAGATATGGAATAATCATATTTCGACGTGAAGTAAAACCCCAAGGACGATGCAATAATATGTAAAAGGTTTTCTGCTGTTTAGAAATAGTAAAATGAAAAGAAATCGAGGAAAAGTAAAAAAGGTTAGGAGAATTATGATTTTTCCACAAATTTCAAATTCTCTGAAAAGTCTATATAGCTAACAGCTCTTATTATTATTCTTTTTTAACATCTTCATAGCAAGACTTGTTTCTTGGATGATCAATACTCGTACGTGGAAAATCTAGTTTATTGGAGAGAATTTGGAATAATATTTGTTGTTGATGCCTAGAAATCCTCTGTTTTACAATAAATATAATACCCGCTTCTGTAATAAGAATAAGGGGTAGCTCAAGAATTTCCAATTATTTCGTAGGACACAAGTCACCACTAAGCTTCGTTGTTTACATTACCGTTTTGCATGTCTAAGAGCATAAATATGCATTTATTAATACATTTATACAAAATAAAATTTCCATGATTTATTAAGAAATCGTCTTACGGAAAAATGTGTCGGCAATAAATTCTCGGAACATTCTCATACGCCAGACTGTCTGAGGTATTGCATGACCCCTAACCTATTGTGTGAACGGCGACTAGAATGCCAGCTACGATTTGTAAACTAGCTGCGCTTCTCAAAGCAGTTTTTGGATGACAAATTTAATATTTTATTTTATTTCAACACACAAAACGCGATATCCCAACTAGGAATAATTGCGTCGATTTGCATTTTAAAAGAGGAGCAGTTATAAACATATTATACAACAAAATAAATTAATAATAATAATAAAAAAGATATATTACAAACCTGATCCTTCCATATTTTTATATGGTTAAATCTGTGATAATTATCTCTAGTATTTACAAATTCACATAGATTTACAACATTGTTTACTGTCTGTTGTCTAGCGCTAAAGAAGAGTGGGTGGGCATTCCAGCAGTAAGTGTCTCGAGTCCTAGATTTCCTTGCCACAATGACACCTAGATTCTTCAACCGCTCCAATCGTTGCTAAAAATTCCTTAAAATTTCCGTGGTTCGTTGTAAACTGGGTATTATAATAGTAATAATGGAAAAATGATGGAATTCCTAACAGGAAAAAGATTTGGAATGTTTGATTTATTTTTACAAATAATTCATCCATTTTTGCACTTACAAATAATCTAATTATACTTGGAGCATGTGGTCTGAAAACATTTTGATCCTCTATAGAAAGTTGAGCCAAATCATATTTGATTATTTTAGATTCAATATAGTCGGTGAGAAGGGGGATGTTCGCAAGACTATGGACACAGTTGGAAGAAGTAGTTTGTAGGCTCTAATCGCCCAAAAAAAAAAAGAATTTGATATTGATTATAATTTAGTTTTTCTTTGCACCGACTATTAATAAATCTGTACCAAATTTCTGAACCATGCGTGAGAACTGGTCTGATGATTGTTTTATACAGAATTATTCTCTTTTAGTATTTATTCCCCACACACATTTTTCCACTAAGTAAAAACAGAAGAATTTTAATTCTTACGATCATATGTTGATGTGGTGTAAAATTTATCTTCTTTTTAATTCTATGATTTGAGAATTTTATGCCCAATTTATGAACTTGATCTACTGGGTTTAAAATAATTTTCGGTATTTCAATTGGAACGTTATGCTTATTACGTAAGTAAAGTAAATTCGTTTTCTCTGGGCTTATTGAGATACTCGAAAGACTTGTTCCAGCAAATGATAGAAACGTCATCTGCATAGCAAATTATTTCTGCATTTGGATGTTCGAAATTATTCAGCAAGTCGTTTAACAATATATTCCACTAGCCGAATGACCCGGGCAACGCCCGTGTTTTACCCGATTGAATGTTTTGATTCAAATACTATTTCTTACAATTATAAATTGGCGCCTTAAATAATTGCATATGTTAGTTAATAACTATAGCCTATGTGCTTTATCTGTCTATGTACTGTTGGCTTCCGTAGGCGTCTCTTACTGGGAAAAAGAAAGAGAGAATTCCATTTAGTTATCAACTAATATATGCATTTATTTAAGGAGCGACCCGCTCCAACACAATAGTTACATAAATAGCGAGTGGGGGGGGGCAAAGGTGGCGTGACCGTAGCCAACCAATAGGAGGGCGGCATTCCAAAAAAAAAAAGCAAACGGTGACAGAGTTGATTGATTAGGAGATTAGGAGATGAAGAATGACGCTCGTAACTGTATATAGAATTACATTGGGGATAAAGAACCGCCTTGAGGGCATCCTTTTTCAATTTCTTTTAATATAAATGTATCTATTTGTTCTACTTCCGCTCCCCGTAATTTCGTCAATCTGCGAAATCAACCACTTCTTTCACATAACATACCTTGGCTAAATCGATAATTTGATGAAATACAGTCTTGTGCATTTCGCTGACAATAATCAACAATCCAAAGGGCAAATATGAATTGCATTTCCTAACTTATCAAGAATTTGATATTTGTGTCTGTTGAATTCCACTAGGAAAATTACTATTTAACGTTAATATGATATTGACGTCAATAGAGTACGCAGAAGTTGCCACAATTAGTTGTTGCGGCATATAGGGCTTGACAACGTGCTCCACTCCAGCATCTTGAAAGCGTTGAACAAAAGCGCTTGTTCCAGAAACATCAATCATCTGATAAACTCATTTCTATGTAACCGTGTTGAGAAAATGTCTATGAATGGTTGTACAGTGTCGAGACGAGATCCCAAAGGAGGTCCCCAGGGTTCAGTTTTCGACCCTTTACTTTGTAATATTGTCTTTGATGAAGTCCCCACGCTGTATTATAGGGAAAATGTTTTCCCATAGGCCTACGCTGATGATCTGGTCGTAGTAGTCTCGGTACGTCGACCTAGTCAATTTCTCGCGGCCCAACACACCAGAAATAAGATCGCTAGGTTGTGCAGTTTGCATAAACTAGAACACAGCGTGGGGAAGTGTCAGGCTATGGTTCTTCTCATATCATACATGAGACTGCCTGTACCGAGCTGGGATTTAGTTATCCACGGACGGCAAATCCATTGGTGTGACTCAATCAAAGTGCTGGGGGTGAGATTTGACCGACGTCTATCTTTCCACCAGCAAGTAGTTGAAGTCTTCGCCAAGGTCCGCGGCATGTTTCCGCGCTTGACCGCAGCCGCTAATCTAAACTTTGGTTTTTGTCACTGCGCCTTGAGAACTCTGTATCTGCAAGTGGTTGTTCCCGTTATTACCTACGCCTCAGCGGTATGGTTAATTATTTTTTCCCAAAGCTCCTTAAATATTCTACTGAAAGCTCAAAGGCCTTTTCTAGTGAGGGTTAGCAGAGCTTCCAGTTCAACCAGCAATGCTGCTCTTATCTCCCTCTCTAAAGTTCTTCCTCTCGATCTGAAAATCGCGGCTAAAACTGAGCAATACTTGAAAAGGCATAGATTGTTTGACGCTGAAGTTGAAGCCTCCTCCCTTCCCAAATCCTCTCCCTCTCCCTATTAATCCGCGCCCACTAATATTTCTGCTATTTTCTTCCACTTAGCATATTATACAAATGGTTCCAAAACAAGAAATGGAGTTGGCGCCGGCGTGTACAGAATCTCTGGTCTCGATTGTGCACCTGAAAGTTGTAAATTTCATGTCCTGTTCCCTCATAGTTCTGTCTTTCAGGCGGAACCCCCCTTGGATTGGTTAAGGCACTTGAAAACGCAACCACTTTACCTGATCATCTAAATTTAGGATTTTTCCTGGACAACCTCCCAGTCGGGAAGTCAGTTCTGAACTGAAAGACTGCTAATTACCTTATCAATAGAGCTCGGCTTCTGATTTTGCGATTGAATCGCAACGGGAACAGGTGTACCATACAATGGATCAAAGTTCACAGTGGAATCGTGGGTAATGACATTGCGGACACGTTCGTAAAGCGGGGTGCAGAGTCTGCTAGAACAAGCTGCTACAACTCGCTCCTTTATCGTTTGCATAATCGGCAATCTATGCGCGGGCGCGTGAAGCAAGGCATATTCCTCTCGCTAGCTCCTTCTATCCACACCCGCTTTGGCCTTACTCTCCAATGAGTCTTTTAGACAAAAGATATGAGTACATTGTCTCGAGCGAGCACATCGTGGTTGGCCTGCTATTGGAACACACGTGGGCGGACAGTTTCGCCCACAGAATAGGTGTCATTGATGATCCTTCCTGCTCTTATTGCGACGCAGACAGGGAAGACACTCTGTCGCACATTGTGCTAGAGTGCAGCAGCCTTGATGGTCTTAGATTCCGCCTCCTCTCCATCTATGAAATAGAATTGGGATAAACTCTGCGGTCACTCAGAAACTTTATTTTCATTAGGAGCTCTTGGCGGCCTGCTTGGAGTTCCTAAAGGCCTCGGAAAGACTTAAGCCACGCGTCAGCTCGGAGGATTCTAATCACCCAAGTGACTCGAACTCCATAGTTTTGCATGTGCCGCTGTGTAGAACCAGTTTTCTGATCGTCCCTGACGCTGTCTCTGTAACCCCACGACAGAGGACAAATGGTTTGGCGATTAAACGGCGATTAAAAATATTGTAGCAATATGGAAAATTTTGCAGAATAATGAAGCCACTTATTGTTTTCAAGTACTTCGACTGCCTTTGGTGTGCGGATTTTCATTTTCAAGGCACTAAATAAGTGGTTTGTCGCCCAAACAGAAATACATATTCTCATCATAACTAAAGATTATATAAACGCTTTTTGAGGTTATTGAATAGTATTTCATTATAGTACAAACTTTTCCATTCAACTCTGGCCTTCCATTCATCTACTCCTCTACTGGCACCTAGAGAGAAAATATTTTATGGACTTTCAAATGTTCATGCAGAATCACATTTTAAATGGCTGAACATATTTTCATACGTGTGGCTAACTGCCCATTAGCAATTCGAAGATTTATTAGTATAAAATGTTCAACCATGACTATATTTTCCATCGAGACAGCTATACTTGTATATATGATAATTTTTCAAAGGCATACTTCTTTTGAAATTTGTAAACAAATTGTTGCTCTCTTGAAGAGAATGCCAGAAAAAGTTACCATCACAAATAATTGAGAAAATGCTTTAAGCCTCACGACTTTTGATAAACTCATGAAATCATGGCTCGAAAATAACTTCTTTCAAGCTCCAAGACGTTCAAGAAAAATGATGCAACAACCTGTGAAACAATCACCACCATGCGCTCGCCTAGATTGTTGGTTAAAATAGGAGTGCAAGTTTATTTTACATGCTACTTGATTTTCTGTGTAGCTATGGACTGACAGACCCCTTCACATATTTGTCGTTTGTCTGTGGATCAAGCGAATACCCATTTTTTCAATATTCTTAAAAGGCTATTTGATCTACCCTTGAGACGAATAAAACTGAAAAGATATATAGCCAAGTGTAAATAGAAAATAAATTAAGAAACAGAGAAAGATAAAATGCATATTCGTTTACTTTAAAAACAATAAAGAAATGTAGCAATTGGATAGTTTTGCCATCAATGGTGCAGGTGCTGTCTATGGATGCAGTTTCTCTAGTCGAACGTGGACTCCGTTCTTGGGCGACATGATGAATGTTCCGATTTTAGTGTCCAGGTCCTGCACACATCTCATAGCTCGGCTACTCCGGAGAACACGTGATACCAGGATTGTAAGGTAGGAAAAATAGCTTTGTAACATGAGTTCTATTACAATGAAAATCTGCGAAACATTTTTTGCTATGCATGGAATGCCCTAGAAAAAGTTTCCAAACATGGGGCATCAACGAAACTAGTTACTATTGATTGAATATCTACTAGAAATAGTTATAAGGTATCAAAAAATCAATCCATGAAACATTAGAGATATGCTAGGAATTAAATAAAAATCAACAGAATTTGCTAAGCACAAGACATTAAGGAAACAATAGTTTTTAGACAAATAAAAAATCAGGTGTCAACTCTTCCGTCAAAATGAACGCTAATACTTCCATCTATAGTTTATCGCCATAAGAGAGGTGTTGCGTGGCATCAAAAATCCACGAAATCAAAGTACACAATACTAAAAATTCCAAGAAACAAGAGTTACTAGGTACAGTAAACATCCAAAAAACTAGAATTTCTAGGAAGAAAACATGCAAAAAGCATATTCGCGAGGTTTTTGAAATGTAGTAAACAAGTTTTTAGATGAGAAATACATCATTAAAAAACATATTTCTCATGTTTTATAAAATAAAGGAAACTATATAACAAACACACTTTCTCTCTTATTAACGCCAGTTTTTCTAACCTTAAAATCTCTAGAAATTTATCTTGATTATCAAAATTACTTCTCAACAAACCAGATCCATTAGAAATGATATAATCTATTAACAGATGCAAAAGAACGATATTTATAAAGAGACAACTACATAATACAATAGCAGGATGAGGCTGCCACCTACCTGCAGGTCCTTTTTGATTCCGTCCTTCGGGGGCAGCAGGCGGTAGGTGGTGAGAAGATGTGCCAGCGCCATCTTGGCTTCGTACTGGGCGAACCTCATGCCAATACAGTTGCGGGGGCCCGTGCCGAAGACTTGATACACCGTGGGCGGTATCTCCTTGCGGCGCTCCGGGGAGAACCTAGGGGACAGTGGAGTTTGCGGTAAAGTTTTTTATTATTAGTAAATATAATGGCACCCACACAGATTTCCCCGTGAGATGCACGAATACTTCCCTAGTTGCCAATAGGGGTGACATTGGGTGTGTAGGGTTGGATTCCATACCACTTATTTGACAAAGGTAATCGCTTAATTGAAGGGTCATTTGCTGTGATCCATTCCTAGCAGAGAGCAATTCAATATAAAAATTGACATTTTGAACTACGACTTTTTGAATTATTGATTAGTGGAGGATGTTTCTTTAATGACTATGAAATCGAAAAGCTTCAAAATGTGAGTAAGAGATAATGACTATGTAAGAGAATATTAGGGAATGTATTTGTTTCGAAGAGAAAAACATTTTAAAATATATAATTTAAATGGATATCTAAAACACGCCAACTAATTTTCATATAATGATCATCATATTGGATGCTTATATTGATTTGTTTTCAGAATATTGAAAAGCAGCTTAGAAATTTTTGTGCTATAAAATTAGCGTGTTAATAGTTTGTAAAAATCATACATGAACCATAAAATTTTATCAAATATGATTATCAAAAAAGGCTCCAGGCAAGAGCTATACTAAAATGACGATGCAACAATGACGAGCAAGAATATGCCATAAAAAATAATGGCTAAAGAAGAGAGATTTTTCTCCCAAAAAAAAAAGGAATAAAACGTTTCAAATAGAACCAGTATAACTTCAAAGAATTTTACAAGAATACCAACCGTTTTTGAAAAAAACCTAGATTTGGTAGGAACTGCCATTTTTCCAGATACACTCTTCTTCGCCAAACCAGGGTGATTTCGTCTATTATCTTTAAACCTTGCGATATATATCAACGTCGCCCACAGGAACAGATGAGGTCCATAGCCCGGAATATTACCCGAGATGAATATACTCCCATATGTCTAATATTGTGGCATGTTCTAAAATATATACCAAAAATACGGATTTACTTGTAATAGTTTAATTGAAAATATGCCCTTTTATTTAATACCCAATGTGAATTATTTTTCAAGAGTAGATTCCTCGTGTTTTGAGCAAGGAAAATATGTATTTAGCTTTAAAAATAGCTGTAAAGGCAAAAAAAATCAATTTAAATAATGATGAACTATTCAAATAATTGATTAGAAGGCAATTACGCGCGCCATCTATACACAATAAATAAATCACTATTCACGAAAATTTCTTTTACAAATAATCCAAGCCTTAAATGTTCTTACTGTGTTGAAAAATAGTAGGAGCGTTGGCTCAATAGTATAAACCCTCTGAGTGTAGTATAAACCCAATTTAATACAACAGACCGTTTTTTAGAGCACTAATTCTGTACCATTCTACTTATAAACGATAATGAAGAATTGAATCTTAGGTATGGTATTTTAGAAAAATATGTAGAGTTGAATAGTATATGGTGTATTTGGTAATTTGGGAATAACGTTGGCAGTCCATAAAAACGATACAACTCTAAATTAAAAATTTTGATTTCTAAATCCCCTTTCCATATTTATGTAAAATGTATACCAGTATATATCTGTGCAGTGTAGTGATGAACAATAATCGAGAATTTGAAAATCGAGCAGCAATATCGTTGCTCTGCGCGCCTGGAAGGGATCCCAAAGAAATAGCGGACTTTCTTAAGTTTCTCAAAATCACTGTTTATCGTGTCGAAAAGCAGTTTGATGAGGCTGATAGTCAGTAACAAAGAGATAATGGCTGCATGGAAAAGAACTCGCGTCGATCTGACCGGTTAAGAAGCAAATAATTTGTCAAAAAATGTCGAGAAAATTGTTGGAATCCTGAGAAGAGTATGACGGCGCCATAGCCAAGGAAATGGACGTTTGCTCTATGACAAGTGTCAAAACTATCCATTAGAACATTAGTCTCAAGTCCGATGCCCTTAGGAAAAACAGTTTCTGACTGAGAATATGATGGATAACAAAAAAGCAAAGGCTCCTGCCCTCCTCAACAACCTGAAACATTACTCTTGTAATATGCGGGGGTTCTTCTCTGATGAAAGGAACTTTGACGTGAACCAAAGGGTAAATCCCAGGAATGATCGCTGCATCTGTAAAGACCCCTCAGAGGTACCTGTCGTGATACACACGAAATTTTCTACCAACGTTTTGGTTCTTGGCCTTATCAGAAACGAATGCGATGTTATGCCTTCCTATTTTATTGAGAAGGGTCTTAGAATGATCGCTGAAACGTACATTAATGCCTTAGAGACCGTTGTGAAGCCTTGGATTGACCTAGTGGCCACAGGAAGGAAGTATGTCTTCCAGCAGGATTCAGCTCCAGCTCACAAGGCAATACAGACACAATCGTGGCTAACACTTAACGTCCCCAGTCACCAGAGTCCTGATATTTGTCCTTCTAACTTTCTAGACTGTACCCCCCCAACTACTATGTATGAGGCGTTGTCGAGACATATGCAACAAGGCTCCCCACAATACCATCCAGTCTGTCAAGAAGGCGCTTCACTCGGCGATGACCCATATAGAAAAGGTCATCGTCAACAAGGCCTGTACTTCATTCCGCATTCGCCGCGAGACTGTTGTAGTTGATGATGGAAAATATATTGAATAAATAAAAACTAAATTCTTTATCTCTACAGCTGTGCTAAATTTATTTTATTATTATTTTTTTTTTACTTGCAATAGGTTTCAAGTAAAATTCAATTGTGGTTATTACTAATTTACCTGATACAATAAATTGATAAATTGATAAAGAAGGAGCAATCTCTCGAAATATTTTGAGAGAAAATTGTTTTTTTTTTTCTTTACAGATCCAGGTACGCCCTTTTATATAAACTTAATTTATGGATTGCCTTTTGACTCAAATTTTCTTTTTTATGTTATAATCGGTATTTATTTTATTGTCAGTCTCCTTTGGCCGTTCCACGTTGATCTGTAACATGGTTTTACAAAATCTCTATCAACCAGAACCGCATTAACTGAAATAATTCACACTGCATTAGAACACAAAGCCAAGGAGTATACGGCTATAATTGCAATAGATATTAGTGGAACTTTTGACAATACCTGGTGGCCAATGGTGATAAAAAGACTCGATGAGGATAATATACCAGCATCAATAATAAAACTCATGAAATCCTACTTCACTAACCAGAAGCTAAGATTCAGATACTCTTCGAATGAATTCACCAAAAAACTAAGTAAAGGATGTCGGCAAGGAGAGGACCCTTATCTCCGACAATCTAATAGCGAAATTATTGGATATGCAGATGATCTGACGGTAATATGTTGGAATACAGATCTAAAAAATCTTAAGATTACAATTGAAAATTCAATAGGAAAATAAATATGTGGTGCGAAAACAACAAACTTAAAATATCAAGACAGAAAACAAAGATTTTATATTTATTCAATTGTAAAAAGGATGTATTTAACTTGCATGATAAACTTGCCAAACCAGTTGAAAATCTAAAATACTAGGATTGATTTTCAAAAATCACCGAAACAAGAACAAATTAGATTTTATGCCTCACATCGACAGTGTTATTGCAAAAACAACTAGAGCTAGTGGATATCTTCTTGGTTTAACAAAGAAATCGTGGGGATTGGATAGTAGGCGATCATTAACATTATATAAGACCTTATTTAGAAGCACAATAACTTATGGTTCAACAATCTGGTACCCATATATAAACACGAGATCAAAAAACAAAATAGATTCACTACAGTATAAAATTCTTAAACACTGTATACATGCTTATAATACAACATCTTCGAATTGTACACATGTTCTTGCAAGAATACCTAAAATTATGGATTTCATTTTGTCAAACATACTTAAAGTTGAAATAGATTATAATATAAATGATCCAGCAAAAAGAATGATAATATCTAACTTTATAAATGAAAAAATTCAAAAATACTATGAAGATTCAAATGATAATTTCAGAGAATTTTTTGAAAACTCAAAATTACCCAAATTTATCCAGCCAAATTTTTATAATATACAATTCTTTGCTGGGCATGGAGACTTTAACACATACTTATACAGAATTGGCAGAATTGATTCTTCAATCTGCTTATGTGACCAAGAAGATCACAACCCTGAGCATATTTTAATCCGGTGCCCACTTGTTGCAGATTTGAGAGTACAATGTCAAATGAACAGTTCTAGTTTAAGCCAAATGGTTTCCAGTAAAGAAGAATATAGAAAATTACAAATTCTGTAGTCTCTATCTCAAATGCTGTGGACCTGAATTATATTAAGAATTGAATAATTTATTGCTCTAAAATGTAAATTTAAATAACTTTCACTCTCTCTCTAAAACTATAAATAATTTTTATATGTATTTGGAAACTATGTACGTAAAATAGATTAAACATTTACATGCAAATATCCACATAGGATATAGCGTGTGTTTTGTAATAAAAAAAATATATAATAATAAATGGACGCATAAAGCGGAATATATACAAAGCACTATAAACATATAATACATTGCACTGTTGGAGGGGCCTGGGGATGGGTGGCCAGGGGATCATCACCGGGTGAGGCCAGGAGAGCCGGGGTGTAGAGGAGGATCAGTGGGGCAGGGTGGTGATCAGGGGGAGGCAGAGACGGGTCCAATAGTGTTGAGCCCAGGTGTGACCGTGGAGAACAGACAGACCGCAATGTTCTGTTGCAGCCAGAGCAGACAAAGTAAAACTATCTCTCTCGGCCGCGCAGCGCGCGAGCTCCCGTTTTCTTATGATGGAGAGTCGTGTGCTTCCAATATTTAATCCCTTCCAGGTATTGGAGGATAGCCTTGGCACTGGGGCAGAAGATGGTATGATTCTCGAGGAGAATGAGCACTCGGTTGTCGAGTTGTCAGGGAATAATGAATTCCCAATTGAAATGTCAAATTTACATGAGAAACAATCGGCGCAAAAAAATGCTAATTTTATTGTGTCGAAAAACAAAGAAAATGTAAATTGGGCTGACCAAGTTGAAGCTTCTGAAAAAGAATCGACTCTTCAAGGTTGGCAAAAGGCTAAATCCTTGAAAAGGAAAAATCAAGGGTCTCCACTTCAACCGTCAAAAGTTGTGAAGGCTTCGCCCCTCACAGCCAGGCCACCTCAACAAGTAACCAGGGCTAAAATAGTTCCTGTAACAGCTATTAAGAACAGTAGGCAGCTGCGACATTTGACCAGTGCTGCCTCGTTTAGTGGAGAGCAGATTTCCATCTAGTCCAATGCATGATGGCATTAGAACAGATGCTGGAAAAGTCATCAGTGTACCAGCTGATGAAGATATCCTGCCAGGTATTGGTCGGGCTGGCCAGCGTTGACTTGGCGGACGCGCCTGGTTGAGGAGGGCCTCACCATCGGAACCACCCTCCTGAAAGCCTTCCCATATAGGCAAAGACCAGAAAAAATTGTAGCGGGGAACCTCCCACTTGCCATAAGGGACGATGACATCATCGCGGGGCTGCGGCCCTATTGCAGGGTTGTTTCTCTGACCCACAAAGTTGTGTCCAGTGGCGGTTACACCTGGACCACCAGTAACAGGGAGGCCTTCGTCCTTCTAAATGAAGAACGCAAACTCTACCAGCTCCCTGCCAAGCTGGTGATCATCTCTAAAGGAGAGTCCACACCCGCCTATATCACCTTCGGCGTTAGGTGTAGCAAATGCCACCATCAAGGGCATCGGTGAGCCACCTGACCCTTGCGAATCAATAGAGGAAGCCATCAGGATACCCGGCAGGGTCCGGTGTCGAAGCCTCCCTCATCCAAGCCCATGCCCTCCAAAAACTCCGCCCTCTCAACACCAGCTGTGGATTGGTCTGCATCCATCAAGCAGACCCTCTCAACACCCTCCAGCCCTGTTGCATCTTCGCCCGGGGGGAACATTCCTGTCCATCATCCCAAGGAGACTTCAACTCCTGAACCTCTTGTTCCGGCGCTGAGCACCAGCAAGTTGCTGCCACGAACAGAGCCCTCCCTGGCCATTATTGAGCCAACAGCGGCTCCCAAGAAAGAGACTCATAATAAGACTGCACCATCCATTCAGTCTTCTACCTCCATTACCCTACCCATGCAGCCTCTTCAGGAATCTCAGGAGATCCTCATAGGGCGGGTGGAGGGAATTTTTGAACAACTGAATGCTGATTCTTTCCTATCTCCCCTCTATGAGGAGGTTTATAGGTTTGAAATAGTACACGCAGTTCTATACCGCCATGTGAGGGAGGTGCTCTCCGAGACACTCTCGACAGAAAACAAGATCATTCTGTGTGATTTCCTCGACATGGCAATTGAACATGTTGGGAAAAAGACTCATTTATAACCAAGGGCCTATCCGAATTCAGGGTGTTGTGTAGCCCTTGATTTAAACCAATGAAGCCTGTATATATTTCATTATGTATATTCATCCTTATTATTATTTTCATATTTACTTATTGTTATTATTTAGTCTTCATTTTTCACTATAATATTTTATGAACGAATAAAAAAAATAGTTTCAATCATAATCTCTCTCTCTACAAAGTAAAGAGAGAGAATTACGGGCTACTAACTAAAGTGTATGATTTTTGAGCCCAAAATAATGTAGCAAGCAGACTAGCCGCAATGCACTATATCAAAAGTCCAAAAGTCAAGTAGATGTTGACCAATATTTGATGACTTAATAGTATGTGTGGTCACCTCTAACAGCTAAACAGTTGTCACAACGACATTTCATGGGTTTATTAGACAATTAAAGAGCTCTTGAGGCAACAAATCTCACTCTTCAAACAAAGCAGTTTTCATTTCTTGAATAATCCTGGGTGGGGGTGAACAATTTGTCTCTCGAAGGCATCCCAAACGTGTTCTATAGGATTGATGTCTGTTGATCTGGTAGGCCACTCCATCCTTTGAATACTTTCACTTACAAGATATTCGTCTACGATCAGGGCTCTATGAAGATGAACATTATCATTCATAAAGATGAACGAGGACATGACCCCACCCCTAAAAAACCTTACATAGGGTTCCATTATCTCGTCTCTGTGACGCTGAGAAGTCAGGGTGCCGCCATCAAATACATGTAGTGGCGTCCGTGCGTCTAACATGATACCACCCCAGACCATGACACCTTGGCCACCGTAACGGTCCCTTTCTCTGATGTTTGAGGGATGGTTTTGAGTCCCAGTTTCTCTTCTGATCAGTACAGGTCTAGAATCCGTGTTAAGACTAAACCTTGACTCACCACTAAAAATAACAGTCCAAGACTGATGTTGTCTGCAACAATTTAGATAGCCCTTTTTTGGATGGCAATAAGAGGGATACAAACCTTTGGCCAACTTGCATATATCCCTCTCTCATTAAATATTCTGTAAACTGTTTGCTTTGATATCATGGTTCCTGTGGCTGAAGAGAGCTCAATTGTTAGCTGTCTGGCTGTCATGGTTTTGTTACATTTGGCCGTTAACTTCAAATAACGTTCTTCTGATGAGGTTGTAATTCTCGGGCGACCTTGTCCTTCTCTTCTGGAGATGTCTCCTGTTTCTTAAAATTGTTTCCATAGATTTGAAACCACTTTTGACATTTCAACCCATCTTGCAATTTCTACTTGGGACTGGCCTGCCTCTATTCTACCAATGGCCCTCCACCTCAATGAGTCTTCTAAATGTCTATGACATTCCATGGATAGATAAAACAAAAAAAAAAGTTTAAATAAAGTTTTATAGCTGGATAAAAAGGCATGCAAAAGCAAACACTTTAAAGAATGACCCTAATTAACATATTAGGTAAAGCTTTAAATTTATTTTTATTGTCTAGCTAAACCATGTGGTGTAATTTGCTTATCATATAATAATTTTTATCAAGGATTTAGTGTTTAAACACAAGGTAATAAGACCAAATCCAAATAAATAAATAGCGTGTAACGTTTTGGTAACAGTGTTGTTACCATCTTCAGACAAAAGTACTGAATGAGAAATTTTACCACAGCATGTTTTAAATAGTTACTCTATACTATTATTGTGCCTTCTACATGCTTTCGGACAAGCATTTTATGGCATGACTCATGATTGGGTGACTCCAGGCGCCCGCCGCAGTGGAGGGCCAAGGAGAAGGGTGGAGAGGCGCAGGCAGGGCAGGTTTTAAATAGTTACTGTTATCAAGTGTGTAAACAAGATAGCAGATAAGAAGAAGATAGTTTTCTGAGAAACACAGAATATTATTCTTAGAATTAAAAGTGGAAAAACCCACTTTTTTTTTAGATATAATTAAAAGCATATAATTTATATTTCCTCTTTCTTCCATTCTTGTAATTATAGCACATTTCTTTTGAATGAAAAAGGCTTCTTTAAATTGTCTCTTAAAATATTTTTCTCATAATCTAGTATCTTTGTTTCTTTTGGGTTACAATTATTATGGCCTGTGATTTTTCTATGTTCTACAAGTGCAGAATTCTCAATTTTATCCCATTTCAGAGAATATTGATGGTTTTTCTTTCTTTCTTTTAAAGTTCTGGATGTTTTTACTACATAGCATTGGTCACATTTTTTCACATTTCACTTCATAAATTAAACCTGCTCTATTTGGTATGTGAGTGTTCTTATGGTTGTTGATATATTGAGAGATAGGGTTACATGGTATCCATGCAATTTTTATTTTTTCATACTTTTTGAATTTATTAGTAAAATTTCTTGCAAACTTTTGGTGTACGAGGTGTGTTCAAAAGGTATCACAACTTTTGTGTTATTTCAAAAATTATTTATTTATTCATGAATACCTATTTTGTCCCCTTCAAAGTAATCCCCATGAGATATTATACACTTGTGCCAACGGTTTTTCCAATCTTCGAAGCACTTCAAAAAATCATTTTTTAAAAAATCTTTTTCAGCTCCTCCTTCAATGCCGTCTTTATCTCAACAAGCGTAGCGTAACGTCGTCCTTTCATGGGCTTCTTCAGTTTAGGGAACAAGAAAAAGTCACAGGGGGCCAGATCTGGGGAATACGGTGGCTGCGGCATCATTAGTGTGTTGTTTTTGGCCAAAAAGTCGCGCACAAGCAACGATGTGTGAGTAGGGAGTCGGGGCGTTATCGTGGTGTAAAAGCCAATTTTTGTTCTTCCACAAATCCGGGCGTTTCTGGCGGATTGCTTTGCGCAAATTATGCATAACTTGCAGGTAATATTCTTTATTGACCGTTCTACCCTGTGGCAAGAACTCATGATGCACCACGCCCCTGCAATCGAAGAAAACTGTCAGCAATACTTTCACATTCGACCGAACTTGGCGCGCTTTTTTCGGCCTTGGTTCGTGCGGCAGCTTCCATTGAGATGATTGAGCTTTGGTTTCCACGTCATAACCATAAACCCACGCTTCGTCACCAGTTATGACCCTCTGGAGAAAATTTGGGTCGTCGCGGACAGAGTCCAACATCTCATTAGCAATGTTCGTGCGATGCTGTTTTTGGTCGCAATTGAGCAATTTTGGTACGAATTTCGCGGCGACCCGTCTCATGCCCAAATCATTGATAAAAATCGAATGGCACGAGCCAATCGATATGTTTAGGTCCTCAGCAACTTCTCTAACGGTGATTCGACGATTGGCCAATATCATTTTCTCCACTTCATTCATTTTTTCGTCTGTTGTTGAAGTGCTCGGGCGTCCGGCACGCTCTTCGTCGTTCACATCTTCTCGGCCTTCTAAAAACATTTTGTATCACCGATAAACGTTGCTTCGGTCCAAGGTAGCTTCTCCGTATGCCACAGTCAACATTCGGAATGCATCCACGCACTTAATTTCGTCTTTCACACAAAATTTGATACAGGTTCTTTGATCCATTTTTTTTAATAGGTAAAAATCGAAGACGATCCAAAACACCTGCAAGCAAAGCAGCTGTCAACAATTAAGTGAACATTCAAAATGGCCGAGTTTGTCGGCATAAGTGAGAGACATGAGTACCAACATAAAGCCACAAAAAGATCGAAATTCGAATATACGTAACCCGCGAAAATTCAAAGGTCGCGATACTTTTTGAACACACTTCGTATAAATGGCAATGTGATAAATTTGGCTTCTTTGTTCTTGCACTTTAGATTTTGAATTAAAGTATTATTCTCATATTTTTGGTTCATGTCTTCTATTATTCTATCTATCAATTTGATGGGAAAACCTTCATTGATTAGTTCTTTTTTGATGTCGTTAATTTCTATATTTCTTTTAGGTGTATCATTAATGAGCGTAAAGGTTCTATATATAAGAGCTTTTACTAATCCTACTTTTTGGCTGAAATGGTACTGTGAACTATAGTTCCAATAAGTTCCTATATGTGTTGGTTTTTTTTGTATATAGAGGTTGTATTATTGTTATTATTGTATGATAAGTCCAGGAAATTTTTTGATTTGTTGTTATCTACTTCCATAGAGTAATTGATATCAGGACATAGATTGTTGAAAGTATCCAATATTTTTGTTCACTTCCCTGATTAATAAATAAAATGGAGTTATCCACATATCTTTTAAAATAATAAACATCAAAATAAACATCTAATTGGCCTATAGTAATACAAGCTGCATTTGGTGATATTGGACTACCCATTGTTGCACCTTTCATTCGGAGATATATTTGGTCATCATAAATAAAGTATGTTGTTTTCAAACAAAATTATATTCCAATTAAAAATTCAGATTTTGGCAAATTATTTATTTTTGATTCTTTTATCACATGGTTTAATGCATCCATAATTGTGGGTATAGGGATTGAAGTAAACATGGATTCAACATATAAAGATATAATTCTTTGATTTCCATTTAGCTTCATGTCAATAATATCTTCTTTGAATTCATAGGAGTTAACAATTTCATTTTCGCTAAAATATTGTTAGATTTTTAATTGTTGTGCTAACCATTTTGCCAAGGCATATGTTGGTGAAGGTCTATTGTTTACTATTGGGTGTAATGGACAGTTAGGCTTGTGGACTTTTGGAGCACCATATATATTGGGAACATGTGCATCATAATTTTTCAATTTGGTTAAAAGCCTGTACTTAATATATTTGTTTTTTCTCCAGTTTTTAAGTATGGTATTCAATTTATTTTTGAAGTTTTTTGTTGGATCATTTTGTATAGGAAAATGTTATTTTTTGGTTTAATTTCAGAGTTGAGTACTTCATGTTTCTTTTCAGGGAAGGGTTTTCATGAATAAAATCAATTTCTTTATATTGGCATAATAATTTTAGCATGCCATGTTTCTTTGTTATTCAATAAAGAAAGCATTTTTTGTTTATAGTCTTCTTTTTTCAAAAAACAATTCCATTTCCTTTGTCATATTTTGCTATTACATATTTTGTTTGTAGGTTTTTTAGTTTTGAAGTCAATTTTTTATCAATACTATTTGATTCATAATTTTGTTTAAGTGTATTAGTAACTTCAAATCTAATATTTTCTGCCTCTTTAGGGTTAAAAATTTTGCATATTTCTTCTGTTTTTGAAATAATATACAATTTTTTTTTGTTTCAGATTTCCCCTCAAAAAGCATATTTATAACCTTTGCTAAGCAAGTCTAGAACTTCATTTGAGATACCTTCACCTGTTAAATTCATTATGTTATTTTTTGGTTTAATTTCAGAGTTGAATACTTCATGTTTCTTTTCAGGGAAGAGTTTTCATGAATAAAATCAATTTCTTTATATTGGCATAATAATTTTAGCATGCCATGTTTCTTTAAAATACATTCTATCTTTTTAAAATACCTTTTTAAATTTTGTTTAGCAATGTAGTTTATTTTTAGTTCAATAATATATATAAATATTTTTTCTTCTCTCCTTCTTCTTTCTTATCTCCACTCAATAACACTAAGGTATCAAGCTTGCAAAGCTTGAGACTTTTGATGGTGTCTGCCGGGGAAGAGTAGAGCTCATCAATGGATGAGTCAATACATTGAATAATATGTCTTGGGGTTGCAGGCTGAGAATTGCACTTAGTACATAGTGGGGAAACTTTTCAACCATTCTGGAAAGTCATTGTATGTAATTGACCAGACTTAGTCTGGAAATTAAAGACTGTTGTTCTCTTTGGAGGACAGAACCAGTGCTTGTTCCTCCTGCTCTGTATCAGTCATGTGCAGCATCAGATTTCCATTCCTGCAGGCATTGGGTTTTGATGGTATGTTTTTTTTTCTAAAAGGTCACTATCCATACTGTCTGCTAGCACTTTGAGATTTGAATTTATTGCCTTAGTATTGAAATGAATATTTTTCCAATGAAATTAATCTCTCCATTTATAATATCATGTGATAGTCTTTTCAATTTTGAATCAGATTTTGGAAAATTCCATCTATTTGTAATGAGAAATGCATTGGGAATTACTTGAGAAAAATTATTTTAAGAGACAATTTAAAGAAGCCTTTTTCATTCAAAAGAAATATGCTACAATTAACAGAATGGAAGAAAGAGGAAATATAAATGATATTTATAAATATGCTTTTAATTATATATTTAAAAAAAAAGTGGGTTTCTCAGAAAACTATCTTCCTATCTGCTATCTTGTTTACACACCTGATAACAGTAACTATTTAAAACATGTTGGGGTCAAATTTCTGATTCAGTACTTTTGTCTGAAGATGGTAACAACGCTGTTACAGAAACATCACACACTATTTATTTATTTGGAATTGGTCTTATTACCTTGTGTTTATAATCTACTAGCCCGGCAACGCCCGGGGTTTACCCGATTAAATGCTTTTATTCAAATACTATTCGTTACAATTATAAATTGGCGCCGTGGATGTCATTCTTGTATAATATGTAAATGAGTTTTAAAAGTTGTAAAAAAAAAAAAAAAATGCATCGGCCGGGAATCGAACCCGGGGCGCCCGCGTGGCAGGCGAGCATTCTACCACTGAACCAAAAGCAAACGGTGACAGAATTAAGAAAGAATTGTGCATGACGCTGATAACTGTATATATTAATAATCCAAATTGTACCTTATCATTGGATTTGGTCTTATTACCTTGTTTTTATAATCTTTTATATATAATCTCCTTTATACATAGACAGGAAAAGCACATATATTTTAATAATATAAACGAGTTTTAAAAATTGTAGAAAAAAAAATGCATCGGCTGGGAATCGAACCCGGGGCGCCGCGTGGCAGGCGAGCATTCTACCACTGAACCAAAAGCAAACGGTGACAGAATTAAGAACGCATGACGCTGATAACTGTATATATTGTAAAAGAAAAAATGCATCGGCCGGGAATCGAACCCGGGGCACCCGCGTGGCAGGCGAGCATTCTACCACTGAACCAAAAGCAAACGGTGACAGAATTAAGAACGCATGACGCTGATAACTGTATATAGAATAATCCACCAGTGTATTTCAATGTTGGATAACATCTATTACACGGTACAGCTCATGCTATCATGTCAACTGCTTTAACTGTAAGTGCACCACTTGTCTCATCATCATGTGGTATAGCCATCTCTGTTAACATAATTTCACCTTTTTTTTAAGCAATTCTTTTTCCAAACCATTCCATTAGATTATCGAACCAATCCTTCCATCTACATTTCTTTCCATTTTCAAGGTGCCATTATATTCAATACAGAGTTTCCTGATAATCCTTGGAGTACATGTTCTGAAAACTTCCACTTGATTACCTAATTTAGAAGGCTATAATAATCTCCATTAAATCTTCTCCAAACTTCTTTGTCACATTAACTGTTCATTTTATCTTGAGAACACTTCTAGCATATCTGAGGCCAAAATAGTTATTTCTTCTCTCCAGTTCTTTAGTCCAAGATGCTTGCACTCATTGGTGAGGTGAGACGTGTGTAAGTCGGGGTTAATTGAACAATTTGTAAATAAAAAACTGTACTATATGGTGGATTTAATCCTGGGTCTTCAAAATGCAGTGTACATCACCACTCTATGGCTGTCATCCTAACAGGAAGGTGTTTTAGACCTTCGCTGATCAAGTTCAAGATCCACAAGAAGCCTGTGGTAGTTGAAGTCAATGGAAAGGTGAGTTCCCCTCACTCTCTCTCTCTCTATATATATTTATAACAATCCTGTTGACTCTCTGTAGGGTTGGAGTGTATCCTGTCGAATCTCTGTAGGATGTGTTGATCCTCTGTCGGATCGTGGTTGCTGGTGTCGACTTGGGGTGTTGACTTACTGTGGGATTGCTGTTGGCTCACTGTCAAATCCTGGTGAGTCTATGTCGAATCCTGTTGAGTCCTGGTGAATTGTGTGGCTGGGTGGATTTGATTGGATTGATGGTGCAGTCTTGGTCGAATGGTGGTTTTCCACAGGGGAAGAACGAGCACACCTGGATGGGATAGAAAATAGACCTTGCGAAAGGGAGAATGATGAGACTGACTGGAGGTATTTGGCCTTTCACATGATGGAGCGGACACTACCTTGGATGGAGCCTATGTTGAGCACACCTAGCTCGTAGCACGGTCACCTATCTTCTTTTTTACTTCTTCTCTGAGATCATCGTCATTAACTCTCTCGACTTCTCATTGGTAGAGATCCTTCCACGTGCTCTCTGATGATTCACTATCAGTTGGTCATGCTTAAAGGTGATTGGTTGTTGATTTGTCATGCTTAACTGTGATTGGCTTAGTACCTCCATTGTCGCCATGATTGCAATCCTCCAGGAAGAAGAAGGTCTTTGAACTTAAGTTTTATGGGTCCAGGGCAGTGACCTTTATTTCCTGGATGATGCAATCCTGTTAATTGTTATTTCCCTTTTCACTAAGCCCAAATTTTATTAAATCTTTTGAAGATACATTGCATAGATTGTGGTGGGGTTACATATTGCTATATACAGATTATCACATGTATATCTATATATATAAAAATGAATGTTTGTATGTTTGTCTGTTTGTTTTTTGGTTTGTATGACCTGTATACAAATTCGCAGTAGTTCACTAATTCAAACCAAAATTTCCATACATAGGTAAAAAATAACGGGGATGATGATAGGCTATTTAAAAAAAAATATATAAATCAATTATTAAAACTATATATTCAAATTATTCAACTTAGCTCACGAGCAGCGCCCTCTAGAATTTCAGGCGACCTGCTGGCGGCGCGCGCCCGTTGGCTGCCGGCGAGCACGTGACTTTCCTGTGCGCGCGCATGGCGGGCGGTCGCGTTGCCGACAGCCATGCGCACGCACAGGGAAGTCACGTGTTCGCCGGCAGCCAACGGGCGCGCGCCGCCGGCAGGTCGCTTGAGCGTTCTAGACGTGAAGCTTTTTCTTAATTACAATGCAAGTCCTTAACTATATTTACAGGTTTTCTAATTTATAACTATTTCACATATTTACATATATATTTTCATTTTTTGCTATAACTGATCTAATTCGCCGTTTAAAATAACCGCTCTTGCTATATTTGCTATGTTTTATTTTGCTATGTTTAATGTGTTTGAATAATACATTTAATCGTGTAAACCCAGGCGTTGCCCGGGTCATTCGTCTAGTATATATATATATATACAGTAAAACCCGCTAATATGAACCCCGGATATAGCGAACCTTCCCTTGTAACGAACCTAAGGCAATTCCTAATTCCATTCCATTAAAAATACCATCATTATAACGAACTAGGAGATTTTTTATATAACAAACTACCCCTATAATGAACCTATTTTAGGTCCCAAAATAATAAAATATATTAAAAATACTATGCATATAACAAACTTAAAATTGTAATTTAAAATAAAATTAAAACAAATTTTGAGCATGTTTCAGCTCGTGGATCTCGATTTCAAAACAATAAATTTTGCGGCATTGTTTGTTTTCATTTAGATTCTATTTTCTGTATGTTGCATGCATTTTTACACATTATACTTTTCATTAAATAGAATATCTTTGCACAATCAAATTTGAAATAGAAAAAATGCAAATGGCTTCTAAAATAAAGAAAAGAAAGGCATTCTAAAAAACAAAAACGTTATTACTTAAAAAAAAAAAAAGGGCCATTTTCAAAACTTTTCAAAGTGAAACAACACAGGCAAAATTTCAGAACACTTCGTAAAATAAGAAAATATAACTTTTCTATTATAAGAGATAAAATAGAAGGCTATTAATAATTGTTTACAAAGAAGAATCAACCTCAACTTTTGCCGCGATCGTAGGTGTTAGGGCTAAAAACAAAATAGCCAAATAAATGGGCTCGTGATGCAACAAAATTTATTTTTTATGACATGAACTATGGCGATTGCATGGCAGATTCAAAACAAAAGGAAACCTAGACTTAAGAAGAAAATGTGGAAACTTGAAATGGAAGAAAAACACAATAACTTTATTTGAAAGGTGCAATGCTTGAGGAGTACTTTGAAGCAACAAGGTATCAGAGCCATTTTTTCAAGTAAGCATTGTATTATATAATGTGATAAAGATGTTTTAAAATTATTTTATATCATTGAATATATATTTAATAAAACTTTGCCTAAGATTTGTCTTGATTTTTGAAATTAGACATAGAGGTACATGTATGCTAATGATAAGAAGAACCTATCATCAAATAATTTCTTTTATTATTCAGTATTAATTTAAGGGAATTGGTCAATTAAGGGAATTAAAATAAAGTGACCACTATTAAGAGGCAGCTTCTTCCAGTATGTATGGCTGTCCTTTAATTATACGGTCTAAAAATTTTGAAAAGTAAAAAAAAAAAAAAAAAAGCCAAACCATGGCGTAATTAACCAAAAGCTCTGTCCCATTGGGGTTCACTATAGAGGGGTTTTACTGAATATATATACAATGTGGCAAATAATTTTTAAGACTTGCGCTAGATATAAGCCAATAGCAAAGCCACTTATTTAATTGCACATCCGTAGTAATTTTCTAATTATCTGCCACGTGGCAAAGTTTCAGCCATTTTGGTTAGTTCTTTCTACTAATACAGCCAATTATAAAGAAGTAACAATATTTGCATGTCAAATTTTTGAAATGGAACAGAGAGCTTAATTAAATTTAATGCAAAACTTGGTAAAAGTGAATAGGAAACATTTATTTTGATGAAGCAAGTTTACAGTAAGTTATGTTTGAGTGAATCAAATGTTTTCATTTGGCACAGTCCATAGGTAAAAGAAATATGCTAGATAATGATGAGAATACAGGACAGCCAACTTCTTCAATGAAGCCTGAAATTATTGAAAAAATGTGAGAATTTGTTGCAGACAATAGCTGAGCAATCCTGAGAATGATGGCAGAGGTTTTAGACATCAACAAAGAAATGATTCGAACCATTCTGCATGAAGATTTGGACAATATCTGTGCTAAATTTGTTCACACACTTTAACATACGAGCAAAAATCATTGAAAATTGAACATTGCAGAGACATCATTTCTGCCTCTGAAAATGATTCAAACTTCTTGAAATCAATTGTTACAGGTGATTAAACCTGGTGTTTTCTGTATGATCCAAAATCAAAGCGACAAAGTGCCAGATGAAAGTCAAAAAACTCACCACAAGCCAAAAATATGAGAAAAATCCCATTGAAAATCAAAGCAATGCTGATTACATTTTTTGATTGTAAAGGTATAAGGTTGTCCCAAAAGTTTGTGTTCTTCTTAAAACTTTTTTCTTATTACTTGGCGAATAATATTATTACGGCGAATACATAATAATACAAAGACATTATACATAACAGCGAATAATATTGGTATTTCAATTTTGTGCAAGTGTTTACATACTTTTGGGATAACCTTGTATTATCCACAAAGAATTTTTTCCAACTGGACAAACCATTACTGGCGGGTATTATTTAAAAATTTTGAAATGTTTGATTCCTAGAATTCATCACATTCATCCAAAAATCAAAGCAATGCTGATTACATTTTTCAATAGTAAAGGTATTATTCACAAAGAATTTGCTCCAACTGGACAAATCATTATTGGCGGTTATTATTTAAACATTTTGAAGTGTTTGTTTTCTAGAATTCGTCACATTAATCCAGAATATTGCGATCATGACAGTTGGTGTTTGGTGTTGCCCCCAGTCACACCTCACTCACTCATTGTTCGTCGAATTTTGGCCAAATATAACGTATGTGTGTTGAATCATCTGCCAGACTCACCTGATTTAGCACCATGGGACTTTTCTTTATTCCCAAAACTTAAAATGAAGTTAAAAGGACATTTTTTTGATGATATCCATCCAAAGAGCTACGACACGCACTCTAGAGGTGATTCCTTAAATGAACTGCAACAGGCATTCAAATCATTATTAAATCACTGAAACAGATTGATGTATTCAATCCCAAGGGAATTATTTTGAATAAATTTTTTTTTAAATCTTTTTTTTTTAAATTTTATTTAACAGACTCAGTCTTAAAAATTCTTTGCAGCACTGTATATATATATATATACAGTAAAACCCCTCTATAGTGAAACCCAATGGGACAGAGCTTTTGGTTCACTATAGCCACGGTTTGGCCATTTTTTTTAACTTTTCTAAATTTTTAGACCATATAATTAAAAAACAGCCATACAAACAGGAGAAGGCAGCCAATTAATAATGATCACTTTGTTTTAATTCCCTAAATTGACCTATTTCTTTACAGTAATGCTGAATATCAAAAGAAGTCATTTGATAATAGGTTCTTCTTTTCATTAGCATACATGTTTATATATAAACCTATGTATTATTTAAAAATTAAGCCAAATCCCCTAGGCAAAACATTATTAATTATATATTTAAAAGGTATAAGAGTATTTTAGAATATCTTTCTCAAATAATATAACACTAAACTTATTTGAAAAAATGCCTCTAATTACCTTGTTGTTTGAAAGTGAAATTTGAAAATATGAATTGTCTTAAAATATCGTTATTTCTATCAAAGGAATAAAGCTCCATGTATTCTAAATAATTTGAGGATGAATTAAAAGTATCCAATTCAGAAAAATCGGACGCGAAACATGTTGATACGATAGCGCGATCGGTAAAATTGCGAATAAAAAACGCCAATTTGCAAACACAAAATCGGTGGTAAAACGGCCGGCCAGGGGGAATATCCGCGGACCCTGAATGAGTCATATACCTAACAAAAATTCCATTCTAAAAATAGAACTGTAGTGGTAGTTTTTGAGAATTTATAAGTCAATTTGTTTGTGGCCCATGAGACATGGGGAACTGTTTTTTTTTTTTTCCTTCTTCTTCTTCCAATTCCCGTTTCCACATATTCTTCTGAAGTGTATATTAAATTTTGTTTTTAACCTGTTAATCAAACCATTTCTGGCTTTAAAATTATTTGGAACTAGCGGATGTACCCGGCTTCGCCCGGGTTTACCCGAGTAAAGGTTTGTCTAACGAACATTTGTCAAAACAATTCTCTATAAACTTATAAAAAAAAAATAATAGATATATTTTGATAATTTGAAACTCGTAAATTTGAATCTCTCGATAAAGTGAACATTTTTTCCCCATCCCTTGAAAAATGCTCAATAAGTTGAATAAAATCAATATTAATTGGTTCCCTCAGTAATTGGAAGTTAAAGGAATAGTATCTTGCCTTGGAATTATATCATTATTCTTGTCTCAAATAAATTGCCGTGTCATCCTGAATTTTGTCTTTCCTAATTTTCTACATTACAAAATCATTATTTTATCTATTCTCCCAATATATATGTTGTAGATAAATGATAAAACTAACTTTGACTTGTGCGCAATTAATAGGTAGAAAATCTTACTTTTGATAAATAATCTTTGAGATAATAAACTTAGTGATAATAAAACTTTTGCAAAGATATTCTATTAAATAAAAGTATAATGTGTAAAAATTTATACAACATACAGCAAAAATAAAATGAAAATGAAAACAAACAATGCCGCTAATTTTTTGTTTTGAAATCGCGATCCGCGAGCTGAAACATGCTCAAAATTTTGTTGTTTTAAAAATTTTTTAAATCACAATTTCAAGTTCGTTATAAGCATAGTATTTTCAATAGATTTTATCATTTTGGGACCGAAAATAGGTTCGTTATAGGGGTAGTTCGTTTTTTTTTTAAATCGCAAAGTTCGTTATAACGATGGTATTTTCAATGGAATATAATTGGGAATCGCCATGGGTTCGTTATAAGGGAAGGTTCGCTATATCCAGGGTTCGTATTAGCGGGGTTTTACTGTATATACAGTTAAATTAAATACCTGTCTATAGCGCCCCCTCTAAATAGCGCCTTCCTCTCTATAGTGCCCGATTTTAAACATTAAAATGTAAACATTTTACATTAAAAATGACCTGTCTATAGCACCCTATTTTGGTGAGTCCAAAGAAGGGGAGCTATAGACAGGTTTAACTGTATATATCTATTATCTATATATATAAAAAAATGAATGTATGTGTGTGGTGTGTCTGCCCTTTATGCCTGACCAAACCACTCATTGGAACGCCATGAAACTTTGGAAAGTTATTTAGTATAGTACTGGGAAGGTTTCTGAAAAATAATTTCTTGAATATCCTTAGACTTATTTGCAGATTTTTAGATTTAGCTCGCAAGCAGCGCCACCATTGCGACGGAGATAGGCTAAGGCACGAAGTCTGCTCCACGCCTGATGACCTTGGGTCTTTCAGGGCTAATATATTAAGTAAAACTAATTCAAATATTAGTGCTTTATAATGGCTATCTCCTTGAGGTTACCGATTTAAAAGTTTATTTTCTAATTTTAGATTATATAAGAAACATATTTTATTTTAAGTATTGTACTTTATTTTAAAAAGTTTAAATAATTGTGCAAGATGAAATATACGATATATAAAAATCAAAAGAAATAATGAGTATCGTTTAAATATAAAATTCGAATAAATATAAATGCGATACTAAAAATTAAATAACTTATATAGAAGCTTTTGCATAGTTTTGTCCTGTAAGCATACCAACTTGATAAAAGTTTCCTGTTTTCCCTTTGAATTTGCTTGATATGAACCTCTATTCATTTTTGAATTAGTAGAAATCAGACGATAACCATTCAAAAGTTGGTTTAGGTCGTCAATCCTTTGCAAACAAATGGAAATATCCACGCTGGCGCTCTCTCCGCAGATTTTTAAAATGATATCCCGTGTCGTTTTTTTTTTTTTAAATTTGAGAGCCACCCCTCGCTTGAAGCAAATCCTTTAATCCATTGCGATGATGATAACAAGTTATTTTATCTATAAGTTTTATTATCACTAAGTTTATTATCTTAAAGATTATTTATCAAAAGTAAGATTATCTCAGGATGACACGGCAATTTATTTGAGACAAGAATAATGATACAATTCCAAAGCAAAGATACTATTCCTTTAACTTCCAATTACCGAGGGAACCAATTAATATTGATTTTATTCAAGTTATCCAGTATTTTTCAAGGGACCGGGAAAAAATGTTCGCTAGATAAAACAATGATTTTGTAATGTAGAAAATTAGGAAAGACAAAATTCAGGATGACACGGCACACAGGACCGGGAAAAAATGTTCACTTTATCGAGAGATTCAAATTTACGAGTTTCAAATTATCAAAATATATCTATTATTTTTTTTTTAATAAGTTCATAGAGAATTGTTTTAACAAATGTTCGTTAGACAAACCTTTACTCGGGTAAAACCCAGGCGAAGCCGGGTACATCCGCTAGTATATATACGTATAACTCATGACAATAAAACATGTGTTATAACGCCTATTTACATCACTATAGTTGGAAATGGTAAAAATATTGTCGATGAACAATTAATCTCTATATTGTCATAGAGAATAATTGATCAAAGAGTAAAATAGAAGCAGATTCAAATTTATATTCGTGGTTTTTAATTTGCTACAATGTGAATCACCTGCTTGCTTAATAGTATTGATTGTAAATAAATCTTGAACAGCAATTTAGACACTTTTATTTTATCAAGAAATTCTTAAATTTCAATTTGAAGGACTCCTCGTCCTCACTACTGTGACAAGAAGCTGGATCATCCCTTAGCTGCCCAAGACATTAAAAGTTGAAAAATCCAAGGACTACACCTCCAAGGACTAGAATATTCTGCCAAAATAAAATAAGAAACACAGACTCCAAAGGTTGAGTATCGCTTTCAATCCTTCAGAAGCCTTTCCATTTTCATGGGAGAACCCAATCAGAACCCGGAGGAATGTCTGAAAAATTTTCATCGCGTTGCTCACTACAACTGCTGGGACAACTCAATGTGCCTGGCAAATGTTTATTTTTCCCCTCTGGTGCAGCACAAGTTTGGTTTAAAAATGTAGAGGAACAAATAACTTCCTGGGAATTTTTTATGAAGATGTTCACTCAGACATTTAGACATCTCATCGTCCAAAATAATCAGCTTTTAGAAAAGCTTTAAACTTGCTTCCAGGGAACGGGTGAATCAAGCGATGCCTATATCCAAGATGTCCTCCATTTGTGTAAAGAAGTAGATACCAATATGAGCAAAAGTGAAATAGTCGCTCACTTGGCAAAAGGAATAACTGAGGATATTTATAGATCAATCATTACTGTGGACATTGCCACTACAGATGCCTATTACCCGAGATGAAGTGAAAAAAAAAAGTTGCTGCAATTTCAAAACATATTCAAAGGTCACTGTCATGACAGCAGTATCCTAACCACACATTTTTAAACTAGATGCCACAACATTGGAACCCTAACAATACACTTGTGTACAACCAGAGCAACAAAGAACCGATGAATGGAGGACTCAAAATAAAAACATCCCAATATGTTTCCATCTCGGTCACCCAGAAAACATTCAAGCAAAGATACCTCCTGGTCCTAAATAAAATGGAATTCAATTATTTTATAATTTCATTCAAGGCCGGGAAGACATCTTTGCTTGAAACCTCTTAGACCAGTTTTTATCATAATAAGGCCTTTGTATTTAAATAGTATATGTGTGTCAACAATTTGCAAACATTTATTGACATCTTGTTAGAAATGCTCATCCTGGTAGTGCCTGTGTGAATATTTGAACAATGAAATGAAGATGGTAGTAACGCTGTTATAGAAACATCATACACTATTTTTTTTTTTTTATTTGGTCTTATTACCTTGTGTTTATAATCTACTAGCCGAATGACCCGGGCAACGCCCGTGTTTTACCCGATTGAATGTTTTGATTCAAATACTATTTGTTGCAATTCTACCGCCCGCCATGCGCGCACACAGGGAAGTCACGTGCTCGCCGGCAGCCAACGGGCGCGCGCCGCCGGCAGGGTGGTGCAGCAAACGATGACACGTGATCGTAGCCGACCAATGGGAGGGCGCCGGCTAACCGTGACAGAGTCGGCCGACCGATGACGGATTGATTAGGAAAGACGCTCGTAACTGTATATAGTATAATCCAAATTGTGCCATATCAACCTAAAAGGTCTATGTATTTTAAGGAATTTTCTCTAAATAAGCACGCATGCAAGATCTGTATTTACTGTATCACTGTAATTTTTTTTTTTTTTTTTCAAATATTTCATTTATTAATTTTGAAGTTATTAAAGGTTCCATAGAGCAAAAAATCCTATATTAAAATAACTATTTCATGGAATCAATATTCAAATAATTATTATCACATATATTTTCATATAAATATATTAAATTCTTTAAGGACGCTCTATAAAAATCTCGTTTCCAGCGGTCCAACAATGGGTCACTGTAATTGCTATTAACACACATTTTTGAGCTAATACATCTGGTGTTCGAAGGGTTAACTTTATTTGAAAGGGGTAATGCTTGGAGAGTGATTTTAAAAAGGTACTCGAAACATTTTAAAAAGTAAATGCAGTATTTTATAATATGATAAAGATGTTCTAAAAATACTCTTATATCTTTTAATATATATTAAAGCTTTGCTTAGGATTTGTCTTAATTTATAAATGATACATAGACGCACAGCATGTATGCTTAATGATAAGAAGAACCTATTATCAAATGGCATCTTTTAATATTCAGCATTAATGTAAGGAAATAGGTCAATTTAGGAAATTAAAACAAAGTGACCATTTTTAAGTGGCTGCCTTTTCCTGTGTGCATGGCTGTCCTTTAATTATAAGCTCTAAAAATTTAAAAAAGTAAAAAAATATAAAAATAATAAATCGCCAAACCGTGACTATAGTGAACCAAAAGCTCTGTCCCCTTGGGGTTCACTATAGAAGGGTTTTACTGTATAAACATTCCTCAACAAAATTTATTTTCATTTTTTTATTATTTGGATACTTAAAATATATAAGATATTTAAAACTTATTTACCTGGCTAACTAGTTAGTGTCAGAGCTCTGCTCCCACAGTCGAGCCTAAAGTAAAGAAAGAAGCTACAAAACCTGAAGTGAAGAAGGAAGGGCACTCCAAGCCAGTGGTGAAGAAGGAAGAGGACTCCAAACCTGCAGAAAAGCCAGCAGGCAAAGTGCTGGCAGCAGCCAAGCCACAGAAGGTAGGGTAAACAGGGTGACTTGACTTCAAGCTGACAGGGTGAGGACTCCAGAGCAAGCGAGGCAAGTCCAACAAGGGTGGAGATGTGCGGAGCATGTTCTCTAAGCAGTCCACCAAGCCAACTGCCACTCCTAAGTCCACACCTGCCAAGCCTCCTTCTCCACCTCCAAAGGAGAGATCCCCATTTGACTCAGAATCTGAAGAAGAAGTAGGTGAGTTTCATCCATTGTGCCGCTGACTGTTTTGGAAATGAGGGTGCTTCCTCTCTGGCTGTTTTATGCAGTCAAACCTCACTGGAATAAAATTGCATGTTGTTATAAACAGAGTAGTATATACACTGAATGCCTTAGGTGAATACTATTCACGGTAAAATTGCGAAAAACGTTTAAAAACACAAAAATATTTTCCCACAATGAGTTTCTTTTCATTTTAAAATGCTAGCTTTCAAGCGATAATCGCTCTTCAACGGGCTTAATATAAAACATCGACTATTTCTTACAAGAAATATTTCTTATCAATGTTTTCTATTAAGCCCGTTGAAGAGCGATTATCGCTTGAAAGCTAGCATTTTAAAATGAAAAGAAACTCATTGTGGGAAAATATTTTTGTATATTTAAGTGAATAATATTTGGGTACCAAGGCTTGCTACAATACAAAATTGACTATAATTGGCTAGTTATATCCTCTTTCAACTAATTCCATTGCTTTGGGTGTCCCAGAGGAGAAGAAGCCTACTCTGCAGCCCAAGAGGAGACGGATCATGGCTCTGTCAGACTCAGAGGAGGAGATCCCCTCAGTGGCAGAGACCAAGGAGGAACCCATGGAAGAGGATGAACCCATACCTCCCACTCCTCCCACAAGAACCAAGAGATCCTTCCAGACTGTCTCCCAGACCTACCAGGATGATGATGGCTTCATGGGTGAGTATAGTTCTATTTGATGAGCGCAACTCTGAACTCATGAGTGACCCATGTTGATGAGCTATCCAGATATCATGGGTGGCCCATGTTGATGAGCTGACCTAATCTCATGAGTGACCCATTTTGTTGTGCTACTTAAATGCATTAAACAAGATCAAGAAACACTTTGCTTCAATACACTTTTAAATAGAAATGTGTGAAATGTGAAAAGCTCTCTTTTTATCCAATAATTTTATAAAGTTTTGACTCTGTACTTCTATATTATTTACATATAAACAAATATCTATTTTGAACAAAGTTTTTGAATGTTTTTTATTAAAATGAAATAATAATTTTAAAATATCATCAATACAGTGATAAGATGAAATTTGGATTATAGATAGAAATAAAAGGTAATAAGTCCAACCGTTCAAAATCACTTTATTGGGTACCGCTCAAAAAGAGCAACCTAGTTTATGATAATTGAAACAGTGAATAATATGTGAAGGTTATTCACATATTAAACAAAATTCAATGCGGGATTCAATCCCGGTTCATGAATGTCGGGAATCGAGGGTGTTACCCACTTTTTATTAATAAGTCCAAATCTAATAAATAAATCTATGTGAAAAATAGTACAAAGGTGAAATTGTACCTGGTGGATAAATTAAGGCATCTCCTGATCGTGCAACTAAAAGTTGTTGATGTCATCTATTGGAATAAATATCAACTAATCATTGATTTTTAATTATTCCATAATTGGCCAAATACCCTTTCTTGATTATTCAAGAAAAGCTATCTATGTACACATTTTGGACTGTTGACCCTCATCAGCGTGGTGCAAGCTTTACCTCAATGATCAAAATAGTTGGTCTCTGGAACATCTTGAAAACCATGAAACATGTATTTAGGCCGAAGAGCGTGAGAACGCCGATCAATCTGAAAAATAGTACCTGAATCAGATGGATAAATTAAGAAAAAGGCATCGCCTGATCGGACAACTAAAAGTTGCTGATGGCTTGCGCCATGTATTGGAATAAATATCAATTAAACATTGATTTTGAATTATTTCAGAATTGGTTTTCACACCAACTTATTTTAGTCTTTGAGGCACAGCTTTCACCATGCTGATGAGGGCCAACAGCTTGAAATGTGTATGTGGTTAGCTTTTCTTGATTAATAAAGAAAGGGTAAATGGCCAATTATGGAATAATTAAAAAGCAAGGATTAGTTGATATATATTCTAATCCATTCTAATTCCATCAGCATTTTTAGTGTCACCATCAGGAGGTGCCATTTTTTCTTAATAAAATGTTTGTTGTTTAAATACCACTATATCGTTAAAAATGCATCATTGCTATGTGTTGCGGTAATCCTGCTATAGTCAGCACAAATGCTTTATAAATTTTTACGCAATAGCATGCAACATTCGTGCAAGTTCATGCATGCACACTTTTACCTATTAGTATGTTAAAATTGTCGCCTTGCTTCAGCACAAATACCAGCTGTGGCATTTATATTGCATAATAGCGCCTGTATGTTGTGCATGATTTTTGTTTTCTTTTGGACAATTCAGGAATCATAAAGCCACATTGGTTTGTTAACATAGCCTTAGTGGCTGAAAAGCACTTACATTTTGCAATGTGTCTTGGAGGATAATGTTCTGCTATTTGAAAGAACTTACAGAGGAGGAAAGATATGCATGCTTTTTGAAGATTTCTCAGCCATACATATATGTACCTAATTATTCACCAGAACGATGCACTGTTCACCACCCTAGGAAGATTCTTCACTAATGATGAGCCACAACCACAGTTTTAGCAAATTCAGGCAAAAATCCAACCCGTGTGTATACCATGGTTTTGGCCCTCATCAGTACATTTCATAACATATTTGGTCTGAACTGGTGTGATTCATCATCACTAGTACATTTTTTACTAGGGTGATCATCAACAGTGCATCGTTCTGATTTATAATTAAAGGGAGAGATGCCTCTTTAGGTACATGAATATATATATATATTTATATGAAAAATAGTACAAAAAAGTTAAATGATATGGGGATTAGGATGTAGGTGTTTGCTAGCAAGTAGGTAATTTTTCATTTCAAATTTTTACAATTTATCTTCCAGTTTTGTACATGCCAGACCCAAGTTATAACTGATGCCATTTTACCAAGGTCTCGTGTCTTGTCATGGGCATGCTTCAGATGTGCCATGACTAATTATCAAACCTTTTGCTACCTACTCAAGTAAAAAACATCCATCTCTAGTAATTCTTGCTAGCTGCACACAATTATTCTCTTTGCCTTACCACCAGAGGGATTCCTATCTGCCTCCAATTGGTGAGTGACCTGCCCCAACAATCTGTTCAGATTTCAAAAAGGTATCACATCAGTATATATATATATCTTTTTGTTTCTTATTCCGTGATGTGTTCAATTCTTTGCCAAGTTTATAATTCTTGTTTACCAAGCAGATTTATGGCATGTTGTTTATTATTACAATTAACTATTGGCAGTCCAACCCTCCCTCTACATGAGTGTAATCAATGTAATTTCTGCAGTGACCAAGAAGGAGAAGGTCTTTGTGGAAGAAGAAGAAACACAGCCTCCGCCACCACCTCTACCCCAGCCTAAACCAGCACCTAAAAAAGCCCCCAAGTTGATGGCAGCTGGCCCCAAAAAGCAAGCCAATATCTTGTCATTCTTTGGAAAAAAGGCCAAATAAATTGAATTCCTATCCATCACCTTTTTCTGCTGCATATTACAACATCTGGCTCAGACATGATGACTTTGGAAATCTATACAAGTTTGTATTACAGCGGTAGAATGTCTCCTAATTCAGTTATCCTGGAAAAATTAAATACAGTGGAACCTCGGTTATAGCAGCCTTCTTTATAACAGCAGCTTGGTTATGACATCTTAATTCTAAAGTCCCAAGTTGTAATTGTTATAACAGTGGTTATAACAACACAAATCTTGGTCTCAAGTGAAGGTGTTACAGTGAGATTCAACTTAAATCACCATACCAGTTTAATGAGTTCTTCAACTACTCAGTTACCCTCACAATTATAACCATTTCTCAACCAGGGGGATTTAGACTTTCTCAGCAAGTTAACGAGATTGGACACTATAATGACATTATGTTAAATATATAATTCACACCACAGTAAACCAGAGTTGGACACTTTACCATCAGCCTTACAAATGACATGATGGAGTGCTATGGATAAATTTGAGCTGCTTTGCCTACTTTGATGTCTTCACTGTGTGGGTGGGAATATTGCTTACATCCAACAACTGGGAACAATTTTTGAGTTAAAAAAGAAAAAAGGCATCCCCTTATCAGGCAACTGAAAGTTGCTGATGGCTTGCATCATTTATCGGAATAAATATAAACTATTCGTTGATTTTTATTTATTCCACAATTGGCCAAATACCCATTCTTGATTAATCAAAAAAAGCTAACCACGTACACGTTTCGAGCTGTTGGCCCTCGTCAGCCTGGTGCAAGCTGTACCTCAACGACCAAAAAAACTGGTCATTCAGGCATCCTGAAAAATCATGAAACGGGTAGCCAAGGCCAGAATTCATGAGAACATGAATCAATGTGAAAAAATAGTACAATATATCACATTTGTTCTATTTTTCACTTTTTGAATAGTAGTATTATAAAATTTGGTGAAGCTAAAAGCGCCAAAATTGACAAAACCATGTAAAATTATCTTATATATTCACCTTTTTTTTTTACAATAATTTGATTTATTGAACTTTGGAAAAAAATTGCAATTTTTTTTTACATCATGCTTTGTTAATTGTTCGCTCTGTTAGCACATCATCATGTTAATCTTGCATGTTCTGAAAGAAATCATACATAATGATTAAACTTGATCATCTATCCAATTATTGTGTATGTGGTGTGGGAAAGTGCTTTTGGGAGGATGGAAGCAGGCAAATCCGAGACTGAATTTGCCAAATGGCTAAATTCAACAGCAATGTGGCTAAATGACAGACCTCTGAAACAATTCAGTGAAACCATCGCCAAAAGAATAGGGCAGAGCTGAACACCACAGACTATGTACACTGCTAACTGACTGCTTAGCATCATAAGGAGATAACAGTTACTCAGCTTTGAGCTCTCTTGGGCCTCTGGGATGACAGTTTTAAGATAAACTATTTATTGAAAGTTCCACAGGAAAGTGGTCTTTATTCAAGCTGACCAATGTTAGAAAAGTTGGATTAACCTGATCGAGCCAATCTGGCCCAAAGAAGCCACTGCCTGAAACCGGTGGTGCATATATGTAGATGGTGATCCAGAAAAATTAGTTGTTCACAAGAAAAGACTCCCAAAGAAGTAATTAAAACAATATTTTATCCAATTTGAAAGTCTAATCATCTATAAAGTACACTATTTTAACCATTTTTTTTTAAATTTAAAAGTTAGTAATAATGTTTTTGTTATTTTCTCTCTTAAACTTCTTTTAATATAAAAAAAAAAGTATTTTATCCAAGATTGAATAACAAAAATAAGTTTAATAACCATAAGCTAAAGCTATTTTATCATAACATTCTGGTATCAAGCTGAATGATTACACTGGTCTACACTGAAAAAGATGTTTTTGATAATGCATCAGTTTCTGACTTAATTTGAGGTGCTGATCACGAATATAATGTTAGTTTTTATGTATCTCATCAATTTTTAGAGATATACATTTTATGAATAATTTGTTTGTTGTTAGAGAAAGGGTTGATAAGACAAAGGATTGATAAGATAAAGGGTTGAAGGTGCAGTCGTGATAAAAAAAGATAATTATTTACCATCAAGTAGCTTTTATTTTCAATTACTTGAGGAAAAATCACACATTAGTTATTTTCACATTATATAGAATTTATAAGATTAATCCTATATATTAGTGATTCAAAAAGATAGATATGTTAACTAGCATATTTACAACAAAACTGAAAGTCATTCGAAAAACAATGATAACCAAAAGTAGAAATATCAATGAATAAAAATAAAAAATATATTTTTTAAAATATAGAAATATTTGAGTTTTTAGATTATATTATATAATATAATACATATTTATGCCACAATGTGGTACATCAGTCCATATAAGCGGTACGAAAAATACATTGAATGTAAATAAAAACTGAGAACGCCATACAAAAAGGTAATTTATTTACTGTAGTATAAGAAAACCGAATCTATAAAAAAAAAATAAAATGCTACAGTCAATCCTTCATGAATTTCAACCTTTTTGATTTTCTCTTATAAGTGTATTCCGGCAGGTCTCGGGACAGATTCCAGCAGTAATCTGCCATCATGTGGCAGTCACCTTGATATCTCTCTTCCATCACTTTCATGTATTGATGGAATCTCTCGCCTTGTTCATCACTATATGCACCGAGATTATTAGGGAATTTGTCCAGGTGACTATGCAAGTAGTGAACCTTAATACTCACATTTACACTCAAAGCTTCATAGCTTTTAAGCATATTTTGGACAAGCTCTTCGTAATTATCGTCTCTTCTATTACCTAAAAATCCATGCTGCTTCTTCAATTCCATTCATGGTTATTAGAATATTTTTGTCATTCAGGAGCCTCTTGATTTGAGGTCCGTCAAAAACTCCTGCTTTTATCTTTTCTAGGTTAATATCTGGAAAAAAATGACATATATATTTGAAGCATTCTCCATCTTTATCTAGAGCCTTTACAAACTGCTTACATAAACCTAGCTTTAAATGTAATGGTGGTAGAATCATTTTTTCCCGAGACACCAAAGGGTTGCTAATCACATTAGCTTTTACTACGGTAAGTTCATATCGAAGAGGCCATTTGTTTGTTTTCCAATGTATTTGCCGTGCCCTGCTATTCCACATGCATAAAAAACAAGGATACTTGGTGTATCCGCTTTGAAATCCCAGTAAAAAGTTAACCATTTTTAAATCAGCGCAAATGAACCAATTATGCTCATTGTATTTGATTTTATTCAAGATGGTTTTTATATTTTCAACAATGGCTCATTTCTTTTAATCTTGATGCAAGCAGTTACGCATCTTGCTTTGAAAGTCTCAGGTCACGTGTCAGATCATTCAGTTTTGGTCGTGAAAACGTTTTGGACATTCTTGTTCTCCATAGTTCTCACTATCAGAATCATCCAGTTCGATATCTTTTTGTGTGGTGTCTTCTGAATCATCATAAAGAGGATTATTAGCACTGGATGAAAAAACTGGGAGGGGACTATTTAGGCTGTGTGGTATTGGAAGTCAAGCTGAATATAGGCCTTTGTATATAAGCTTTTTCTTACCATTCCTGTTAGAGTGTTTTAAGTCTTGTACGCAAAAGTAACAATCATTGTCAAGATTTTTTGGCCCTCGCCAAACCATAGGGATTCCAAATGTCAGTTGCCTTTCACCCTTTGTTCACAGGCGCAGTGTTTCGACACACGTTTTGCATACCTTATATGGAGCCCATGTCTTGTCCTGGTCTTCTAATTTTATACAAAAATATGCGAAATACGCCCGCTTTACAAAGTCTGTTATTGCATTTCTTTGCGCTTTTACAGTATATTCGCCACATATATAATAGAAAATATTTGGGTCGTTTTTGCAGGAACTTCTTTTGGAAACCATGCCTGGAAGTGAATTTATTAATGTGTTAAAATTTTATTTTCATAATTTTTATTTATTTCGTCTCAATTTACAGGTGTTACAATCGAGAACAGCTCGCGAGTCACCTTGTCCTGGCTTATTACACATGGCAAGTTGGTAGAGTAGAGGTGTAAAACGACACTTGAAGTTACATGGCATGAGTTTCTTTTCAACGTAAAATCAATTTTTATTTCAAGGTGAAATATCGACTATTTCAAACGTTTTTGGATGAGGTATGAAAGGAAGAATTATGAAAAGTAATGATAACCGGAAAAAAAAAAGTGTCCAGGGATGGGAATCGAACCCACAATGTTCTGCTTACCGGGCAGATGCCATGTCCACTAGGCTACCCTGGACGTATTTTTCCGTTCGTAAATGATACATAAAGTAACTTATAATACAATATAATAAACTGCGGCCTGTGATTGTAAAACGACACTTGAAGTTACACCCGCATGAGTTTCTTTTCAAAGTAAAATCAAATTTTTATTTCAAGGTGAAAAATAGACTACAGTGGTACCTCGACATACGAGTTTAATTCGTTCCGCAACCTTGCTCGTATCTTGAATTACTCGTATCTCGAAGCAAATTTCCCCATACAAAACAATTGAACTACCATTAATCTGTTCCAACCTCCAAAATGTCATCCCAGTTATTTTTGTTACGTGGTTTTAAATAATAAAAACGTATTTATAAATATCAAATATTTATTGCACAAAAACAAAAAAGAGAATGTAAAGAAATAAATTAGATATCCTCACTGGTCTTTGCCTTTTTCGCTATATTTTTCTCGCTTTCACCTGTAGGCCGTTTAGAAAAAAACATGTCCAAGGAGGTTTGTTTCTTCCTCCCTCTCAGAATGTTCCGGAAATGAGTTAGGCAAGTGCCATTTAATTCAATACTCATCATCTTTTTCTTAGCACTTGACTTTTTACAAACTTTCTTCCGATCCATGGTTATAAAAATAAATGAACTAAAACTGTAAATGTAAACGCAACACAAAACACAACTTATCACAGCGGAAGCACGCTGCTAACTGATCGTGATGGCGCGACTGCGTGTTACTACCTGTTGTGTTTTAACTTTAAAAGCACACAAAAATATAATAAACTTGAATTTGTTTATTTAAGTCTCAAAAAACAAAGCTTTGCATATAGAACAAATAATAATGAAGAAGAAGAAAGAAACATTTTAGGAAAAGCAAAAACAAAACAGAAGTACTGGTAAAAAAAAAAACATTTAAAATCACAGATTAATATCTTCAACACTACCGAACCGAACTCGTATCGCGAATTTCGCTGTAACTCAAAGCAAAAAATCACTTGCTCGTATCTCGAAAAACTCGTATATTGGGGCGCTCGTATGTCGAGGTACCACTGTATTTCTAACCTTTTTGGATGAGGTATGAAAGGAAGAATTATGAAAAGTAATGATGAACGAAAAAATAAAAGTTTCCAGCGATGGGAATCGAACCTATAATGTTCCGCTTACCGGGCAGATGCCATGTCCACTAGGCTACAATCACAGGCCGCAGTGTATTATATTGTATTA
The DNA here is from genome assembly GCA_030710605.1 of Cordylochernes scorpioides. NCBI lineage: Eukaryota > Metazoa > Arthropoda > Arachnida > Pseudoscorpiones > Chernetidae > Cordylochernes > Cordylochernes scorpioides. Next base: position 156,483,606 of record CP092865.1, on the reverse strand, counting down.
TAAGTTACTTTATGTATCATTTACGAACGGAAAAATACGTCCAGGGTAGCCTAGTGGACATGGCATTGCCCGGTAAGCGGAACATTGTGGGTTCGATTCCCATCCCCCTGGACACTTTTATTTTTCCGTTCATCATTACTTTTCATAATTCTTCCATTCCTTTCATTTCCATTGAAAAGAAACTCATGCAGTGTAACTTCAAGTGTTGTTTTACAATCACAGGCCGCAGTGTATTATATTGTATTATAAGGGTAGAGGTTGTCCCCCCGGACCTTGCAGGAGGGCAGCTGTTGATTTTTATAAAGTTGATGGCATAGCTTTTAAATGAGAGAATGATGCATGAAATAATAATTTTTATATATATTTACACAAAAAATTTAAATACTTATTTAATTTTTGACAATTTCAAATTAGAAATGATGGTATAATGTTTGGAAGTGATTTATTTATTTTAATTGTTAAGATTTATTTTTATATGAAGTTAATGGCGTATGTTTTAGAATAACTTTGAGATGTGATTATTGTAAAAATTATGAAGCAATCATGATGACTTGGCAGTTTTCTTTATGAAAATATTATTTTGGTGAAATACACTTTATGGTCATTATCTATAGATTTTGATGACATGCAGAAAATGTTGCTCGAAGGCTCGACATGTTACGTTAGTAAGAACCGACAATGTTTTTAAGTTTTCAGCCTACTGCGCGTGAGCCCATCCAGACTGCAAGCGGCGATCTACAAGTCGAGGGAGTTGGAAATGTTCACATTAAGATGTACTTGGATACTGGAACGCAGGATGTCACCTTGAACAATGGGCTTTTTTTTTTTTTGCCCCAAGCAAGAATAAATTTTCCTTCTGTATCACAAACAAAAGTTAAAGTCAAGCACATCAAGATTTTAAACCACAAGGCAAGAGTGTAGCAACTCCAGAGTGATATGTGCAACAAGATACCTAAACGGATTATTCATTGTGAAAAATAGTACAAAAGTGAATTTGTACTTGGATCTGGTGGATAAATTAATAAAAGGGGCATTTCCTGATCTGCAACTAACAGTTGTAGTTGTATGGTGCAGGCCATCAGCAACTTTGAGCTGCACGATCAGGAAATGCCCCTTTTCTCGGGTTATACATCGTTAGAGGTAAGCCTAGCTCACAAGATGCGTACTTAGCTAGTTCTAGTCGCCTACACTAGAACTTTGATATAAACGCTTTAAGCATATCAAACAATTTGAATAAGTTAACTAAAAATAGCGTTGTTAACGGCCTTGAAATTTCCAAAGGGGAAATGCCAATTTACGATGTTTGTTGTATGACAAAGTCAACAATGTCGTCACATAAATTGTCTCCATATAAAATAAAATATAGAAAGTTTTGTTAGAGTTAGTGCATAGCGATTTATGTGGACCATTTCTTGTTGATTCTTTTGCTGGATCACGCTATTTTCTTATATTTACAGATGATTCCACCCGCAGTTAGTGTTTATTTCTTCAAGCATAAGGATCAAGTTATTGAATAATCTGACATCTTTAGAGCTAGGTCTGAAAGAGAAACAGTTCATAAGAGTAAACGTTTACGGACAGATATTTGTTATAATATTGTAACTAAAACTTGGAATAAAACACGAATTAACAAATACAGCCTTAAACAAAATAGTGTCTCTGAAAGTTTAAATTGTTAGTTGTTCGACATGGCTAGAGCGTCGTTGCACAATGCTGATTTGCCACAAAAAGTATAGGCTGAAAACGTTAATTGTACCGCATACATTAAATTAAAAGCCTTTGTAGCGCGTTTTATAACAAAGTTCCAGAGAAAATTTGACTTTCAAGAAAAGTGAGGTCACGTTATTTAAAAAATTTTGGATCTATTCTACCATCGAGCTAAAAGATGTATTTTAGTCGGATATCCAACACATTCCAAAGGTTATTAAACAAGTATTAATAACTGAACACCCTAGATTTGATTAAACTAAAGTAGTATTGAACAAGCTTTAAGAATGACGTAATTGTCGGGAACGAGGCTAGAAACAGTTTCGTTTGGTTGCCGGAACAGGGCGAAACCCAACCGTAGTCGCCAGACACACTGCGATCACGAGATCCTGGCCTTCAACCAAGTTATGACAGCCAACTAGAAGTTCCTTCCACATCAAAAATTAGAGATATAGTAGGAGATAGTTCTGATAAAACTATAAGCCTCTGTAGTCGAGAAATTGAAAGAAAACACTGAATCTTGCAAAAGTCAGCCTAAATTTTTGCGAGGTTTTTGAACCAAAATATTTGAAGAAGCCATTTATTCTCCGAATCAGATCTTCGTAAAATGCACTGCAAGAAGATTTAAATTGTTTAGAAGAAAGACATGCACATGGGTTATAATTAATTTATTAAAAAATAAAAATATTCGGTAATTATTAGGTTTCCAAAATGAAATGATATTCTAAAGGAAAGGTTAATAAATTTAAAGCTAGCCTCGCAGCCAAAGGTTACAGCAAGACACCTGATATTGACTTTAATCAAACATATGCTCCTGTGGTCAATATTGGTATAATAAGAATGCTTTTAATTTTGACCCAAAATATTGGTTGGCTAGGTAGGCATTTAAACATAAATAATGCATATGAGGCACACCATAAGGAACTACATGGCTTTGCCACCAGGAGTAAAATTTCAGAATTAGGAAAATAAAGTTCTTAGATTTAAAACCTATTTATGGGCTCAAACAAGCAGATATTTAGGAATTCTACGCTAAGTCAATTTCTTTTAAAGTGAGTTCTTCTAAAATATCAGCTTGCAATTTCCTGTTCGTGCTTGACGACAGGCCAATCATTGCAATTTATGTGGACGACTTAGCGATCTTTGCTGTTGACCAGAATACACTTGACGAAATCGAGGATAAGATTAGACAAAAGTTTCAAATTAAAAGTCTGGGGGCCATTACATTATTTCTAAGTGTGGATATAAATTACGGAAAAAAAAAAAGTTTATCTCTTAACCAAAGGCATTAAAGACTTTATAGATAAAATATTTCCGGTGTCCGAAAATTATGTACACCTTTAGACGCAGCTACCATAATATCTAAAATAGATTGTCCTAATACACAAGCAGAAAAAGACCAAATGTCTAACATACCATAAAAAGAGCATATTGATGTATTGTTTTTTTTTGTCCAATTTTACTGGACCAGATATATATTTTGCTTCTTCGAAACTTTCCTAATTTTGTGCAAAGTCAGGAAAGAAGTTTTGGGAAATGACAAAACTGTCTTTAGATACCTATCGAGTACCATTGGCGTTCAGCCAGCCGAAATATTGGCAAAATAAATATTTTATTAAATCCAATATATGCCTTTTTATTATCAAATGAATTAAATATGGATTGCTCTATTTTCAAAACGATTTTAGCCAGTTTTGGCACCGACGCGCTTCGCCTAGCCAGAACAATGGAAAGGCTTAGACTTTCTATCAACAGTTGGAAATTACACTTACATTTTAATCACCAGTGTCTCGCCGCAAGCATAATTCCACCTTCTTTAATTTTAAAAGATCCTGTCCGCACAAAATTTTCTATAAAATATTATTTGAAACGGGAAAGAAACTTTTAAATGCTAGAATAAAAAATTGTCATTATAATTTAAACAAATTACAATCAAATCTTGAACAATTAGTTCCTAAACTTGAAGGAATTTTAAATGATAAAATATTTGACAAATTTTATAAATGTTTAGATATCAAATGTCAAAATAAAGCCACAGCTATTCGCAACATTCAATCAAAAAAATTAAACACTTGGCAACAAAAAACACAACCCCAATCTCACCAAAATACTGTTATTAATCTTTCTAATCAATCAATTACACCCGAAATTACGACACTTCTATCAAAAGGCTTGAACTTCGTACCTTCCAAAAAAATGGATATTCCTAATATTGATATTCCTCCGACCCAAACATCACTGCTGCGATGATCTGGCTAGGCAAACAAGCCCTCTCAGTTTGTTCAGCCTACTGGCACCATGATACAACAGAATATGACTTTCTTCCGACCCTCGAATCCATCATTACCACATGTGCCATACCAAGTGTTTTAGGCATGGACGCCAACGCCCACTCCCCTACCTGGGGTCTCGGTGCAGTCCGTGATGCTCGAGGCGCTAGTCTGGAAGCATCTTCTATGCTCACAAACTTACACTTTCTGGGAGCTCCTGTGCAATACACTTGGAGCAACGGACACCAGTCTTCCTCCATCGATGTAACCTTGGCTTCCAGTTTTTTTTTGGGGGATAATTAATTTATTATAAAGGGTATTTACCTTTTAGTTCTCCAATAAAATTATATACAAGAGGTATTTATAGGGAGAGAGATAACAACTTATCCCAAGGTAAAAATAATAATAATGAGAGTGGTCAGCCACCGTCCCGTTTTCCTTATTTGCCAATATTTCTCTAGCCGCCCGAGCAACTAGAACATGCCCCCCTGAAATGGCATTCACAGACCATCTACCCATCCTCACTACAATCCAAGATACAATATCCCCAGCGCAAAATACTTCCTGGGCTGTATCGACGTGTGTGGAAAGCGCCTTCACTGCATTCCTTGGCTCCTCTCTGCAACATGCAGTCTCACGTCTCCATGCCGCATCAACACACCAGGATATAGATGATGTGGTGCATATTCTTACCAAAATCCTTCAAGAGGCCTGCAACATATCCATGAAAAAAAAAAAGAAAGACAACAGACCATCAAAACCCTGGTGGAATAAAGATTTAGCAAAACTCCGCAATGTAGTAGTTTCTCTAAGGCGCCTTTCGCAGTGCACATCCACGCCCATTAGAAACTTCTTCAAAGGGCTCTACAGAGCATGTCACAACAGGCTGAGAGCCGAGATAAGACGAGCCAAACACCTATCATGGATAAACCTCTGTCAAGAAGTATCCTCAGCCGCTTGGAGCTCTGTCCACAAATATATTTCCAAAGGACGAAGCACCCAAAGAGGACCTCCACTGCTCAAAAAATCTGACGGAACCCCCTATACACCAGAGGCTACCTGTGAAAAAATCTTGCAGCACTTTTGTCTGCCTGACACACCAATATCTCAGCCTCGGCCCTTAATACAGTTTTCTGGCCTCATTGAGCCAGACTTCACCGACGCTGAAGTACTTCGGGCCATCAAATGCTGTGGACTCAAGAAATCTCCAGGCCCTGATCGACTTGGAGCAAAGTGCCTTCAATTAGGAGGTCCTCCCCTACATAAACTACTTGCAGGACTTTTTACCAAGTGTTTAAGATTCGGTCATTTTCCATCACCCTGGAAAATCGGCCTTTTAGTCCTCATACCCAAACCAGACAGCACAGCAGAAAACCCACTGGAAAGATTCCGCCCAATTGCTCTCCTCAACACCCTAGCCAAGGTATTTGAGCGTTGCATTTTGGCTCGACTACAATGGCTAGCAGACCGGCACAATTGGTTTTCACCCCTCCAATTTGGATTTGTTCCTTGCCGTTCGGCCGAAAACGCCCTAGCTGCAATAAACCAATTCATAGACAGGGACATGGAAGAGGGGGAGAAAACACTAGTAATCAGCCTAGACATTAGAAGAGCCTTCGACACCGTACATAGGTATTCTATCATTGAAGCCCTACGAGAGGTTAGCTGCCCTGAGGAATTACTACAACTAATTACCAGCTATTTAATAAATAGAAAAATGGCCTATAGCGTATGGGGAAACACTGCTCACATTCTGTCACTCCGTGGAGTTCCACAAGGAGCGGCTTTAAGTCCCTTCCTCTTCAATATGATTGCAAGAAAAGCATTTACTTTGCAAAAACCTAGAAAGAGCGAATTAGTGGGCTTCGCAGATGATTTCACACTAATGGTGCAGGTGGCTCCAAAGCTTCCTAATTGTCAAATAAACAATTTTCTTGAAAATTTCTCACAATGGTGCAGAAGGCATGGAATGTTGGTAAATCCCCACAAGACTCAAGCATGCATGTTTTACAGAAACAAACCAAGATGGCCAAACAAAGACAGCATCCGACTTCTTGACCAGCCCATTGCAATCAACAAGACAATTAAAATCCTTGGTATTACCTTTGATTCAAAGAGACAATTTATTAAACATCTCAATAACAGTTTACTCAAATAACGATGGATACTCCCAAGGCTCACTAGCACCATAAAAGGACAATTTGGTTCAACCTTCAGTTCCGGACACAAAATTTACAAGAGAGTCGTTCTCCCAGCGCTACTATATGGCTCTGGTGTCTGGGGAAAACGTGCATATGACACAAATGGGGCTCGCAAGCTACGTAGTCTCCACTACAAATATGTGAAAGCAATAATAAGAGGTGGTCCATGCACACCGACAATACCAGCTATCTCATTGACGGGTTGTCCCCCACTCGATATCTCTATAAAGGCTCACATAGAATATTTAAAAACTTTGAAAACGGGCCACTACGAATCACGCCCAAGTCCTTCCTTTTTACCCTATCCCCGATTACGGAAGATAATCTATTTTACCAAATCACTACAACTAAATGTCACCACCATTTACACAGACGGATCCCAATCATCAGAAGGAGTTGAGGCTGGAGTCATCCTACCACCTCCTCTACAAACCATACAACTTAAACTCCACCAAGAGTGCTCAGCGTTCCAAGCTGAACTGCTTGCCATTCTCTACGCAACAAAAATCACCATGAATTTCCCGAAAGAACACTTTATCATTACTCAGACTGCCAATCAGCTCTATCAGCCATATGTAGGTCTTGGCCCCCAAGAACACAACTAATTGCGGAAATAATCTACAACCTGCATTTTTCACCAAATGTGCAACTCTGCTGGATCAAAGGCCACAGCGGTATTCCAAGAAATGAACTGGCGGATCAGGCGGCAAAGGCTGCAGCACATTCTAATCTGCCACTATCCTTTACCACCCTCCCAAAGAGCGCCGCGCGCGGTAAAAAAGAACAGATAGCCCTCAAAATGTGGACAGACCTCTACATCCAAGATTATTCCACCAGAAATCTACGAAGATTTGCTGCTACCCCGAAACTACTCCTCCAAATGCTTCGAAACATCAAGCATGGATCTACCTCCACAACAATCTTGACCGGCCATGGCTACATTCAGGCAGACCTTGCAACGGTATCGAAAGAAGACCCAACTTGCCCCCACTGCCAAGATGAAGACCAAACCGTAGACCACCTCCTCTTCACTTTTTGCCCAACCTTCCAATACCAAAGATTCCAGACAGCCACTCTCCTAGGTATCACCAACATATGTCCAGCATCCCTAGAAAATCTCCCAAGAAAGAAATCTTCCTGGCAACACCTCATTAATTGGACTTCCACTGGCATTGTATATAAATCCAAGAAGACTTAGGTCAGAAGGACATCCCGGGTAGTTGGCGACTTCTGTACGCTCCAGGAACCTGGGTTACTTAAATAAAAATAATAATAATTCTCTAGCTGTAAATAGTTTTGCTGACTTGTTAATAATTGTCGACTCGTCGCTGTGACGTCATCAATAAATACTTTTACATCTTAGGATATTTCAAGGCTTGATTTCTACGCTACAACTGGTGAAGAAGCTGGATCGATACCCATTCAGAAAAAAAACGTAAAATTGATTCGGTTGAGCAAGAAGAAACAACCATGAACATCAAGAAAGAAGCAACAAATCAGGTAGGTTCATTTTTTATACAACATTTACCTAGAAACCCCTTAATGTTCTCTGGTGAGGGTGCTGAAGATCCCCATGACTGGTTGAAAAAGTACGAACGTGTGGCGAAGCATAACCAATGGGATGAAACACTTTGTCTCGCAAACGTTTACTTTTATTTGACCGGCACTGCTCTCAAATGGTTTGAGAACAATGAGGAGAGCATCCTGACATGGAAGGAGTTCATGTCCCAGTTAAAATCAGTTTTCGGAAAAAAACGAAAACTTGAGGTTACGAGCAGAGAAAACCTTAAAAACTCGCGCACAATTAAAAGGTGAAAGCACCGAATTTTATTTTCAAGACGTCCTGCGCCTCTGCAAAGAGGTAGACCCTCATATGAATGAGGAAGATAAAATATCCCATTTGATGAAAGGGATAGCAGAGAAGCTCTACCAGGCACTTCTCCCAAGAGATGCACATACCACTGAACAATTTGTCACAGAGTGTCGCCGCATTGAAGCGCTACATTGTAAGCGAGTGACCCCAACCAGGTACGAGCGACTACCAAATGTGGCGTCTCTCAGTGATCATGATGACAGGGCATATCTGTCATCCATGATTAGGCAAATGGTTCGCGAGGAGGTACAGCGAGCATTAGCCTCTCCTCGAGAAGAACCAGAAATTTCTGCAATTGAACATATGGTGCAGCAAGAAATTGAAAAAAACAATTGCGCCAATTTCTAAAGGTTTCCCTCAAAATAGAGCGCCAAGGCCATTACCAAGCCCTAGGTACGAGTTCCAACCCAGAAATTTCCAACCTAGACCGCAGCAGCCGAAACAAGTAAAAGGAAGACGCGATACCAACGAATGGCGAACCACGGAAGGTAAGCCAATCTGTTTCCACTGCGGACGCCCTGGCCACGTCGTGCGCTACTGCCGTGACAGGAGGAGAGAATATGAAGGAGAACAAACTTTGAATTACAAACAGAGAGATAGGCAAGAGCCTAGAACATTCTTTAATTCTCGGAGCAGCCAAGAGCCCAACGACGACCTGCCAAGAGAAAATATACGCCGCTACCGAAGCCCCTCTCCTTACACTGGCCGAAAAGGACAACATTCGTCTCCTGAGAGAAGACCCAGCCAGTCGCCTCGCCGTTCCTGTTAGGAAAAACTAATGTGACGTCACCGCGCGCGGCGACGAGATTTGCATTCCTATCGCCTGTCGGCGGATATGCATAATCTTTATTTGCAGAGAGTTTTCTCTAGAGAATTCTCTATGTAATTCGTTTTTCAGCGAATTCTTGTCACCGGTTGGAGATAGGACGCTGGGCATTCCAGGCTTTTGTCCAGCAGATCCTGGGCTCCTTGGCGATGCCGAATTCGGCATGACTAGGCACTTTTCATCGCTCGCCAGAGGCGAAAATTACGGAGCTCGCGCGACGCGTGGCCGCACGGTCGGCGTATGTATGTATGTATATAATGTAGGTATGTAATGTATATATGCACTGTATGTATGTAAATGTATGTAGGAAATGTTTGCATGTAATAAATGTATTGTATGTATGTAGGTATTGTAATGTATGCATGTATATATGTATGTGAATGTAGGTAAAAATGTATATATGTAATGTTCGTACTGTAGGTATGTAATATATGTACTGTAAGACAATTGACAATTAAATAATTTTTATTGACCGCTGGTCAACAATTACTCACGAGGAGTCAATAGGGCAAACTATGCACATTGATCAGGAGGGCAAGGCTATCCTTAGCTTGTGAATTCCCCTGCGAATGGTGGGATGGCTGTTCCGAGTTCGCTCGAAAGCAGCGTCAAGGAAGCCCGCGAGGGTACTCCCCTGCTCAGGTGAGAGATCCTTGAGTAGATCCAATCTATCTTCGCGGTATAAGACCGCAAACATGACGGCATCCAGGGAAATCCCTGGCTCCAGCAGGGGCTCAAAGCCGGGTTCAGCGATCATTTCATTGAAGATTGTATCTAACTCCGGCATCAGATCGTCGTCGTCCTCCATCGGGTCAGGTGGTGGAAGCGGAGGTGTAGTCGTGGCCGGTGTCGTCTTTTGCCCCTGGGGAGTGGGCGGTGTTGGCTCAGCGAGCCGAGGCGCAGGCAGTGGGGGTACACAGCGCTCTTCTTCCGTCATCGGAACGTCCTCCTCCATCTCCGTCGGGGCGGGCGGCGGGGGTGTTATCATAGCAGGTTTCAGCTTGTTGGAAGTGAGCGGCGTTGGATGAGATGGTCGAGGCGCAGGCAGTGTGGATGTAGGGGGCACTGCGGCTGGACCGGTCCAAAGCTCTGACAAGACCTGTCGCAAGACCTTATAAATGTTGCTATTTCCTCCGGGCCTTAGGTCGAGGATTTGGTTTATTAGGCCGGCAAGAGCATTGCTCTGCGGAGGGGTCAGATGGCGACCACGCTTATGTGCCTTGGTCTTTGAGGAGAGGAGGTCCAGAACCTCCTCCCGCCCAAGGCCAAGGGCGTCAGTTCCAGCGAAGGACACGCTGGGACTTCTCTTTATGAAGGCTGCGAGGTCAATTCTCGTGCACTTCTTATTTGATGACGCGGAGGAAGGGATGGACTCCTCCACGGCAGTCATCTCGATGTCTTGAGTGATGTTTGCAGGCCCGAGGATCTCCTGGGATGCGGGATCTCTAGGAGCCTGCGATGACGGATCAGGGGTCACAGGTGGAGGGGCAGGAGGCGTCTCCTCCGTAGGTGAGGCCGAGGGCGCTGTTGGTGATGGTCGGGGGGCGCCTGCTGGGTGGATTGCAGCTCGGGCCGCGGGCGAGGCACCGGAGATCTCCAAGGGAGGCGCCGGTGCTGAATGCTGGGGCGTAGGCCGCTGAGGCGGTGCAGGGGTGGTTGTTGGTTGGAGGCCGGCAGGGGAAGCTGGTGGGGCCGAGCTGGTGGTGTTGACCCGCCCTGCAAGCAGGGGGCAGTTGGCCCTCCGGTGCCCTTGTCCGTGGCATCTGGAGCACTTGATGCCCGATGATAGGTAGGCGGGCCAGGCCTCGCCTTTGATCGGAATATCGAGGCGGGTGGGGAGCCTCTCGGTAGTCACTCCATCGTGGAGGACAATGAACGCCTCACGGCGGCCGTCGCAGTAGATGTATGGCCCGGTCTTCATCATTTTGGGCGCGATGGATGTTATGCGCCCATAGGGCTTTAGGGCGTTGATGATGGCTGAGTCCTCCACGAAGAAGGGGAGGTTGCCCACCGTTATCCTCTCCGCTCTTTTGCGGAAAGGAAAAACCCTGAGGAGAGTGCCCTCAACCTCATGGCCCTCGTTAATGAGGCGCTCGGCTAGGCCTCTGTTAGCCAATCCCAGAAGTTGGTGGCCATTCACCTTGGAGATCTGGATAACACCGGCGGTTCCTCCAAGCATTCTGTCCAGCGCCCTCAGATAGTGGAAGGGCTGTAGTTCTGGGCCATGCTCCAGGTATACGCAGTGTTCCTCAGACGAGGATGCCTGCCGCGTCCGGGCTTCTGCGATGTGGGCCCTGGTCGTTCTCAATTCTTGGGCCCGCGGCACCGAGCCCGCCGATGATTGCAGACGGCGATTGGTCCTGGCACTTCCGATGTTGGAGGATGGTGCAGCCGCTGTAGGCGAATTCGATACGCGGCGCCTCTTCTTGTTCTTCACGACGGTAAAGTCGTCATCTGTCCCGGGGTTCATGACTTCGTCACAATCTGCCCAGTTCCTGATGGTAAGGGCAGCGCCATTAGATGACGAAGCAGCCGCCATGCCGGACGTGACGTCGACGCGCGCGGCGGCCAGATTTGCATTTCCAACGCCTGTCGGCGGATTTGCATACTCTTGAGTTTCAGAGTTATTTCTAGATATTTCTTTATGAGATTCTTCTTTTGTCGAATTCTTGCCACCAATTGGAGATGGGATGCTGGGCCTTCCAGGCTTTTGTCCAGCAGATCCTGGGCTCCTTGGCGATGCCGAATTCGGCATGTCTATGGACATTTTCCCGCTCGCCAGAGACGAAATACGCGGAGCTCGCGCGAAGCGTGGCCGCACGGTCGACGTATGTATGTATGCATGTGTGTAGTGTTTTATTTTATGTATGTCTTTGGTTAGTGTATGTATTGTATGTATGTTTGTATTTCTTCAAATAAAAGACACTTCGGCCAATAATTCCATATATCAGAGATGTCGACAACGAAATATCTAGAATTTTAAGAAAATTTAAATATAATATTTGGTATAGCACGGGGACAAAAAGGGAATTTTTAACTAGAAATAACATAATGAAAGATAGAATTAACATAACAAAACCAGATAATGTGATTTATGGGACTAAATGCACAGAATGTGACAAAATTTATGTAGGAGAAACCGGCCGTAATTTAGAGATCAGGATTAAAGACACCAACAGGGTTTAATGGGGAGAAGGGCGTTAAGCAAAATTGGGGAACATGCATTATATTCAGGGCATAGGCCAGATTGGAATTATATTGAGATATTTCATAGGAATTAAAAATTTAAAAAAGAAAAATTATTTTTAGAGGGATGGGTATCACGGGAAATGGGGAAAAGATCTATAAATATATTCGAAGATATTCCGCAACAGTACAATTCGTTTTTAAATTTATAGATTAGTTAAAATGGTAGGTATAGATTGTACATAATAGAAATATATTTATTTATACTATTGTAAAATCTTTGTAAATATTATTTTTGATTTTTTATATTTATTTTTGTTTTATAATTTCTAATTATAAATATTTAAATAATTTATTTAAAAGATCATAGTCTTTTGTGAGTTGAATATTTGTTTTTTGACTCGTGCTTTAGATGTTGTACAAAATTTCGAATATCGCGTGAGAACGCCCTTGCAGCCTTAGAATAATTTCTAACGCTTTGCCTAATGTTTTAATTTTTGTTCGCTCCTGACGAGGACAAAATAATTTTGTCGAAACGTCGAGTCAATAAAAAGATTTACTGGCCGAAGTGTCTTTTATTTGAAGAAATATAAATGCCGGCCAGGCAGCCTCTATCTTTACGATATGTATGTTTGTAGTTTGTGTATATATTGTATGTATGTAGTTAGTGTATGTATATATGAAGAGAATGTATGTATGTGAAGCATGTACGTAATCTAGGTAGGTAATGGATGTAGGTAATGTATGTTTGCAATGCATGTAGGTTATGTATGTAGGCGATGTATTGTATGTTATTTATGTAGGTAATATTTTGTAGGTAATGTATATAGGTAATATAAATATGTACTGACATTTGTAAATTACTGTATTTAGCGAATGTACCCGGTACGCTCGGTTTTCACCCGAGTGAAAGTTTGACTAACGAACATTAGTCAAAACCAGGGGTGGCGAACGTGCGGCCTTAAGGCCGCATGTGGCCTTTTCTTGCCCAAGTTGTGGCCTTTTCTTAAATTCAAAACTATAATTTTTGTTTCGCAGTTTTCAATTACTTTCATTATTTTATTAAAAATATCTAATACGAATGTCATATATATATAAATATGCGGCCTTCTCAAAAATGTTAAAATGAAAATTGGCCTTCTAATATAAAAAGGTTCGCCACCCCTGGTCAAAACGATTCTAGAAAACATACAATCCACCTATATAGAGATTTATAAACGTATATAAATATCGTTTTATGCCTTTAAATATATTTTGAAACACATAATTCTTTTGAAAACACACACACATTTATTAAATTTTAAATAAGATAATATTTCCAAATATATATTAATATTGAAATTCCAAATTTTTTACAACGTCTTCGATATATTATATTACTAAATCCTCAAATTAAATATTGAATTTATTATACCTGGAAAACATTTTATAATTTTAACAATTTATAAATGTAATTTCTCCAGAAACCGCAAGAGGCGCTGCTTGCGAGTGGAAGTAGAAAATTTGCAAATAAAATTTCTGCAAATATTTATTTCAAATCAAATTCAAACCAGAAAACCTTCCAGTAATATATTAAATACTTTCTAAAGTTTCATGACGATTGGGTAATCTTACCTTCTAAAAACATTCATCAGGTAAACAAACTAATTAACTACGTGTAAAATTATAAACCAATCAAATCCATTTATCGTCGCGACCAGTGCTGCGCCAAGCGGTAAAAGGGTGGAACTAACGCTTTTTGGTTTTTACATTTAAAAATAAAAAAGCAAAATGATCTTTTTAGTTGTTTTTTTGTATAGCCTATATGCTAAACGATATCTTCAACTACCTACATGCGAAATTTCAAATGATTGATTCTGTAGATTTTGTGCAACGCGATAACAAACATCGATTTTGGATATAATTTTTATAGATATAAGGATTTAAATGCCAAGTTATTTTACAACGTGATTGGAATTTTATGTTACTAAATACTCAAATTAAATATTAAATGTATTATACTTGGAACACATTTTAGCATTTTTACAATATATAAATGTAATTTCACCAGAAACCGCGAGAGGCGCTGCTTGCGAGTAAAAGTAGAAAATATGCAAATAAAATTGCAATGAATATTTATTTCAAACCAAATTTAAACCAGAAACCTTCCTAGTAGTATAGTTAATATATAACTTCCTAAAGTTTCACAGCGATTAGATAATCTTACCTTTTCAAAAATATTCATCGTGTAAACGAACTATCAGTCATCGTGTAAACAAACATCGTGTAAAATTATTAACCAAACAAATTCATTTATCGTCGCGACAATGCTGTGCCAAGCGATAAAAGGCTGGAACTAGCGCTTTTTAGTTTTATATATAAAAAAAGCACATTAACCATTTTAGTTTCCTGAATAGCCTATATGTTAACAAAATTTTCAGCTAACTACATTCGAAATTTCATAATGATTGATTCTCTAAGTATTGCGCAACGCGATAACAAACATCGATTTTGGATTTCATTTTTATATATATGAGGATTGATATGCCAAGTTTTTTTTTTAAAACCTCATTGGAATAATATATTGCTAAATCCGCAAATTAAATATTAAATTTATTATACTTAAACACATTTTAGCATTCTTATAATTTTAAATGTATTCACCAGATGCCGCGAGAGGCGTTGCTTGCGAGTGAAAGTAGAAAATTAGTAAATAAAAGTGCAACGAATATTTATTTCAAATTAAATTCAAAACAGAAACCTTCCCAGTAGTATAATTAATATAACTTCCTTAAGTTTCACGGTGATTGGATAATCTCACCTTTTAAAAGCATTCATCGTGTAAACAAACTAACATTCATCGTGTAAACAAACTACGTGTAAAATTATTAACCTATCAAATTCATTCATCGTTGCGACCAGTGCTACTACAAACGGCAAAAGGCTGGATCTAACGATTTTTGGTTTTACATTAAAAAAAAAGCTCATTAAAATTTTTAGTTTTTTGAATAGCCTATATGTTAATATGCGAAATTTCATAATGATTGGTTCTGTAGATTTTGCGCAACGCGATATCAACCATCGATTTTGGATTACACTCTTTATAGATATAAGGATTCACAATCCGATAAAATAAAAAAAAACTCTACTCAATTTTACTTTCAATTTTTAAAATATTATTCAAGTCTTAAAAACATTTTTTGCTTTCAAAAATAATTTAATTCTTAATTATCATTACTTTTATATATTACAAGTTAGATATTGGTCCACTTACACTCTATTTACCCACAATCATATTTCTATATTTTCTTTCATTTTATATTTTTATACCTTTTTAAAATGTGATTATGTTTATCATCAACTATCGGGCATTCACCACAATCATGTTCTCTAACCACTTTTCTTTACCACTAATATCTATTTCAGGTAATCTTCACACCAACGTAGAAAAACGACAGCACTGCTAGACTTTTTTTTAATTTCGTAATTTCAATAAACTCTTTGAACACAGTTCCCCAGATTTAAAATCCCAACTTCTGGTCTGAACACGTTTAAAAAGTTTATTTCAATCATCCGCAGAGAACAATCCTCAACACATTCACAAAGCGTTCACTTTTTCAACTTCAACTTTTTTTTTTTAGCTCTAGCGGAACACAATCAACCTTTGATTTCAAGTCAAGTTAGATCACCTACTGTGGCTAAAACCTTTCTACTTATCGCATGGCTCTACAACACTCCTTTCAATTATATTAGCGAACAACTTTATCTTCAACAACTTTTAAACCAATAACCCTAAAATTATGGCAAAACACTTAAACCCTTATACAGGTTCACAACTGAAACAATGCCTAGGAAGACGCTCATGTCTATTTCTTGCTTTGCACCTGGATCTAAGTATTTGGCTGCATGTGTGATACATACAATTGCATTTTCTTTATCCCCTAACCCTTTCCAGTTGGAATGTCAATTTTTTTTTATTTCATCATCATTTTATTTTAATCATCATTAAAAAAAAACAATGATTTTATCTAAATTTCACTTTTATAACTAACTAGCCGAATGACCCGGTCAACACCCGTATTTTACCCGATTAAATGTTTTTATTCAAATACTATTCGTTACAATTACAAATTGGCGCCGTGGATGTCACTCTTGTGAAACGTCCCGCTCAAAAATTTGTGTCTGAGAAGCGATATTTTTATACAAAGATGATCTGGCTTTTGTTTTCTGCTTGAATGAATGTTTTTCTGTTAGAATTTTGTTTCTGCGTACAAAATAATGAACTGGTTTCACCCGTGGTCTCTGCTTTTTGGAATTTTTCCCGATATAATTTTGTATCTGATAATCAAACATGATACAACAATATCGTCATCATCATTTTCTGACTAAAAATATATAGTTTTAATAATTGATTTATATATATTTTTAAAATAGCCTATCGTCTTCCCCGTATTTTTTTTACCTATGTATGGAAATTTGGGTTTGAATTAGTGAACTACTGCGAATTTGTATACCGGACATACAAACAAACATACAAACATTCATTTTTATATATATAATATATTATAACTTTTTGATTAAACATAGGTTTATTTTCATTATTTTCAGATATATTCAAATAAAACATCTTGTCATAGCCCTTTTAACCCCGCAGTTTAAATTAATTGAAATAAAATTTAATCACTTACCTGTGTTAGAGAGGCTTTACCCTTTAAACCCGGATAAACCCTTTCACTCCCGGGGCCCATCTATGGTAATTTAAACCCAAAACCTCATATTGTATATAATATAACAAGATTTTCATATTGTTAAATAGAAACACATCTGTAAATGAATATACACATGATTGACATGTGTCATTGCATCATCATATGTATTGTACTTTGTACAAACTGAGGATAAATAAATAAATGAATAAATCTCTGTAATAGATTTAGAGTTGAGCTAAAGCAAGAAATAGAGATAGAAGTCCAACGAGCCTAGAAGATGTCAGGGCGTTGCCAGAATGTACAATGTCTTCCGATTCACTCCTTTGTTGCATCCGCTGAAATTCAATACCTTCTCTCGGCAAAGATAAATAAAGCTGTCAATTCGCGGAAATAAACAGTTACTTCATTTTCACTACACCATCAGCGGGAGCCCTCATCGGTTGTGTCCAAGGTCCACCTCATCGACCATGTAGAACAGTAAGAACTCTTCTATCTCCATCTTTCGCTCCTAGCTCGACTTTTATCTGTTCACGGGACTTTCCTAGTACAACTGTGTCTCTTCGTTTTTTGTGATGGACATTTCCAAGTCTTCCACTCTGCCTCGACCACCACTGCCTGTACTTTGTGAGAACTGTTAAAGTTCTTCCAAGGTGCAGAGAGGTACTTGAAAACTCTCTACATCCTGACTGTTCCTTTCGGTTAACACAGTATAGCGAGAGTCGACAGGAACTCACACCATATTCCACAACGACAGGATTTCACAAGAGTCGACAGGATACCTCACCACACACATATATATATATACTATATTAAAAATAAAGAAGGCATATCTCTCTCTCTCCTGACCAAAAGCACATGTGTTTTTTAGATGGCAGAGCGCCATCTAGTGGAACAAAAATAAACTAAACCTTTATTTAACTTGCTCCGTGATATTTGGCCAAACCAATCTATTGATAAATCAAGAAAAGCCATATACGAGCGTGTTTCGCGCTGTTGGCGCTCGTCAGCGTGGAGCAGGCTGTACCTCTGAGACCAAAACTATTTTCGGTCTCAGAGGCTTCTTGAAAAACCAAGAAATGAGTATTTAAGGCGAAACTTGCGTAAATACGCTTAACACATGAGAAAACAATAGAAGAAATAAAAAGGTCAGGTGCTGATTTTAAAAATAAAGAAGCCATATGACGAACGCCAACATCGCGAAACGCGTTCGTGTATGGCTTTTCTTGATTTATCAGGAAATTGGGTTGGCCAAATATCACGGAGCAAGTTTAATAAACGTTTATTCTATTTTATCTCCACTAGATGGCGCTCTGCCATATAAAAAGCACATGTGCTTTTGGTCAGGATATGCCTTCTTTATTTTTAATATCAACACACCAGACCTTTTTATATTTTATTTTTCTATTGTTTTTTCATATATATCAAAACAACTAAACGTGGATTTAGCCTGCCCCCTGATATATGACCAACTTATTTTCTTGATAATAAAGAAAAGTCGATCACGAACGCGTTTCGGTTTGTTGGCCCTCGTCAGCGTGGTGCAGGCTGTACCTGCGACCAAATATTTTTAAATTTCAATTTGGTCGCATTGGTGGAGCCTGCACGTAACTTGAGATAAGTTAAAAACAACATATTGTTTCTCAATAAAACTTCCTTTTTAAAGCCTATTGATGTCACCTAAATGTTTCTTGCTAAGTTTATAAAAGGCCTCAGAATATTTAACACAGTGGATTATTGTATTTTAATAGTACCCCTCTTATATTCAATAGCTCCGATTACCTTTGGCGCTCTATAAGTAGGTGATATAGCTACTGATAACACAGGTCTACAAAATTTTTAAAAGGTTTTGAAGTTTGAGCATTTAAAATGCTTTTTGGGTAAACCAATGGTGCTAGAACCGAATTTGCTCTTAGTTTTTCTGCATGTCATCAAAATCTATATATAATGACCATTAAGTGTATTTCACCAAAATAATATTTTCATAAAGAAAACTGCCAAGTCATGATGATTGCTTCATAATTTTTACAATCAACACTTTTCAAAGTTCGTCTTAAGCATACCCCATTAACTTCATATAAAAATAAAATTTTAACAATTTAAATAAATAAATCACTTCCAAATATTATACTATCACTTCTAATTTGAAATTGTCAAAAATTAAAAAGGTATTTAAATTTTTAGTGAAAATTGATTTTATTCACACAGATTTAATTTAATAAAAATTATTATTTCAAGCACCATTCATTTGAAAGCTATGCCAACTTTATGAAATTAAAATTTTAACACATTAATAAATTTACTTCCAGACATGGTTTGCAAAAGAAGATCCTGCATAAACGACCAAAACATTCTCTGTTATTTATGTGGCAAATATACTGTAAAAGCGCAAAGAAATGCAATAACATACTTTGTGAAGTGGGCTATTTCGCATATTTTGGTATAAAATTAGGAGACCAGGACAAGACATGGGCTCCACATAAGGTATGCATAACGTGTGTCGAAACACTGCGCCTGTGGATAAAGGGTGAAAGGCAACTGACATTTGGGATCTCTATTGTTTGGCGAGTGCCAAAAAATCATGACAATGATTGTTACTTTTGCGTACAAGACTTGAAACACTTTAACAGGAATGGTAAGAAAAAGCTTATATACAAAGACCTATATTCAGCTAAACTTCCAATACCACACAGCCCAAATAGTCCCCTCCCAGTTTTTCCATCCAGTGCTAATAATCCTCTTTAAGATGAATCAGAAGACACCACACAAAAATATATCGAACTGGATGATTCTGATAGATAGTGAGAGCTATGGAGAACAAGAATGTCCCAAACGTTTTTCACAACCAAAACTGAATGATTTCACACGTGACCTGAGACTTTCAAAGCAAGATGTGGAACTGCTTGCATCAAGATTAAAAGAAATGAGGTAACTCGAAGATGATGTCAACGTAACATTTTGTCGGACAAGAGAAAGTTCGTTCCTTCCTTTCTATCAGCAGGATGCAAATCTGGTTTACTGCACTAATGTAAAAGGCTTACTACACCTTTTAAAACTAGACGAATACCGTCCTGAAGTTTGGCGCCTATTTATCGATGGTTCGTGCGTAACTTCAAATGTACTTTATAATGGAAATAAATATGCATCTATTCCAATAGCGTATACAACAAAAATAAAAGAGAATGTTGATAATATAAAAACCACCTTGAATAAAATCAAATTAAATGAGCATAATTGGTTTATTTGCGTTGATTTAAAAATGGTTAACTTTTTACTGGGATTTCAAAGCGGATACACCAAGTATCCTTGTTTTTTTATGCATGTGGGATAGCAGGGCACGGCAAATACATTGGAAAACAAACAAATGGCCTCTTCGAGATGAACTTACAGTAGGAAAAGCTCATGTGATTAGCAAACCTTTGGTATCTCGGGAAAAGATCATTCTACCACCATTACATATAAAGCTAGGTTTATGTAAGCAGTTTGTAAAGGCTCTAGATAAAGATGGAAAATGCTTCAAATATATATGTCGTTTTTTTCCAGATATTAATCTAGAAAAGATAAAAGCAGGGTTTTTTGACGGACCTCAAAACAAGTGGCTCCTGAATGACAAAATTTTCTAATAACCATGAATGGAATTGAAGAAGCAGCATGGTCAGGCATTAAGGCTGTGGTACATGGATTTTTATGTAATAGAAGAGAGGATAATTACAAAGAACGTGTCCAAAATATGCTTAAAAGTTATGAATCTTTGGGTGTAAATATGAGTATTAAGGTTCACTACTTGCATAGTCACCTGGATAAATTCCCTAATAATCTCGGTGCATATTGTGATGAACAAGGCGAGCGATTCCATCAAGACGTGAAAGTGATGGAAGAGAGATATCAAGGTGTCTGGGACTGCCACATGATGGCAGATTACTGCTGGAATCTGTCCCGAGACCTGCCGGAATACACTTATAAGAGAAAATCAAAAAGGTTGAAATTCTTGAAGGATTGACTGTAGCATTTTACTTTTTTTTGTATAGATTCGGTTTTCTTATACCACAATAAATAAAGTACATTTTGGTATGACGTTCTCAGTTTTTATTTGCGTTCAATGTGTTTTTCGTACCGCTTATATGGACTGATGTACCACATTGTGGCCTAAATATGTATATATTATATCTCTAAATTTTGATGAGATACATAAAAACTAACATTGTATTCGTGATCAGCACCTCAAATTAAGTCAGAAACTGATGCATTATCAAAAACATCTTTTTCAGTGTAGACCAGTGTAATTAATCAGGTGGTTTGAATGAATAAGAATTTGAAATGAATTAGAAAAATATTGAATAAAAACACACACACACACACAAAAATATATATTTATGAACAAAATTGAAAATGAAATATTTCCATTTCATTCTTATTTCGCTTGCAATGGAAATGGAAAAACCTTTTTATCTTTTTTTATCCGTAGAGAGCATACATGTAAAACATTACATCGCAATTTAAGAACATATGGTAAAAAGTAAGTACTTTTATAAAAAAAGGGGTTCTCAGATCTGTTTCTCTGGACATTTGAAAATACTGTTTAAGTGACCAGTCTCTCTAGGCGCACAGGTACTCCGTTCTTGGGGGTAATATGGACCTTTCCAATTCTGAGCTCCAAGTCCTGCACACATTTTAAACACGTTGAACCTGTTATAGAAGTGAATATGAAGATGGATTGACTTATAATTTATTCGATGCTTTTATTGTGAGGATTTAATTTTTTTTGTCCACCAAAATATAATTCATACAATTCACATAAATATTACTTAGTTCATTGCTGTGTAGCAATTATTAGGCATCTTTTAAGTACAAGGTTTTAGCTCGCCCTCTTTATGGGTAAGGTTTGTGTGAAGTTGTTTTCCGCTGTATTGACACAATATCGAGTAGGAAATGCATTTCTGCAATAGAAAATATTTGGGAATGTTTAGTTTACATTAGTGAAGAATGCTTCTATTTGAATGAACAAAATATTGCGCGCGAACAGGTTCACCTACTAAACATATTCTGCGATTTATTTTTAGGCGACTCATCATCAGTTACGTGACATAATCGCTTTATTTGTAAATATTTAGTTTATGTATCTCTCTGGATGTTTTTATATTATGAAATATTTGCAAATACCTCTTGTTCAAATATTTTTTTTTCAAATTATATTACTCGTTCTGGTCTTGCCTATAATATAGATATGGAATAATCATATTTCGACGTGAAGTAAAACCCCAAGGACGATGCAATAATATGTAAAAGGTTTTCTGCTGTTTAGAAAGAGTAAAATAAAAAAATAAATCGAGTAAAAGTAAAAAAGGTTAGGAGAATTATGATTTTTCCACAAATTTCAAATTCTCTGAAAAGTCTATATAGCTAACAGCTCTTATTATTATTCAGTGCCAATTCTTTTATTTTTTAACATCTTCATAGCAAGACTTGTTTCTTGAATGATCAATACTCGTACGTGGAAAATCTAGTTTATTGGAGAGAATTTGGAATAATATTTGTTGTTGATGCCTAGAAATCCTTTGTTTTACAATAAATATAATACCTGCTTCTGTAATAAGAATAAGGGGTAGCTCAAGAATTTCCAATTATTTCGTAGGACACAAGTCACCACTAAGCTTCGTTGTTTACATTACCGTTTTGCATGTCTAAGAGCATAAATATGCATTTATTAATACATTTATACAAAATAAAATTTCCATGATTTATTAAGAAATCGTCTTATGGAAAAATGTGTCGCCAATAAATTCTCGGAACATTCTCATACGCCAGACTGTCTGAGGTATTGCATGACCCCTAACCTATTGTGTGAACGGCGACTAGAATGCCAGCTACGATTTGTAAACTAGCTGCGCTTCTCAAAGCAGTTTTTGGATGACAAATTTAATATTTTATTTTATTCCAACACACAAAACGCGATATCCCAACTAGGAATAATTGCGTCGATTTGCATTTTAAAAGAGGAGCAGTTATAAACATATTATACAACAAAATAAATTAATAATAATAAAAAATATATATTACAAACCTGATCCTTCCATATTTTTATATGGTTAAATCTGTGATAATTATCTCTAGTATTTACAAATTCACATAGATTTACAACATTGTTTACTGTCTGTTGTCTAGCGCTAAAGAAGAGTGGGTGGGCATTCCAGCAGTAAGTGTCTCGAGTCCTATATTTCCTTGCCACAATGACACCTAGATTCTTCAACCGCTCCAATCGTTGCTAAAAATTCCTTAAAATTTCCATGGTTCGTTGTAAACTGGGTATTATAATAGTAATAATGGAAAAATTATGGAATTCCTAACGGGAAAAAGATTTGGAATGTTTGATTTATTTTTACAAATAATTCATCTATTTTTGAACTTACAAATAATCTAATTATACTTGGAGCATGTGGTCTGAAAACATTTTGATCCTCTATAGAAAGTTGAGCCAAATCATATTTGATTATTTTAGATTCAATATAGTCGGTGAGAAGGGGGGTGTTCGCAAGACTATGGACACAGTTGGAAGAAGTAGTTTTGTAGGCTCTAATCGCCAAAAAAAGAATTTGATATTGATTAGAATTTAGTTTTTCTTTGCACCGACTATTGATAAATCTGTACCAAATTTCTGAACCATGCGTGAGAACTGGTCTGATGATTGTTTTATACAGAATTATTCTCTTTTAGTATTTATTCCCCACATTTTTCCACTAAGTAAAAACAGAAGAATTTTAATTCTTACGATCATATGTTGATGTGGTGTAAAATTTATCTTCTTTTTAATTCTATGATTTGAGAATTTTATGCCTAATTTTTGAACTTGATCTACTGGGTTTAAAATAATTTTCGGTATTTCAATTGGAACGTTATGCTTATTATGTAAGTAAAGTAAATTCGTTTTCTCTTGGCTTATTGAGATACTCGAAAGACTTGTTCCAGCAAATGATAGAAACGTCATCTGCATAGCAAATTATTTCTGCATTTGGATGTTCGAAATTATTCAGCAAGTCGTTTAACAATATATTCCACTAGCCGAATGACCCGGGCAACGCCCGTGTTTTACCCGATTGAATGTTTTGATTCAAATACTATTTGTTACAATTATAAATTGGCGCCTTAAATAATTGCATATGTTAGTTAATAACTATAGCCTATGTGCTTTATCTGTCTATGTACTGTTGGCTTCCGTAGGCGTCTCTTACTGGGAAAAAGAAGGAGAGAATTCCATTTAGTTATTAACTAATATATGCATTTATTTAAGGAGCGACCCGCTCCAACACAATAGTTACATAAATAGCGAATGGGGGGGGCAAAGGTGGCGTGACCGTAGCCAACCAATAGGAGGGCGCCATTCCAAAAAAAAAAAGCAAACGGTGACAGAGTTGATTGATTAGGAGATTAGGAGATGAAGAATGACGCTCGTAACTGTATATAGAATTACATTGGGAATAAAGAACCGCCTTGAGGGCATCCTTTTTCAATTTCTTTTAATATAAATGTATCTATTTGTTCTACTTCCGCTCCCCGTAATTTCGTCAATCTGCGAAATCAACCACTTCTTTCACATAACATACCTTGGCTAAATCGATAATTTGATGAAATACAGTCTTGTGCATTTCGCTGACAATAATCAACAATCCAAAGGGCAAATATGAATTGCATTTCCTAACTTATCAAGAATTTGATATTTGTGTCTGTTGAATTCCACTAGGAAAATTACTATTTAACGTTAATATGATATTGACGTCAATAGAGTACGCAGAAGTTGCCACAATTAGTTGTTGCGGCATATAGGGCTTGACAACGTGCTCCACTCCAGCATCTTGAAAGCGTTGAACAAAAGCGCTTGTTCCAGAAATATCAATCATCTGATAAACTCATTTCTATGTAACCGTGTTGAGAAAATGTCTATGAATGGTTGTACAGTGTCGAGACGAGATCCCAAAGGAGGTCCCCAGGGTTCAGTTTTCGACCCTTTACTTTGTAATATTGTCTTTGATGAAGTCCCCACGCTGTATTATAGGGAAAATGTTTTCCCATAGGCCTACGCTGATGATCTGGTCGTAGTAGTCTCGGTACGTCGACCTAGTCAATTTCTCGCGGCCCAACACACCAGAAATAAGATCGCTAGGTTGTGCAGTTTGCATAAACTAGAACACTGCGTGGGGAAGTGTCAGGCTATGGTTCTTCTCATATCATACATGAGACTGCTTGTACCGAGCTGGGATTTAGTTATCCACGGACGGCAAATCCATTGGTGTGACTCAATCAAAGTGCTGGGGGTGAGATTTGACCGACGTCTATCTTTCCACCAGCAAGTAGTTGAAGTCTTCGCCAAGGTCCGCGGCATGTTTCCGCGCTTGACCGCAGCCGCTAATCTAAACTTTGGTTTTTGTCACTGCGCCTTGAGAACTCTGTATCTGCAAGTGGTTGTTCCCGTTATTACCTACGCCTCAGCGGTATGGTTAATTATTTTTTCCCAAAGCTCCTTAAATATTCTACTGAAAGCTCAAAGGCCGTTTCTAGTGAGGGTTAGCAGAGCTTCCAGTTCAACCAGCAATGCTGCTCTTATCTCCCTCTCTAGAGTTCTTCCTCTCGATCTGAAAATCGCGGCTAAAACTGAGCAATACTTGAAAAGGCATAGATTGTTTGACGCTGAAGTTGAAGCCTCCTCCCTTCCCAAATCCTCTCCCTCTCCCTATTACTCCGCGCCCACTAATATTTCTGCTATTTTCTTCCACTTAGCATATTGTACAAATGGTTCCAAAACAGGAAATGGAGTTGGCGCCGGCGTGTACAGAATCTCTGGTCTCGATTGTGCACCTGAAAGTTGTAAATTTCATGTCCTGTTCCCTCATAGTTCTGTCTTTCAGGCGGAACCCCCCTTGGATTGGTTAAGGCACTTGAAAACGCAACCACTTTACCTGATCATCTAAATTTAGGATTTTTCCTGGACAACCTCCCAGTCGGGAAGTCAGTTCTGAACTGAAAGACTGCTAATTACCTTATCAATAGAGCTCGGCTTCTGATTTTGCGATTGAATCGCAACGGGAACAGGTGTACCATACAATGGATCAAAGTTCACAGTGGAATCGTGGGTAATGACATTGCGGACACGTTCGTAAAGCGGGGTGCAGAGTCTGCTAGAACAAGCTGCTACAACTCGCTCCTTTATCGTTTGCATAATCGGCAATCTATGCGCGGGCGCGTGAAGCAAGGCATATTCCTCTCGCTAGCTCCTTCTATCCACACCCGCTTTGGCCTTACTCTCCAATGAGTCTTTTAGACAAAAGATATGAGTACATTGTCTCGAGCGAGCACATCGTGGTTGGCCTGCTATTGGAACACACGTGGGTGGACAGTTTCGCCCACAGAATAGGTGTCATTGATGATCCTTCCTGCTCTTATTGCGAGGCAGACAGGGAAGACACTCTGTCGCACATTGTGCTAGAGTGCAGCAGCCTTGATGGTCTTCGATTCCGCCTCCTCTCCATCTATGAAATAGAATTGGGATAAACTCTGCGGTCACTCAGAAACTTTATTTTCATTAGGAGCTCTTGGCGGCCTGCTTGGAGTTCCTAAAGGCCTCGGAAAGACTTAAGCCACGCGTCAGCTCGGAGGATTCTAATCACCCAAGTGACTCGAACTCCAAAGTTTTGCATGTGCCGCTGTGTAGAACCAGTTTTCTGATCGTCCCTGACGCTGTCTCTGTAACCCCACGACAGAGGACAAATGGTTTGGCGATTAAACGGCGATTAAAAATATTGTAGCAATATGGAAAATTTTGCAGAATAATGAAGCCACTTATTGTTTTCAAGTACTTCGACTGCCTTTGGTGTGCGGATTTTCATTTTCAAGGCACTAAATAAGTGGTTTGTCGCCCAAACAGAAATACATATTCTCATCATAACTTAAGATTATATAAACGCTTTTTGAGGTTATTGAATAGTATTTCATTATAGTACAAACTTTTCCATTCAACTCTGGCCTTCCATTCATCTACTCCTCTACTGGCACCTAGAGAGAAAATATTTTATGGACTTTCAAATGTTCATGCAGAATCACATTTTAAATGGCTGAACATATTTTCATACCTGTGGCAAACTGCCCATTAGCAATTCGAAGATTTATTAGTATAAAATGTTCAACCATGACTATATTTTCCATCGAGACAGCTATACTTGTATATATGATAATTTTTCAAAGGCATACTTCTTTTGAAATTTGTAAACAAATTGTTGCTCTCTTGAAGAGAATGCCAGAAAAAGTTACCATCACAAATAATTGAGAAAATGCTTTAAGCCTCACGACTTTTGATAAACTCATGAAATCATGGCTCGAAAATAACTTCTTTCAAGCTCCAAGACGTTCAAGAAAAATGATGCAACAACCTGTGAAACAATCACCACCATGCGCTCGCCTAGATTGTTGGTTAAAATAGGAGTGCAAGTTTATTTTACATGCTACTTGATTTTCTGTGTAGCTATGGACTGACAGACGCCTTCACATATTTGTCGTTTGTCTGTGGATCAAGCGAATACCCATTTTTTCAATATTCTTAAAAGGCTATTTGATCTACCCTTGAGACGAATAAAACTGAAAAGATATATAGCCAAGTGTAAATAGAAAATAAATTAAGAAACAGAGAAAGATAAAATGCATATTCGTTTACTTTAAAAACAATAAAGAAATGTAGCAATTGGATAGTTTTGCCATCAATGGTGCAGGTGCTGTCTATGGGTGCAGTTTCTCTAGTCGAACGTGGACTCCGTTCTTGGGCGACATGATGAATGTTCCGATTTTAGTGTCCAGGTCCTGCACACATCTCATAGCTCGGCTACTCCGGAGAACACGTGATACCAGGATTGTAAGGTAAGAAAAATAGCTTTGTAACATGAGTTTTATTACAATGAAAATCTGCGAAACATTTTTTGCTATGCATGGAATGCCCTAGAAAAAGTTTCCAAACATGGGGCATCAACGAAACTAGTTACTATTGATTGAATATCTACTAGAAATAGTTATAAGGTATCAAAAACTCAATAAATAAGAGTTTATAGATTTAGAATATCCATGAAACATTAGAGATATGCTAGGAATTAAATAAAAATCAACAGAATTTGCTAAGCACAAGACATTAAGGAAACAATAGTTTTTAGACAAATAAAAAGTCAGGTGTCAACCCTCCTGTCAAAATGAACGCTAATACTTCCATCTATAGTTTATCGCCATAAGAGAGGTGTTGCGTGGCATCAAAAATCCACGAAATCAAAGTATACAATACTAAAAATTCCTAGAAACAAGAGTTACTAGGTACAGTAAACATCCAAGAAACTAGAATTTCTAGGCAGAAAACATGCAAAAAGCATATTCGCGAGGTTTTTGAAATGTAGTAAACAAGTTTTTAGATGAGAAATACATCATTAAAAAAAACATATTTCTCATGTTTTATAAAATAAAGGAAACTATATAACATACACACTTTCTCTCTTATTAACGCCAGTTTTTCTAACCTTAAAATCTCTAGAAATTTATCTTGATTATCAAAATTACTTCTCAACAAACCAGATCCATTAGAAACGATATAATCTATTAACAGATGCAAAAGAACGATATTTATAAAGAGACAACTACATAATACAATAGCAGGACGAGGCTGCCACCTACCTGCAGGTCCTTTTTGATTCCGTCCTTCGGGGGCAGCAGGCGGTAGGTGGTGAGAAGATGTGCCAGCGCCATCTTGGCTTCGTACTGGGCGAACCTCATGCCAATACAGTTGCGGGGGCCCGTGCCGAAGACTTGATACACCGTGGGCGGTATCTCCTTGCGGCGCTCCGGGGAGAACCTAGGGGACAGTGGAGTTTGCGGTAAAGTTTTTTTATTATTAGTAAATATAATGGCACCCACACAGATTTCCCCGTGAGATGCACGAATACTTCCCTAGTTGCCAATAGGAGTGACATTGGGTGTGTAGGGTTGGATTCCATACCACTTATTTGACAAAGGTAATCGCTTAATTGAAAGGTCACTTGCTGTGATCCATTCCTAGCAGAGGGCAATTCAATATAAAAATTGATATTTTGAACTACGACTTTTTGAATTATTGATTAGTGGAGGATGTTTCTTTAATGACTATGAAATCGAAAAGCTTCAAAATGTGAGTAAGAGATAATGACTATGTAAGAGAATATTAGGGAATGTATTTGTTTCGAAGTGAAAAACATTTTGAAATATATAATTTAAATGGATATCTAAAACACGCCAACTAATTTTCATATAATAATCATCATATTGGATGCTTATATTGATTTGTTTTCAGAATATTGAAAAGCAGCTTAGAAATTTTTGTGCTATAAAATTAGCGTGTTAATAGTTTGTAAAAATCATACATGAACCATAAAATTTTATCAAATATGATTATCAAAAAAGGCTCCAGGCAAGAGCTATACCAAAATGACGATGCAACAATGACGAGCAAGAATATGCCATAAAAAATAATGGCTAAAGAAGAGAGATTTTTCTCCCAAAAAAAGGAATAAAACGTTTCAAATAGAACCAGTATAACTTCAAAGAATTTTACAAGGATACCAACCGTTTTTAAAAAAAACCTAGATTTGGTAGGAACTGCCATTTTTCCAGATACACTCTTCTTCGCCAAACCAGGGTGATTTCATCTATTATCTTTAAACCTTGCGATATATATCAACGTCGCCCACAGGAACAGATGAGGTCCATAGCCCGGAATATTACCCGAGATGAATATACTCCCATATGTCTAATATTGTGGCATGTTCTAAAATATATACCAAAAATACGGATTTACTTGTAATAGTTTAATTGAAAATATGCTCTTTTATATAATACCCAATGTTAATTATTTTTCAAGAGTATATTCCTCGTGTTTTGAGCAAGGAAAATATGTATTTAGCTTTAAAAATAGCTGTAAAGGCAAAAATAAAAATCAATTTAAATAAATCACTATTCACGAAAATTTCTTTTACAAATAATCCAAGCCTTAAATGTTCTTACTGTGTTGAAAAATAGTGGGAGCGTTGGCTCAATAGCATAAACCCTCTGAGTGATCCCCCCAATTTAATACAACAGACCGTTTTTTAGAGCACTAATTCTGTACCATTCTACTTATAAACGATAATGAAGAATTGGATCTTAGGTAAGGTATTTTAGAAAAATATGTAGAGTTGAATAGTATAGGTGTATTTGGTAATTTGGGAATAACGTTGGCAGTCCATAAAAAAGATACAACTCTAAATTAAAAATTTTGATTTCTAAATCCCCTTTCCATATTTATGTAAAATGTATACCAGTATATATCTGTGCAGTGTAGTGATGAACAATAATCGAGAATTTGAAAATCGAGCAGCAATATCGTTGCTCTGCGCGCCTGGAAGGGATCCCAAATAAATAGCGGACTTTCTTAAGTTTCTCAAAATCACTGTTTATCGTGTCGAAAAGCAGATTGATGAGGCTGATAGTCAGTAACAAAGAGAGAATGGCTGCATGGAAAAGAACTCGCGTCGATCTGACCGGTTAAGAAGCGAAGAATTTGTCAAAAAATGTCGAGAAAATTGTTGGAATCCTGAGAAGAGTATGACGGCGCCATAGCCAAGGAAATGGACGTTTGCTCTATGACAAGTGTCAAAACTATCCATTAGAACATTAGTCTCAAGTCCGATGCCCTTAGGAAAAACAGTTTCTGACTGATAATATGATGGATAACAAAAAAGCAAAGGCTCCTGCCCTCCTCAACAACCTGAAACATTACTCTTGTAATATGCGGGGGTTCTTCTCTGATGAAAGGAACTTTGACGTGAACCAAAGGGTAAATCCCAGGAATGATCGCTGCATCTGTAAAGACCCCTCAGAGGTACCTGTCGTGCTGCACACGAAATTTTCTACCTACGTTTTGGTTCTTGGCCTTATCAGAAATGAATGCGATGTTATGCCTTCCTATTTTATTGAGAAGGGTCTTAGAATGATCGCTGAAACGTACATTAATGCCTTAGAGACCGTTGTGAAGCCTTGGATTGACCTAGTGGCCACAGGAAGGAAGTATGTCTTCCAGCAGGATTCAGCTCCAGCTCACAAGGCAATACAGACACAATCGTGGCTAACACTTAACGTCCCCAGTCACCAGAGTCCTGATATTTGTCCTTCTAACTTTCTAGACTGTACCCCCTCAACTACTATGTATGAGGCGTTGTCGAGACATATGCAACAAGGCTCCCCACAATACCATCCAGTCTGTCAAGAAAGCGCTTCACTCGGCGATGACCCATATAGAAAAGGTCATCGTCGACAAGGCCTGTACTTCATTCCGCATTCGCCTCAAGACTGTTGTAGTTGATGATGGAAAATACATTGAATAAATAAAAACTAAATTCTTTATCTACAGCTCTGCCAAATTTAATTTATTTTATTATTATTATTTTTTTACTTGCAATAAGTTTCGAGTAAAATTCAATTGTGGGTATTACTAATTTACCTGATACACCCTGGATAAGTATTTGCATCGGCCGATGCTCGTTCGCAAAAAATAAAAAGGCCAGTTAGGCATTGTTTGTTAGGGATGGAAAGAGCAGAAAACAGATCAACGTGGAACGGCCAAAGGAGACTGACAATAAAATAAATACCGATTATGACATAAAAAAGAAAATTTGAGTCAAAAGGCAATCCATAAATTAAGTTTATATAAAAGGGCGTACCTGGATCTGTAAAGAAAAAAAAAATTCTCTCAAAATATTTCGAGAGATTGCTCCTTCTTTATCAATTTATTGTACAGTAAACCTAATTTACAAATTCTTCTAGATCACATGAAAACAAATTTGTCATTGGTCAAAAATAATATTTTTTAAATATGATTTTTAAATTTATTATAATTAATGATAATAATACATTAAAAATATCAAAATTGAAAATAATAATAATAAAATAAAAATATTATGAAAATTAAAGGCTTTTATGAAATTAGTAATGCCCTATTTTATATAATGTTTTTTGAAACAAAATGTAAGGTAATAAAAAAAAAAAGAAACAAATGAAGTTGACTGCGAGATTATTAGAATGAAAATAAGTTAAAAGAGACACTTAAGGTTCGGGGATTTCTTCATATCTTTTTACACTAGCTGGGTCCTTCATTGATGCTATGGCCTCCAGAAACTTCCTCTGGTTTGAGTTCTGGATGCCCCTGTAAATAGTGGAAATATTTTCCCAATCTGGCTGATGTCCCGATCGGAGACCATGCTCCACCATGGCAAACCTTTCCTTTGCATAATTCAAAGAATATTTGTGTTCTTGTAGTCTGGTCCCAAGGAAACGTCCTGTCTTTCCAATGTAGGAAACATTGCAGCTTTTACATGGGATCCTATACACAACGTCCTTTGTATTCCCTATCTCCACCTTCATTTTTGTAATTGCATTTCGGATTATTGTCTTTAAAGATGGTGCATTTTTAAAAACAGTGGTTATTCCGGAATAATTTTAATATATGAGCTATTTTCTCAGCTCCTGTTCCATATGGCATTATACATTTATTTTTCAAATCTTTTTTTTTTTACTATGAATACTATCAATTTTATTTGAATGTTTATTAATAAATTCCTTCGTATATATATATCCATTCGATAATAATTTTTCGTGGATAGTTTTCAATTCTATATAATTAAGTTTATCAGTGGAGCAATGTGTGAAGACACACTTGGTGAGAGTTTTTACTCTAGGGGATATCTTCTATTTTAAAATAAACAAAACAGTCTAGAAGAGAAGGTGTAATTATACAGTAATCCACAAGAGATGAGCTATGTTCAGAAATGTAGGTGTAGTTACCGTTTTTATCAGATAATGTTCTACCATTTACAATAGACATAAGGTTGCTGTCAAGAAGCTCAAGAAATTGACTCGAGTGTGCCGAAGTCACCTTATCCTTAGAATTACGTTTTGGGAAGAGGAGCGAAGGCAGCCCAAAAACATTGTGGAATTCTCCCCTAATTTCTATTCGAGGGTTAAAATCACCAGCGAGTACTATTTCGTATCCCTGGGATAGTATTTCTTCAATTAATTTAGATGATTTACATAAGTTTGATTTTAGAGTTTCGTTTGGAGGTAGATATGTAAATATTAGGCATACTTTGCCTAATGAATTTGATTTGAAATAAATTGTTATCCAGTTAGAATTTATTTCTACTTCTGCTATATCGTTGCCTAAAGAATTGTTAATTCCAACCACAATTCCCCCAGAACATCTACCATTTTAGAATTTCTGATAGCAAAAGACTCGTAGATGGTATATTCTCAAATGTCCATCGGAAAATTGTAATCAATCCATCTTTCTGCTAGAGAAAAAATAGTGTATTGTAGATTCACTCTTACGTAGCTGTTAGTTGCTGGTTTGGGATGAGTGCACCATGGCCCATAAAATTGCCTTGGAAGCCTTTGATCAGACATTACAGGATATCCGGATGATCCACAACCCATGGGTGGTTTAGTAGTGCTTTTGGCCGGTGATTTCCGACAGACTCTTCCAGTAGTCACTAGAGTTCCACCTGCTGATGAGCTGAATGCCTGTCTAAATTCTTCTTATCTTTGGAGCCATATTGTGAAAATACGGGTCTACTGTCGTAAACCCGGGTAAGCCAACAAGTGAGTTGGAAGCAGTCGGGGCTGAGTGGCAAGGCGTGCAGAGTGGGAAGTGCGCACGGGACAGTAAGGACAAAGTTTGGGACCAAAAGACGCTCTCCCAGTACGTCTCAAGTGGCACCAGGGGAAAGTTGAGGATTAACAGAGGAAAGCTCGGCGTCCAGCCTGAAGCCGAGGGGGCAGAGAGGAGCCAAAACGTCGGCCACGAGGGCCGCCGTGAGATGACCACGGACCTAGTACTGAGCGGGCCTGTTCGAAATATCCACCAGAACCTAACTGTCAACATCCGGACAAACGCCCCCTTTTGTCCCTCTCTGGACCACCCGGGTGTTGATGCTCATTGGTCAGTCTTATGTGGGTCATCCTCCTCTCCCCTGGGGTCCGGTGGCAAACTGGTGTCACTTTGAGACGACTAGAAAAGACTTCATACTTTATTACTAACTTATCTTTGTTTAAATTACGATATATATATATGAAAAAACAATAGGAAAAATGTGAATGAAAAATTCATCAAGAGAGAAAATAGGGGAAAAAAAAAATACTTCTCTTTCTCTAATTAGCTTAATTTTATATTTATAAAATTATCATCATGGTTCTGTCTTGCTCTTTTCTATAAAACTTTGTCTTCGCTTATTCCTTTTTTTACCCAGCCGATGACGTTTAACCACCGAAGCTTTGCTGGAGTTACTTTTTTTTTGTATATTACTATATTCTAACTAATTAT
Source organism: Cordylochernes scorpioides (assembly GCA_030710605.1). Classification (NCBI taxonomy): domain Eukaryota; kingdom Metazoa; phylum Arthropoda; class Arachnida; order Pseudoscorpiones; family Chernetidae; genus Cordylochernes; species Cordylochernes scorpioides. The sequence continues at coordinate 156,449,457 of CP092865.1, read as the reverse complement.
TTATTACAAAAAAAAAATTTAAAAAAACTCACATGTTTAAACTAAATAACAAATTTTATAAATCTTGAAATTCTCATAAAGATACTATTTGATACAGAATAAGCTTGCTGTTCTGACTCAAAATTAATTCAAAATCTGTAGTTTTTAATATTCTACTTTTCTCTTTTTTCCAAAAATAAAAAATTACTATTAAAAAAAAATATATATATATATGTGGCAATATCGTTGCGGGGTTTCTTGTTGTTGGATGCGAATGGTGAGATTTGGTTGAAGCGCAGCCGTTTGAGTGGAAGTTGCAGCATACAGTTAGGAATAATCAGGACACGTGATTGAGTTTGAAAATAAAAGGCAACTGTGTTGGAGGGAAGAAAGCTTGAGAGGAGATGAGCGATTTGACTTATTAATTAGTTGATCACATGGCGATGATGGGATTTAGATGAAATGAGCGGAGAGAGAGAGAGATCTCTAGAGTAGATGTTACCTTGTTGGAAGCGAAGGAGCAACTGTCCGAACTCGGCGAGAGCCACTGAACAACTGTAGGTGTTGTTCCTATGAGAGCGAAAACGTAACTGACCATTCTTGCTTTTCGATTTAACACCAAGACTCAGTTTCTCTCTGATTGGTCGAGAGATGTCACATGATCTTTTCTTATTGGTTGACCTACTTAAGGTGTTGTCTTCTGATTGGTCGAGAGATGTCACATGATCTTTTCCTATTGGTTGACCTACTTAAGGTGCTGTCTTCTGATTGGCCGGCGGCTTCCTTTGGTGTTAGTTATGCCCGGCCTGGGTCAGGAAGTGTCGTGTTTGTTCGACTCTATTTACTTCCGCGGCTATCAAAATACGTCCGGTTCTGTCAGGAAGCATTGGGTGTCTCTCGATTAATATAACTTCTGCGGATACTAGATACGTCCTGTTTTTCCAGGAAGTGTTGGTTTAAACTTAGCTCGCAGGGACCCGAGGTCAGAAGGTTAACTGCGACGTTATTAATGAATATGTTCTCCTCTAGATTTGCTTCCTATGTCTTTTGTTACTTTCTTTCCTCCAGTTACCTTATTCTTTTATTAAATCTTTGAAAATCATACATGGTACATACATAGTGGGTCGGGGTTGCATTTAATTATATACAAATTATGACAGATGCGCCCCCTACATGTGAAGAATTCAAGAAGGGGTTAGCCTGAGAGAATTCTGTAAAGTGAAAAATAATTTTGTGGGAAAATTAGTTGTGGGTATTGAGGGGCTATATACAAGCATTGCTGGTGACATAAAAGTAAGTTAGAATGGTGTTGATGATATAGGTTGAGTATAATTAATAGAAATCAAAAATTTTTAATTGTAAGAAATCAATGAATGCTATGGTACATAGTGGGCTAAAAAAGGAAAATGTGCCTAAACGAATTCTACTCGAGATAAGAAAGGAGATCGAGGGAGTTCTATTAAGGTTTTTGAAATCAAAATAAAAACAATATAAAAATAGTTGAATGAAATCAAAATTGAATGTTTTTGGTTGAAAAAGAAAAATTATTTTGTTGCATGGTGATAAGGGAAAATGCCTAGTTACTTTTTTTGCTCGAATTTGGAAAAGAATTCGAGGGAATTTCATAAGGTCTTTTGAAATCAAAATAAAATAAAATAAAAGTTTTTTGAGCGAAATCAAAGTTGAGTGCTTGGTTGAATGGTGAAAAAAAAAAAGGAAAAATGCCTAACCATATTCTATTCGAGATTGGGAATGAAATCGAAGGAATTCTATTAGGTCTTTTGAGAAATCAAAAATAAAAATAAAATAAAAGTTTTTTGAGCGAAATCAAAGTTGAGTGCTTGGTTGAGTGGTGAGAAAAAAAAGAAAGGAAAAATGCCTAACCATTATTCTAGCTCGAGATTGGGAATGGAAACCGAGGGAATTTTATTAGGGCTTGTGAGAAATCAAAATAAAAATAAAAATAAAATTTCATAAGGTATTTTGAAATCAAATAAAAATAAAAGTGGTTGAGCGAAATCAAAGTCGAGTGTTTGGAAAAAGAAAAATGAAAAATAAAAAGGTTTCAACAACAAAGTGTGATTTAATGTTTTTAGTTTAATCGAAAACCAATGAGTTTTCGTTGATGATTGAGTTGTGGCAGTTTAAGCTAAGTGGTAAATAGAATGATAATTGATAAATAAAAATGATAATATAAACTAATTGAAAAAAAAATGATAATTAATGATTAAAAGTGGTAATAAGTTGAATAGATTGATAAATTGATTAAATATTTAAATTTTAATTGAGAGAAAATAATGAAAATGATTGATATGAAAAATAAGGTGTATTGGTTGGAACCCTTTGGTATCTACATGCCCTGATCTACATGTATTGGTTGCTCCATTTTGCCCTATAAATGTTTTACTTGCTCAATTATGCCCTATAAATTTTTTGTCTCATCTGTAGCGACACTTAGGTGAAAAACGTGATTCTAGCCCTCAAGTGCGTTTATGCTGTGTGTACAGGAGACATGGAAATCTATATAACCTTTATGTGTAATTTTTTGTCTTTGTGTGTGTGTTGTGAAAAAATGTTAGAAGTCTGTTGTGTAAGAAGTGTGTGAGCTAGTTCTATGTGTTGTCTCGTGGATGTGGAATTGGGTGGTAAAAATCGATATGTAGACTCGAACTGGAATCAAAAATCGGTGGCATAGCGAGGTTCCCAGTTGACCTCAATAGGGGATCTTCTCATTGTAATTAGAGATACGGAAGTGGGGTGTGTCGGGCAAACGAGAGGGAATGAAATTGGAGATCGGACGAAGGCGCTCCGCTTTGTTTACAGAGGCCGAATTTAACCGCCGCGGACTACACTTCCTGTCGTGGTGTCTCAAAATTCTCATTTCCTGCCGTCTATTTATTTTTGGTGCGGCTCAGATCTTGTTTTTGGAGCGTGATTTCTCCGACACTGATTGGTCATCTTTCAGTTACTGCTATCTTTTCGAAGTTTATTTAGATTTTCTGCGAAGGTGGTTCCTAAAATTATGAGAAGCTTTATAAATGTTTGTCCACAATGAAGAACTGCTTGTCCACAATGAAAAACTGCTTGTCCAAAATTAAAAAATGCTTGTCCTAAATTAAAAACTACCTCTTGTAGTTCGAAGATTTTCTGAGCGGGCATGGCATAGATAAACAGGTAATTAATGAATAAAATTGGGATACAGTTGTACGGTAGAACTAATAAACAAAGGATAAAAATCAGATGAAAGATAGGATATTGCCCCATGTTCGTCCACATTTTTGTAACTGGGGACTCTGAAATATTTGCTTGAACCTTATTAATTGTAGAATTTGAATGATTGGTAGGTTCGCAGTTCTCCTGTTTGATATCTTTAGGGGGTGGTGTGATATGATTGAGCTGGTTGTCAGGTTTGCAGTTTTTAACATCGGGGCAGAGTGATGTAAATCGTCTTGTTGCAAAAATGGCAGGGTCTAAATGCCTGAAAGGTTCGCTGCTGGTGGGTTTGAACCTTAATGACTCTGTTGGGAATAATTCGGGTGTTAAATGTTTGAAAGGGAACGTGTAATTGGGGTTGTGCTTTATATGATAGGTGCTAACGGCGGGTGGTGATATATAATGGATTTTTTCTGTATACAGTTTAAGTTTGTTGACGTGGATTGTGTCAGTGTCTCTTTGAAGTGGTTGATTTGGTCGATCTATGCGGACCACATTGGGTGAAATAATTTCTAATATTGTGTGAGGTCCTGTGAAATATGGCGCAAGTTTCCCTGTATTTGGGTGGTGATATAATTTTACTAATACTAGATCACCTACTTCGAAATGTGGTTGCTTGTGTCGTTGGTCATAAGTGTTTTTGTCTTGTAAATGTTTGTTTTGTGTGCGTGTGTGTGCAATTTTTCTAGCTTTGTCGATATCTGGGTACGGTGTGTTATGATTAGAGATTTCTGGGGGTAGGATACCAAACATTAAGTATATGGGTGGAAAACCTGTGGTAGAGTGGGGTGTCTTGTTATATATAAGTGTAACCTTCTTGACCAACTTGGTCCACGCGACCTTAGGATTTTCTAGGTGTAATAACCTAAGTTTTCCCGTGAGGGTGGCGTTCAGGCGTTCACATAGGCCGTTGGCTTGTGGGTTGTTGCTGGTTGTGATTAACGGGTGAATATTTCTATTAAGGAGAAAACTACGAAATTTGGGTGAAGTGAAGGCAGGGGCTCTATCCGTAAGAAGGCGTTTTGGAGAACCATCCTGGAATACTCGTTTAAGTACCTGTTGGTAGGTGGTGGTACTGGTGGATTTAGATGGAAAAGCCCACGCGTAGCGTGAAAAATGATCGACTACCACATGGAGGTATATCTTGGTGTTGCCATATTTGGCAAATCCTGCTATGGTGTCCAGAGATAAAAGGTCGAAGGGTTCTTTAGATTCCGGAGGTTGACTTAATTCTCCGTAAGTGGGTCCTACTGGATTTTTGTTAATTGGCAGGTGGGACAGGTCTTAACTTTTTGTTTAATATCTTTTGACATACCTTGCCAGTAATATTGTGTGGAGATAATTCGTGACATTTGGGAAATACCGGGGTGATTGTATTGTGTGTGTACTGTTTGTAAGAGTTGTTGTATGAGTGGTTTTGGAAGTATAATCTTGGTTACACCTTTTCGGGAAACTGTATGTAATCCATTATGATCAATGGTCAAACTAGACTCTTTCGATGGAGGAGGTTGGTGGGTCTTGATAAGGGTGGCGTCCAAGAATCCACAAAACGGGTTACGGGACAAGAGATCTGCTTCATATTGTAGTTTTCCCTTTATGTAGCGGACCTCATATTCGTAACTCGATAGTCGTAAACTCCATCGAAACAGTCTACCGGACGGGTTCTTGATGGTTTTCAACCACTGCAATGCGTGATGGTCAGAAAATATTGTAAATTTTCTGCCCATAAGATAGATGCGAAACTTCTCCACACTCTCAACGATTGCTAAGCACTAAAGTTCAGAGATGGAGTAGTTTTTCTCGTGTGGGCGCAATGTTCGGCTGAAATATTGAACTGGATATACGTTTCCGTCAGGGTGAACTTGTTTGAGAATGCCTGCTATACCGAGGGTGGATGCATCGCAATACACTTGGCATGGCAGACCTTCTTTGTAAAGGTGTAAAATGGGGTGTTGTGTGAGGTTTCCTTTCAGGTCAATGAACGCCTCTTGACAAGCTTCATTCCAGTTCCACACGACGTCCTTTTTGAGGAGATTGTTGAGTGGTGCTCGCAAGCGAGCGTATTCCGGAATGAATTTGTTATAGACGTTCACAGCGCCTAAGAAGGATTGTAGTGTTTTTCGGTTGTGTGGTTGTTTAATGGCGTGGATGATGTCGGTATTGCGTGTAAGTGGTGTAATTGTACCAGCTGTGATGGTGTAACCTAGAAAATTTATGGATTGCTTAAAAAATTCGCATTTCGCGAAGTTAAGTTGTAACTTCTCCGCTTCGCAAAAGGCGAAAAATTGTCGCAGGTGGTTTTGATGTTCCTCCAATGTGTTGGAGTAAATGATGAAATCATCAAAGTAATGTGCCACACAGTCAAGTCCGTGTCTCTGTAGGACCTGACTTATGGCTCGTTCGTAAATCTGAGGACTGGTTTTTAACCCGAAAGGTAATCGAGTGGGTTGGTATAATCCTTCAAAGGTGGCAAATGCTAACAGTGGTCGAGAATCGGGGTGTATTGGGACTTGCCAATACGCAGAGGATATGTCGGCCGTGGAGAAATATTTGGCCTGTGCGAGGCGGTCTAGGATATCCTCGATTCTCGGGAGGGGATGGACATCAGAGCTGATTAGCTCATTCACCTTCCTATAATCGATACAAAACCGTTTGGTCTTGTCGCGCTTAGTGACGAGGGTGACAGGGCTCGAGAAAGGTGAAAAAGATTGCTCTATGATGCCGTTCTCCAGCATTTGTTGTATTTGGTTACGGATTTCTTGTTGGTCACATATCGGAACACGATATGGACGTATGGTGATTATTTTTTCGGAATTCGTGGGTATTTTTACTGGTGGAATACGTAAGCATGGTACGTTGAATTTGTCCTGTGAAAAGATGTGAGTGTACCTTTGTAGAAGTGTTGTGAACTGTGGTGTATAGTGAGTGTTAGGTGTTGTGTTGTAGTATGCATGGGGTAAAGGGTTTTGTTGTGTATTAGTGTGAGTGTCGAGTTCGTTGTGTGGGTTGGTCATGTGAGAGTTGTGCAACGGTGTGTGATCACCTATGTTTTTGGTATGCGAGTTATCCCGCTGTGTGGGTGCGTTTTGGACAGGTTCATAAGTTGAAGTTGTTGAGGTTTGATTATTTGAGGACATGTAAAAAGGGCAATTGGCTTTAGTGAAAAAGGGGCATGTAGATAAGTGGGGTTTTCTCAATGAATGCACGCAATGGTTGTCATAGGCGGAAAGTTGGGATGTGGGGAAAATATTTTGTGACATCGCCTGACACTGCCAGTACGTGCATACATTGGACACATGATTAAAATGGTAGGAAAGGGTAGACAATGGGGCGCCCAGCTGGAGTATAGTGCATTTATTAAAATCTATGGTTAATCTGAATTTATGGAGGCTATTGATACTAAGAATTCCGAATGGCAATGGTGCATTCACTACATGGAAATACTCCTTTCGTGATATTTGTCCTATTGTCAGTGGGATAGATAGTTTACCCATGGTTTTTGCAAATCCGTTTAGGGTTTGGAGGTGTAGTGAATGTCCCTCAAGGGTTAAATTAGGCAGGTGGGTTTTTAGCATATGATAAATATTATATGGCACTATACTCAGGCTGGCGCCTGTATCAATTAAAAAGGGGCATGATACATTAGGGGTTAGAAAAAGTTTGACAGTCAGTTGGTTTAGGGATCCTACCTCAGTCTCGAAAGGGCTGCCCGGCTGAGGTGTCTCTGGCTTGACTTGGCTGTGATGAAATCGGAACTGGTGATTTTGGGACCGTTTGCACTGTCCGGACTTTTTCGTGGGTCGTCGGGATTGGTCGACGTCGGCATTCGCTGTGCCAGTGTCTCGCGCCGCAGAACTTGCAGTTGGACGGCGGAAGAGGTGCATTCCATGCACCTGGGCGTCGGGATGTGCTGTGGTACGGACCCGACATTGTGGGTGGTTGATCTTCTCTGGATCGCGTTGCCGGTACACTGGGCCCGTGGATCCGCTGTACCAGTCGGAACCATTCTCCTAGGTTCTCGGGAGGTACTACGCGGACTAGGCGCTGGTCGCTGAATGGCAGTCCTTCTGTCAGCGTCTCGAGGATCACCTCTTGTGGAAGTCCTAGTTGCAATCCCATGGCGGTTTTTTCCCGGTAGTAGGTCTCTAAGTTGGCTTGTCCAGTGAGCTTCATGGCGAAATATTTCGCAAAGGACGCTTCGCTTGACTCAGGGTAGAGATCTAGGAGGATTTGTCTCACCTGGAAATAACTCCGGTCGGCCAGCCGAAGTTTCCTGAAGAGCTCCAGGGGTTGTCGCACCAGGTAGTTTGGCAGGCGCAGTAATTTTTCTTGTTCTTCCATGGATGCGTCTTCCATTTTTCGGTCGAACGTCTGGAAAAACTGTGTCGCGCTGTATGTGCCGTCGAAAGGCGAGATTGCCGACTCCGCTCCATCAGAAATTTTTACTCGCGTCAGGAGCGTTGACAACTGGTTGACGGCGTCCGCTAGGGGCGCAGTTGTCTCTCGGTCGGTCATCTCCTGTCTTTCTCTTGCCGGTTCGTTCTCTCTTACTTCTTGCCTTCTTTCCATTGTTTCCGTCGGACCGTCTGACTTTACGCCTATGGGATCCTGATTTAATTCCATCTCACTATCCTGTCGACTTAACCGTTCTGTGGCAATATCGTTGCGGGGTTTCTTGTTGTTGGATGCGAATGGTGAGATTTGGTTGAAGCGCAGCCGTTTGAGTGGAAGTTGCAGCATACAGTTAGGAATAATCAGGACACGTGATTGAGTTTGAAAATAAAAGGCAACTGTGTTGGAGGGAAGAAAGCTTGAGAGGAGATGAGCGATTTGACTTATTAATTAGTTGATCACATGGCGATGATGGGATTTAGATGAAATGAGCGGAGAGAGAGAGAGATCTCTAGAGTAGATGTTACCTTGTTGGAAGCGAAGGAGCAACTGTCCGAACTCGGCGAGAGCCACTGAACAACTGTAGGTGTTGTTCCTATGAGAGCGAAAACGTAACTGACCATTCTTGCTTTTCGATTTAACACCAAGACTCAGTTTCTCTCTGATTGGTCGAGAGATGTCACATGATCTTTTCTTATTGGTTGACCTACTTAAGGTGTTGTCTTCTGATTGGTCGAGAGATGTCACATGATCTTTTCCTATTGGTTGACCTACTTAAGGTGCTGTCTTCTGATTGGCCGGCGGCTTCCTTTGGTGTTAGTTATGCCCGGCCTGGGTCAGGAAGTGTCGTGTTTGTTCGACTCTATTTACTTCCGCGGCTATCAAAATACGTCCGGTTCTGTCAGGAAGCATTGGGTGTCTCTCGATTAATATAACTTCTGCGGATACTAGATACGTCCTGTTTTTCCAGGAAGTGTTGGTTTAAACTTAGCTCGCAGGGACCCGAGGTCAGAAGGTTAACTGCGACGTTATTAATAAATATGTTCTCCTCTAGATTTGCTTCCTATGTCTTTTGTTACTTTCTTTCCTCCAGTTACCTTATTCTTTTATTAAATCTTTGAAAATCATACATGGTACATACATAGTGGGTCGGGGTTGCATTTAATTATATACAAATTATGACATATATATAAACAATAGAAAAAATAAAAGTTAAGTGGGTCAGGTGTTGATATTAAAAATAAAGAAGGCATCTCCTGACCACGAGCACATGTGCTTTTTAGATGGCAGAGCGCCATCTAGTGGAGCAAAAAATAAACTAAACGTTTATTTAGATTGCTCCGTGATATTTGGCCAACCCAATTTCTTGATAAATCAAGGCGCTTAGAGATAAACTAAGTTAAATGGATAAAAATAATGATAAATTAAGGAAGTAATGTCAAAGACTCAAACGGCTGGAGATCGGCCACCCCCTTCAAGATGGCGACTATGGTTTACCAACCTCCCGCCTAGCGCGCCCGCCATTTATCGGAGCTTAGGTACATAACACTTGCCGAGCTGACAGCGCGCGCCACCTATCGGGGCTTAGGTACATAAAATTTGCCAACCTGCCGATATATTATTTATAGTCACACGATATGTACATTTTTGGTTATGACATTACTCCCCTTTTCAAAAATAAGCAGCGACCCGCTGCTTAGAAAAAAAAATCTACACTATGAGATCAGTCCTGTGTTAGTTCTTCTGGGCTTCTGTATGGTTTCATCCACAGAACGTGGACGATGTCTTTGATATTCCGTTGTCGGGGTCTCCTCTCCAAGGCCTCTACTTCATAAGTTACTTCAGACAGTTGTCTTAAACTTTATAGGGGCCGAAGTATATTTTGAGTAGCTTCTCCGACAGTCCTTGTTTACGCACAGGTGTTTACACCCACACAAGGTCTCCCGCGCGGTACTGGACAGGTCTGTGGCTTTTGTAGTATCTATATTTGTCTTTTTCTTGCGCCTTTAAGATGTTCAAACGGGCCAGCTGGCGTGCATCCTCGGCATTTGTGACCAAACTCTCCACGTAGTCTTCCAGATTGGCTTCCTCTCTATACGTCAGGATGGTGTCCAATGGGGTCTCAACCTCGCGTCCGTGTACAAGATAGAAAGGGATAAACCCGGTGGTTTCCTGTTTGGCGGTGTTATAAGCAAAAGTTACGTAAGGGAGAACTGAGTCCCAGTTTCTTTTGTCTACGTCAACATACATAGACAGCATGACACCAAGTGCCTTTTTGAGTCTCTCGGTGGTAGGCAGAAGGAAAGCGATATGCGGTTCCACAGAGGTTGTTAATCTACGTATTTTGTGGGATATAAACGTTCGACTTCGGTCTAAAATCAATTTTCGGGGGGGGGGGGGGGGGGGGGCTCCATGTTTGAGGATCACGTCTTCTACTATAAATTTTTCAACTTCTTCCGAACTTCTATTTGGTATGGCTTTGGTTATAGCATACCTGGTTAGATAGTCTGTCGCGACCACGGTCCATTTATTGCCATCGTTCGAGGTAGGGAATCTTCCTAACAAATCTATCCCTATTTTCTGAAAAGGTCGGGATACCGGCGGAATTGGCACATGTTGCCCTGGTGGACGTTCGATAGAACCTTTTCGCCGTTGACATTCTCGACAATGTGCCACATATTGTCGCACAGATCTATGCAAGCCGGGCCAGGAATATTTTCTTCTAATGCGGTCGTTTGTTTTTGCAAATCCCAGGTGTCCCGCAATTGGTGCATCGTGGGCTTCCCTCAAAATGTTAACCCTAATTTGTTTGGGCACTACTAAGAGCCAAGGTTTGCCCATGGGATCGTAGTTTTTGCGGTAGAGGATGCCGTCGATTATTTTGTATCCACTTTCTCTTTTGGATTCAATTTCTTTGATTATTTTTTGGTCTGGACATCGATTCTTACTCTTTTCCCATGTCGGTAATTGAAGTCAATTCTGGTAGGTTGTTTCCGTTGGATTCGGGAAGAGGACTTCTTGAGAGGCAATCCGCATATTGGTGTCTTTTGCCATTCTTATACACAATAGATATGTCGAACTCTTGAAGTCGCAATGCCCATCTGGCTATCCTTCCCGATGGATCCTTTACATTAGCTAGCCAACACAGGGAATGATGGTCAGAGACGACGGTGAAGTGTTTTCCGAGCAAATATGGTCTAAACTTGTAAATGGACCAAACTACAGCTAGGCATTCCCTTTCCGCTGTGGAATAATTTCTTTCTGCGGCGTTAAGTGTTCTTGATGCATAGGCGATAGGCTTTTCTTTTCCTTCTACCAGTTGGGTCAATACTGCTTCGACGCCATATCCACTCGCGTCGGTATGTACAAGTGTCTCAGCATCTTCTTTAAAATAGTAAGCACAGGATCGGAAGTTAGGGCTGATTTAAAAATTGAGAAGATTGTTCTTGTTCGTTAGACCAAAAGAACTTCACGTTATTCCTCAGTAGGTCGTGTAACGGCTTTGCTTTATTTGAAAAATCTTTCACAAATCGCCTGTAATATAAACACAATCTCATGAAGCTTCTTACTTCAGTTGTTATTTTTGGAGTCGGGAAATTTGTAATTGCTTCAATTTTGTCGGGATCAGGGCGAAGGTCGCTTTCTGTAACCAGATGTCCAAACATTTTGATTTCTCTTGACCCAAAACGGCACTTCTCTTGATTAATACACAAGCCTGCTTGCTGAATGCATCTAAGAACTTTCCCTAGGCGCTCAATATGTTCTTCAGAGGATGTAGCATAAACAATTATATCGTCTAAATAACAAAGAAAAATTGTCCGTTTCAATCCTGCTAGTAGCTTGTCCATCATTCTTTCGAATGTTGCTGGTGCGTTGCATAAACCGAAGGGCATCACCCGGAACTAATATAAGCCATCAGGGGTGATGAAAGCTGTCTTCTTCCGATTTTCCTGGTCGATTTCTATCTGACAATATCCTGTACGTAAGTCCATGCTGGAAAGAATTTACCTCCTGTTAAGCTATCCAAAACATCATCATTTCTATGTAAAGGATACAATTCTTTTTGGTGACTTTGTTAAGCTTTAGGTAGTCCACGCAAAATCTCAAGGAGCCATCTTTCTTTTTAACCAAAACTACCGGGGACGACCGAAGTCTTTAGGACGGTTGTATAAATCCCATCTTTATCATTTTATCGACTTCCCTTTGTATAGCTCATCTTTCGACAGGAGACACCCGGTATGGTCGTTGTTTAATAGGACGGCTGTCTGAGGTGTCGATTTTATGTTTCACATTGGAGGTTGTACTGAATGATTTTCTCTCAAAATCTAGAACCTCCGTGTATTTTTCTAGACATTCTGCAATCATTGACTTTTGTTCTTCATTTAATCTCTCGTCTCGTCTACCAGAGTTAATATTTGTTGGCGTCTATCCTCATTCTTAATGTTTGATCGAATTTTATCGTCTTCAGATGTCAACACTGTAGATTCCGCTACTTCCAAATTTCCTCAAGTATCCTACAAGCATACCAGCTAGGATTATTTGATTCTGAGAAGTCACATTAGTTACCCATATCTCTCCTCTGCCGTGATGGAAGTTATTTATGTATGATGCCACGATCAATTGTTTTTTTTTTTTTTTGGAGATGAGATCTTTGCTTCATTCTATTATTAGATCTTTTCCACCTCGAATATCTTCGTTAATAACCGTGATTTTCTTAATTGAGCGAACTGGAACAAAACAGTCTGTTAACGCATGTGTAGGCAGATTTTCTAGGCCGTCGTTCACAATTTCCTTCAAATGTATTTCACCTCTTCCACAATCAATCACTGCACTTGTGGCTCGAAAGAAATCCAGACCAAGGATTATGTAATGGCTACATTCAGAGGAGACAACAAAAGTAAAATAAATCTAAAATTCTTCAATTGACACTTTCAAGTTGCAGCGTCCCAGAGTTTCGATGTGCTTCCTATTGGCGACTCTCAGTACAGGCCCTTTTTCTGCAAAGAACGGAATTTTCAAATATCGGCGAAAACTTTCCGAGATTACGGAATAATCGGCTCCAGAATCGACTAAGGCCTCAACATGCTGTCCATTTATGGTGATAACAACGTAGTTCCGTTTCATGTTCGCAGTTATAATGAAGGAAGGATTTCTACTTCCTTCAGCGGCCTTACCTCCATTCTCGGTCGCTCTTCTTAGTTTCCCTGGCTTAGGTGGCGAGGAGATTGACTGGATCGGCGAGAGGGCGACGGCGTTGCTTTTCGTCTTGAGGGGGATCTTCCACGGCCAGAATAGAGCGACGGGTTTCGAAAGCGGCGATCTACGAACTCAACTTCTTCGTCATTTTGGTTGAACCAGGTGTTGTAATTATTGGAGTAAGTCGGCCTTCTTAACCTGGCTTCCTCGAAAACACGCTTTCTGTCTCGGCAATATCGGGCTACATGTCCCAGGCGACCGAAATGTAAACATATTGGAACGTTTTCGTGTGTCCTCCATTCATCAGTTCTTCTCTGTGGTGGAGTCTGGTTGGGTACCGATGGTCTTTGGTTCAGGGACTGCTGTCGTGGCGTCTGTTTGAATATTTGGGGTCGGTTAGAGTACTGATGTCGTGGCATTGACCTTTGAACGGGCTGCGAAATTGCAGACAGGTTCCTTTCAACTTCCTCTCGGATAATTAGATCCAGGGAAGATGGTTTGAGATTTGCTGGCTCGGGATTCAATCCATGGTGGATTTCTTCTCGGACGATACGTCTAATGAGGTCCTCCAAAGATTCCGATTCTGCTGATTGTGCATTGTGGTTGGCTTTCTGGAAGTACATGAGTAGTGAATAAGAAACCAGAATAATTCGAGGTTTGTACGTCAATTATTTGCGTACATTCTCTAGTAATAACGACCAATATAGAACGTATCAGGTAGAGGATGTATTTCCTCTTAGGTTAATTCTCACCTTTCAGGATCGAACTTTTCAGGGTCGGGCCAGAACTCAGGGTCGTGGTGCATCAGGTGCACAGGGGCCTGGAAGGCGACCCCTGGAGGAAGGGTCTGTCCTGTAGGCAGGGTCACAGGGGCCTCATTCCTCCGGTTCACAAACCTGTACATTATCCAATGCCAAAAGACTTAATATTATCAAAATAAAGTAGCTGGACATGTGTACATCGTTCTGTCTCTGCAATCACATAAAATATTACCAATAACAAATTTCAAGCACCTGGCATGTAAAGTTGTCAAAATTCACCTGAAAACCTTGAGAGTGACTTCAATTTTTGAATTTACAAAGAAATCATGAAACCTTTCGAATTGACCAAATAAAATATATAGTTTAGAAAACTTCATTATAACCTGTTTCTTGGAACTAGCCTATAAGCGCGATAAAAGTGGTAGGGCTACCGTTTTGAAAACATATTTTAGGATCATCATCAGAAAAAATAATGCAATTGGCATGAAATTGGTGTGAACATTCGAGTGAATTTTTAATATAATATTAAGATCATAAAGATTCAAAAAAGAGGATATCGATTAACATCTAGTCAAGTTTATAATGATCGTGATTTCGTCTTGAAATCATGTATGTATACATATATATAGTTTGTCTTTATAGAGTGAGGCCCAGAATACACCAACAAACTTTTGGGACAAACATCTAAAGATAATCTAACAAATTGGGTCATTTTTGAATAATTAATGTGCTACACCCTTTCTAATAAAAGGACTATTTCAGTATTATTTTCACGCGTTATAAGAGCATATAATTGAATATACATTAAATCTGTACCAGGTAATTTATTTTTATAATAAAAAAAATCAATAATTATTCATTGTTATTTTTAAGTTAAATGCAAAATAAACTGACATCCGACTCATTGCTATTCCTGACAAATAATTTTTTTTTTATAGTTCCAATAATCAATGTCCAAAATTTCAGGAAATAAAAAATGGTATTTATTTTTCATGCGTACAGCTTCACTGGAGAAACTTCAAAGTGGTCCCTGTGAGTCTTAATGCACTCGTGTAAACGCCACATCATGAACTGACGCAACTTTTCAAAAGTTCCGGTCCTTATCTGAGCTGAGTGACAGGTGACACCGAGGCGTTGTTATAACACATAGACATTAGGAACCGACTCAGCATACATAAGACTTTCCATTAACTCTTGAGGTGAAAAATCTAGAGGATTGAGGTCGGGCGTAGAAGTGAACCAGGGGACCGGACTTCTTCCTTTGAACTATTCACCCGAGAAGGCGTTATCTAGGTACTAACGAACCGTATGATAGAAGCGGGCTGGAGTCTCGTCGTACATAAATGAGTTCCTTTCCCTTAAGTAATACAAGAAGTGTGCACTGCCGTAAAAGCAAATGTTGTGGACTCTTCAGAGACGAAATGGTAGAAGAAAGAGTCCATTCAGATTTCCAAATATTCCAATCCGAACATTGATGTTAAACTGGTAGTGATAACGACTTTCGAGTCTTTCAATGGTGCCATTTCAACCAAAGGGCGTAATTCGTGAAGAGGATATACTCTAAGAATATTGTTGCACAGGTAATGGAATTTTAGAGAAACCAGCTGTAAAAACGCGCCTGTTGATGAAAGTCAGTTAGCAGTAGACCCTGAACATGTTGACAGTGATATATATATAAAGGCTGTTGTTCTGTAATATCTTCAATTTATTTATTTAACTCATGCTCCTTATTAGCAGGCCATTTGTATGGTGCATATACGAGGGTTCATTCCAACGACTTCTAGAACAAACTTTCCGCATTGTGGGGGCTTGCGTTTCGTGATCTTCCACTGTTGTTTCAAATGGCTGCACGCCCCTTTTCACACATTATACAACACACTGCTACAAATATAATCATTCAATGTGGCTGTTTATTTCTTAAGGATGTTGTTACTGGTAAACCCGAGCGGCTTTCCGACCATTTCCATGCTTGTTCCCGACATGAATAGAGAATTTTTCTCACAGTATGTGTATGAGCAGAGATGATAGTGTAGCAGGAACATAACATCATAGTTAGTAGAGAGACAATGTACTACTCACGCAAATATAGAATCCTCCGTAAATTTTATTTTGAATGTTTTGAATTAATTAATTGATCTTTTTGCAATGGCTGTGTTATTTATAATATTTCAAATGGAGTTTTAAAAATTGTATATGGCTAATTCTATATAAGTGGCAGATAAAAATAAAATAAACGTAGTCTCTATATTAACTGTGCTGGTACATTTAGATTTTAATGTAAAATAGGGTTAACTCGAAAATGCCTCAATTTTAGAAAGATAACTTTTTTCTATTATTTTTATGAGTAGAGATTTCTCGGAAGTATGTCGGTATATTTTGACCTCACACTGTAAATAGGTTTTTAATTATAAGACAGAAGTTTTCAAACAAAAATAAACCCTTGTTCCCATTCCAAAGAGTGGTCCGTACAGGTAAACAGGAGGGAAGATGCGGAGGGCCTCGCAGAAGAACTGCTCCAGGAAAGGCAGCCGGTGAACTGAAGCAAAGTTCAGTTCTCCCTGGTACACAACCATCGACATCACTGCCTGATTGATTGCACACTGTTCAGAGTGGAATTCTCACTCACCTTAAGGACTTATTATTTTTCTAATTTAAAAAATGTTTCGATGTATAAATTCCTTCAAAAGAAGGGATACCTCTCCCGTCAAAATAGACGCAAAAACTACTCTGCATTTATTGACGGCCTCTGCAGACCTGGGTCGGTGACAAAGCCACAAGCTCTGGGAAATTAAAAAGCATAACTGGATACTCTGGATTCGGACAATAGCCTTTTTACAAAGGTATGGTAGATAACCACTGGCAAAATCCCTGGGAGGGTTCACTATTGATGAGCCAGGCCATCCATATATTTTTCTCGTTGAAGTAAGGGCATTAGTTTGTTTTAAAAATATATAATCGCGCTGAAATAGTGTATATTTATGAATACAAAAGGAGCACTTATACCTTGTAATAAATGGATTCAAACAAGGCCTATAATTCGTAATTTATTAGCTGCAGAGAAATGCCCGATGCGATATTTGAATATATTCCTACTCTTCTCGAAGCTTAGAGTTGCTTCACCTTCTCCAAAATTTACTAAGTGTAATATATGAACAGTATGGTAGATTAATCTGGCGAGCCGCTGGGAAGGATCCCCACTGATGAGCCAGGACTTCCTATTAATATCCTTATTGTAGGAAGGCCATTAGGAAATTCTATGATTCTAGAGAGGAAAACAAATGGTAGCGCTAAAAATATTATATTCAGGAAAGGTTTTTAGATGTGTAAAAGAAGTTGGAAAATTCTACATTGTAGCGGAGTATTTATTATTTTATTAACAGAGTATTATTTTTTATGTTTATATTTTGATACTCTGTAAACTTGACTAATTGCTTATCTTTTTCATCATTCATAGCTTGTTCTTGCCTAAAATAAATTGGTATAACATCCCGAAGTTTGTATTTCCTAATTTCACAAGTGGCATTTTGGTGGAGGTGCTGGGTAAATTAGGGTAGACAAATTGAATATCGCTGAGAAGACCTAGAGGCCATGGGAGCTGCGATCTAAATTTTCAGAGACTGACTCCAGGATTCCACCGCCGTGTCAAACCCAAGACTTCCTTCCAAGATGACGATATCCCTATATACAACGATACGATTACGAAGCCACTCTTCACGCCGCAATAAAAAGGACGCAGAGGTACGAGGGACAAAGTTACAAGACTTCGATGGAATCCTTAGCAGAGGCACGTCGGATCCATGTCAGTAACTACAATAATTGCAAGCTGTGGGTCACAGCTCCCATAGAGAAGGAGCTATGTAGCTAAGTATTTATTATTTTATTAACAGAGTACCATTTTTTATGTTTATATTTTGCTATTCTTCAAACTTCCCTCATTGCTTATCTTTTTTTTATCATTCATAGTTTGTTCTTACCCTAAACAAATCGGTGTGTCATCCTGGGGTTTGTCTTTCCTAATTCTCCACGTGGCAATACATATGACTAAAATTCCCAACTTTAAAAATATAAACATTGCAACATTTTATTTTTCTTTTGAAAACACTATTCATTAATTCCTACTAAAAGTTTGTACAATGTTTAGGATGAGAAGCTTTCGTCCCATCAGTAACGTTGGCCTCTCTATTAGTTTTTATTGAACAGCTTCAACTGTTATCCATACAGTTGTAAAAGGGTGTCGTCCTACCCACAATGCTCTCCTCAACAAGGATGGAATGCCCTTCAGGACCAATACATAGGGGTAAATTTAGCTTAAAGTATAGTGCCTTATATATTCGTATTAGATTCAAAAGTAAATAATATGTTATAATATACAACATATATATATGGTAATATAAACCAAAAACCTCATATTGTATATAATGAAACAAGATTTCCATGTTGTATAATAGAAACACATCTATAAATAATTATACCCATATGTAATGTGCTTTGTACAAACTGAGGATAAATAAATAAAGCTCTGTAATGGATTAAGAGTGAGCTAAAAGCAAGAGAATGAGATAGAAGACCAACAACGAGGCCTAAAGAGGATACTTTCAGGTCGTTGCCATCAGGTCATTGACAGAGTGTACAATATCGCTTCCGCACCACGCTCTTGTTTCATCCGCTGAAATTCAATACTTCCTCTCTCGGCAAAGATATATAAGACCTCCGCCCTAGCCGAAAATATAGACACTTACAATCAGCGGGAGCCCTCGTCGGTTGTACCCAAGGTCCACCTCATCGATCTTCTATCTCCATCTTGCTCTTAGCTCGACTCCTATCTGTTCACGGAACTTTCTTACTACAACTGTGTCTCTTCGATTTTTTTGCGTGGAAATTCCCAAGCTTTCCACTCTGACTCGACCACGACTGCCTGTACTCTGTTAGAAGGGTTTAAGGTCTTCCAAGGTGCGGAGAGGTACTGGAAAACTCTCCACGCCCTGACTGTCCCTCTCGGTTACTACAAGTTTGCCCCTCTCGGTTACCACACCACAGCGAGAGACCCTCGGTTATCACATATATGTATTATTATACATCAGATAATCTCCACGGCATATGGATCAAATTACCTCTCGTTCCTTCAATTCCAGCAACTCCTGCCTAATCCGCTCCTGGTCCTGGGGCCGATGGATCAGGACGTGGGTGAGGAAGGACAGGGCTGTGCTGGTCGTCTCGTACCTAGTCCCAAGGTTTTTATAATCATTTCTATTTACACACACAATGAGCCCAACAGAGAATTAAGTGTTAAAGTAATACCAAATACGAATCCTGATAATACAAAAAAGTAGAAAGGTTTACCACTACCATATATCCACAACAACGCATCTACACCACGCTGACGAAGGTTAACAGCCTGAAGTGCGTACGTGTTTGGTTTTTCTTGATTAATCAAAAAATTGTATTTGACCAATATTCTGGACTTATTGAAATTATCAATGATTTGTTTATATTAATTCAACATATAGCGCAAACCGTTTTTCAGTCTAAGCCATAGCAATTTTCAGTTGGATACTCAGAAAACACTTTTTTCCTAATTTCACCTCCTGATCCTGTATATTTTCCCTTTTGTTTTATTTTCTCGTAGCTCGTGAAGTTTTATATATGTAAACTGCTTATAAGTAATATACATTTTGTTTACACAAGCATTTCTAATCATCTATCCACCATTGCTACATATCTCCAATGAGAACAGCAAGGACATATATATATATTCAGGGAAAAGGTCCAGATTCACACGGTACACAGCCTACACGGCACTAGGTCCATACCCGGCCAATAGGAAGAGGAAAGCGTTGGCTTTCATCTCCATGAGTGTCATAGCCTTGGGACCTCCATTGACTTTGGGAGCGGTCGACTCTGTGATGACGTCATCCTGTTCCTCCACGGCCAGGCTGTCTGTGCCACTGCCCTCCGTGGTGTCGATCATCAGCTGGAGAAGGTCCAGCCGTCGGGACTGTTGGACACCCGTTATTAGAATTAAAATATAAAAGTGGATACAAAGAATTATGGTTTCAGATATCAAAATACCGACATTGTACCTTGTTTAAGTGAAATATTGTAAAATATTCAAAATTAATTTTCCATCTATTTGGCTGAGCATGGGTTTGATGTTGCAATTATTTGAACGAGAAAAGAACAGATTTCATTTAAATGAACTTTGAATTTACCAACTTCTTTTAACAAGAGTTGAAATCGATATTATATATATTTTTTAATTTATCAAGCTAATTTTTTATTGGGTTATAAAGAAGGTTCGTTCGGTTTTATTCGACAATTTTATTTAGACAGAAAAACATTAATTATAACAATTGATTAATCTATTATGTATTCTCCGGTATTATTTACGACCTCCTCCCAACGTTCGACTAGTTTGTTGATTCTGTTCAACCAAAAATCGCCCGGTCTTGTGTCGAAGAAGTTGTTGAGCCAGGTTTGAGCTCCTCTTTATCATCGAAGGCAGTGACTCTCATATGGTTTGACATGGAGCAGAAAAGGTGGTAATCGGTTGGTGCAAGGTCCAGAGAGTACGGCGGGTGCTGTAGAACTTCCCATTCGATCTCTTGAAGCGAGGCTTTGACGACTTGTGCAACATGCGGCCTAGCGTTGTCGTGAAGGAGAATGATTTGACCTTGTCGGGTCTTTCCTATTGAATAGCTTCATTCACGCGATGAAATTAAGCAATGTAGAGGTCCTTGTTGACCGTGGCATTCCTTTCGAGCATTTCCCAGGACAGCACACCTTCGCAGTCCCAAAAAAACGCAGATCATAGCCTTTTGTGGGTGAAGACCTTGCTTTATTCTTGGCTTCGGCCTATCTCCTAGACCCACCCACTCTTTTCTTTGCTTCATATTCACGTATAGATACCATTTTTAATCTCTCGTAACGATTCGGTATAAAAATCGTTGTTTATGGCCGCTTGTTGATTAATGGCGTGCGAGATGTTGAGCAAGCGATTTGAAAGCGATTTTCTTTGTTGGTTTCATTAAGCTCGTGAGGCACCCAAGCTCCGAATTTTGAGAAAAACCTATTGAGTGAAGATGGCTTGAGATGGTCACCACACTACATTTCATTTTTTCGGCCTACCCACGGGTTGTTTGGCGACCATCTTC
The DNA here is from genome assembly GCA_030710605.1 of Cordylochernes scorpioides. Taxonomy (NCBI): domain Eukaryota; kingdom Metazoa; phylum Arthropoda; class Arachnida; order Pseudoscorpiones; family Chernetidae; genus Cordylochernes; species Cordylochernes scorpioides. Next base: position 156,428,765 of record CP092865.1, on the reverse strand, counting down.
CTTCAACAGGGCCTTTAGATATTCCTCATACAAGTCGCCGTTTTTGAACTTTGCAAACCATCTTTGTGCTGCTCGCTCCCCTATGACACCTTTTCCATACACGTTGCATATGTCTTGAGCTGCTTCGGATGCTTTTTGGCCTCGATGAGAAGCGAAGAAAAGCAGATGTCGAAAATGTTGCTTTTTGCCTCCTGAATATTCCATTTTCAAGCCTGAAAAAAAAAAGGTTTTTCAAAAGACAAATAATACAGGTTTGTAGAGCAGAACAAGTACTATTTGAAGAATTTAAACACTTTACCGTATAATAGCAAAAGGAATACAAAGGGATACAAAATCCGAAAGAACTCTCTTTACAACCCAATATATTATTCTATATATTTCTTTGTGTTAGTTCAAAAGAAATATTCTCAATGCATGAGAATGGAAAATGCTCGCTCTAAAATATGGTGGGACAAAGTATCCAAAGTAAAATGGTTGAAATCTGAATAATGTTCTTCTTCAACACGATCTATACATTCATAATAATGCCCACCCTACATGTCGTGGAACAAGAATAATGTTGTAGCGTAGAAAAAAGGTCTTTGTATATCTAAAGGTGTGAAAGTATTTATTGATGACGTCACGGCGACTAGTCGACAATTATTAACAAACCAACCAAACTATCTACAGAATATTGAGTAAGCAAGCTAGGCAACTAAATGATGATTTAGAAAATGCATAATTTTAGATCTTTTTCAAAATATTTCCATTGAATAATTAAAATTTAAATTGATTCTGTTTCCAATTATTTTCATTGAATAATTAAATTAAATAATAAATAATTTCTTCGCCACATAGCCTTCTCCTATGAAGAGCATCGACCCGATGCTCAGCAGGAGACTTACGTCGTCAGTCTTAAGAACTAGTACTAGGGCCAGGTATATTTTCAGGTGTCTGCGGTGGATTTCTTCTTCAGTTGCGATATCTTTTTCATGAGGGCTTGGCAGGCCTATATTTACGTCAATGTAGTTTTTTTTTTATTTCTACTGTGGTCGGCAAGGGAGGATTTTTATAAATTTGCGCCTCAACTCCAATATGGTCTATCATCTAGTTTTCATGTCGGGCCGTCCAGCTAGATCTTCTAGCCGGTGAGAAATGTTGTCTGTTTCAACCGGGATATGGGGTAGGGCTTCGGTAGCGAGTGAAATATTTCCTCGATGATTCGTCGTTGGGCTCCGGAGATTCGGCTCGAGAGTTGTAGAATACCATTGCGTCTTGCTTTCTTTGGAGATATTCGTTTTTCCTTTCATCCGTGTGTCTCTTCCTGTTGCGGCAAAAGCAGATGAGGTGACCTGGGCGTCCGCAGTAGAAAAAGATTGGCTTTCCCTCTATTGTCCGCCGTTGATTGGTGTCGCGTCTTCTTCCTTGTTTCTGATACTGAGTTGTAGGATGGGGAGTTCTAGGTTGAGCCTCGAATCTAGGATTTGATACCGGCCTGGGTGCTTGAGGGGGGCTTTTTGTAGGTTTTGATATAGGCGCCAAGGTATTTACAATCTCTTCCCTCACTAAATCTTCACAAAAAAGTGATTTTAGGGTCCTCTTGAGGAGAGCCTAATGCTTGCTGTATCTCCTTGCGGACAATTTTTCGGATCAGCGATGACAGATATTCTCCATCATCGTGGTCACAGAAAGAGGCTACATTTGGTAGGCGCTCGTACCTGGTAGGGGTAACTCGCCTACGACGGAGCGCTTCGACACGGCGACATTCTGTAATGAATTGCTCGGTGCTCTGTACATCCCTCGGTAGGAGTGCTTGATAAAGCTTCTCCGCTATCCCCTTCATGAGGTGAGAGATTTTATCTTCCTCGCTCATTTGAGGATCAACCTCTTTGCACAAGCAATATATCTAATTCTAACCAATCCATAGAAAATGAATTTGGTTCAAAATTTGAACACGACCCAAACTCTCCAGTATTTCAGATCACAATATGCAGTTATATTTCAAATTTCTACTCCTAACAAAAATTAACCTAAAATTCTCAATAAAAGCTTCAAGAAGCAACATAACCAAACGAACTGGATAGCCTGTTCTTTCAAATTTTGGAATTAATAATTGAATCTGTGTATAAATCTCTTCCAATTAGAACCAATATTTGTAACAAATAAATTTACTGGCAATATTTTTCTGTTCAATAATATGATAAAATATTATCTCTACAGACCTTACTGCAATGATATAAGTTATTGAATTTATTATATGAATATTGGCTTGGCTCATCAGTAGTGAACTCTCTAAGCGGTTTCGCCAAAATAATCTCTAAACCGCTAACTATTGTATGGATTGGTTTGGGATATACCCTGCATTTTCTATGGAAGGCAGCTTAGTGGTGCTTAGTGAACCTATGGAAATAAACTATAGAGGTGTATATCTCTATATATATAAAAGTCAATGTCTGTCTGTTTCGCGATAAACTCAAAAACCTTTGAACCAATTGGTACCAAATTTTGCATGTCGCTTTTTATAAACCTGAGGAAAATTTTCGGCTACATTTTGATTAGTATTTTTGGCCATTTCTTTTTTTCATTTGAAGAACTTTTTTTTTTACGCGGAGTGAATACGAGGCGAAGTAACAACATGAGGCCAATTAAGCGACCAATGAGCGTTCTGCATTTCTTTTCAAGTTGCTTGCGTACTTTTTTTAAAATATCTTTTATACGAGTGCCGCTTTTTAAACAAAGGTATTGAGAGAGAAATTTATATTACTAAGTTACGGTAAGTGCACACAATGCAATTAAAAAAAAAAAAACTTTACAAATTTAGCGTTACTGTATGTAAACAATGGCTTTCGTATTTTTTATTAATTTTTGATCTGGAATTTGTTTTTTTATATATAATAATAAATAAAAGTTACAGTCAATATGATAATTCTTAAAATTAAACAAAACAATAGTCAATATGCAAAAATACAAACTAACTTAATAAAATATTCTAATATCAAGCAATATGCAAAATCTCTCCTAATTTTTAAATGTACATATTATTAGCATCTTAACGGCGTTTATTCGTTTTTATGTACTCCTGCAGGAAGGCAGAAATACTCAAAGTTCGATATTGTTTTAATAAAGTGCAAAGAATCTCCAGAACTATTTTTTTACGCGGCAGTAAATACGAGGCGAAGTGACAACACCAGGCGAATTAACCGACCAATGAGCGTTCTGCATATTTTCCAAATCGCTTGCCCAACTTTTTTTTTAAATATCTTTTTATAAGGGTGTTACCTTTTTTTTTACAAAAGTATTTTGTATTAAGTATTGAGATAGAAATTCGTATTACTAATTTACTGTAAGTGCACACAAAAATGCAATTAAAAAAAAAACTTTACAAAAACCTATCGTTACTATGTACACAATGGATTTCGTATTTTATTAAATTTTGTTCTAGCCTTTATTTTTAAAAAATATTCTTACAAAAAAATCATATGTAGTGAAAATTTAATATGAATTACTATCTCATTTTACAGCCAAAACATGTGTTTGTCTATAATCCATATACCCTTTGGTTTTTATCAGCCTAAAATATTAACATGGCTATTTTGGCATTAGTTTTTTTTTAGTATTATTATTTTTTGCTGACATGTTGATAGGGCACTACATTTTACAAAGTTACGGTTAGTAAACAATGCAGATTTGACAATGTTTACAAACTTTTATTACTGTATGTAAACAATGGGCTTATGTTTTGTCATTGTTGTAATGGCCTTTGTTTTGTTATTCTTTTAAAAAAATCATGTTTCATTGATAGTTTAAAATTTAGTCTGTTGTTGTCATATAGTTGCCTAAGTTCCATGTGCCCTTTTATATTTTACTGAACATTTATTGACATTTATTAACATGACTGTATTTTGGCTTGCATTTTTATAAGCCTATTTTTTTTTTTCTTACGGAGAGAGATGGGGAATTATATTAGAGAGCCTGTCTCCTCACCCTTCCAATTTTTTTACTGTTTTATTCGCTTGCCATTTCTGTATATTTTGTTTGTGGTAGTTCTATTATGCTGCTTTCTTTTTGTCTTCACAGATATTAGGCTAGGGAAAAAAATAGTTGAGCATTCTAAAGATTGACCTGTTTGACATGTTTTGCCAATAGTTTCTTTAGCCTTATTTTTTTTCTGCTGAAATGTTGAGAGAGAAATTTGTTTTAGTTACAAAGTTATGGTTAGTGAACAATGCAGTTTTTATATTTACAAACTTAATGATGCTATGTGTGGACAATGGGTTCTTATGTTTAGTTATTGTTGTGATGGCCTTTGTTTTGTTACTTTTCTTTGGATATGAGATAATACTATTATTAAAAAGGCAGACCTTATTGATAAGATGGGTAGTATGCTTTTTTCCCCTATAGTTGAGTGCGCCCCTTCTCCCTATCTATATATATTTCCAACATACTTCTGCCTTTTCTACTAGATAATCAGTTTTGTTCTTTAACTTATTCTGATTCTTTGAATTTGTTTTGGGTCTGCACTGTTTTCCTTAAAAACTTTTTTATATACAAAAATATTTTGGTACTGATTGTGCTATTTCTGTTTTTTTAGGACATATTTTCAAATTTACTCATCCCATTTGATATGCCTCGCAAAAGATCTGCAATTGGAGTAAGAACACCTGCAGCTCGCCGCATGGCTGCCTGAGCTGCTAGAGGCCAAAGTAGCCGCACATTGGAGAATCCCCAACAGTCTCAAGCCCGACTCCCCAGCAGTCCCAAACACGACAGGAGGCTGACCGGTTGCGGCACTTCAGGCAACGAGCTAGCACTTGGGCTGATATGCTCAATGCTGCTCTCCATTACAATCCGGCCCTGAATTATGAACAATTTACTTTTCTTTAGATTGGCCATATGGATAAACAATGTCTACATTGTACTGCCTTTAAGTACAATGGTGAGCGGCCTGGAATGTGCTGTTCTGCAGGGGAGGTCAGAATTCCTGATTTACCTGAACCCCCAGAATCTCTCAGAACTCTGCTCGATGGGTCTTCTCCTCACTCGGCTGAGTTCATGCAACGTGTCCGTCACTATAACAATGCCTTCCAAATTACATCTTTTGGGTGAGGTAGTCGTGTTGTGTTGCCAGGTTACATGCCAACGTTTAAGGTCCAAGGCCAGGTCTATCATAGAATTGGCTCTGTTTTGCCACCACTCAACTCTGATAGCCGCCAACTACAGCCAGCATTGCTTCAGGTTTTCTTCATCGGAGATAGTAGTGCAGAGGTTGCCACCCGCCATAGAAACTTTCCCATCACTAAGCCCACATTGTTAGCATTTTGCAAGATATGTTGCATCGACATAATCCTTATGTCCATTTGTTCAAAGCTTCCATTGAAAAAATGCCTTCTCCTGATTACAAGTTGGTCATTAAGGCTGACAAAGCACAGCCTGGACACCATCCTCGCACATTCAATGCTCCAACCATTAACGAGGTTGCCATTGTTATTGTGCAGGAAAACTGTGACAGACGTGACATTGTTCTTTCCAAAAGAGGCAGTGGTGTGCAGAGTATTAACGAGTTTCATAGGTCTTATGACGCCCTGCAATACCCATTGGTTTTTTGGAATGGTCAAGATGGTTATCATTTCCATATCCCTCAGCTGATTGATGGGGTTCCTTCGGCGCACAAGACGGTTTCTTGCATGGATTTTTATGCTTCACTGCTAATAATTCGTAGCCGTAATCCTGGCATAACAAATTGGTTACTGGCTTTTGGAGATTTGACCCATCAAATTCTGGTCGACATTTATGCCAAGGTGAAATCTGAAAGGCTGCATTACATCTCAGCGCATCAAGCTCAACTTCGTGCAACCGAATACATCAATCTGTTAGATGCTATTCGCACTGACAGGAGTCATGCCCTTATTGGAAGACAAGTTATTCTTCCTTCTTCCTTTGTGGGCAGTCCAAGGCACATGCATGAGTATGCCCAAGATTGCATGACTTACGTCCGTAAATATGGTCGCCCAGACCATTTTATTACATTTACATGCAATCCTGAGTGGCCTGAGATAAAACTAATGCAATTCCCCACCCAAGGTGCATTTGTTCGGCATGACTTGGTTGCTCGCACTTTTCAATTGAAAATTACCAAGCTTATAGATTTGATCACCAAGGGTGATGTTTTTGGCAAGCCCCAATGTTGGTGTTATACCATTGAATGGCAAAAGCGAGGGCTACCACATGCGCACAATTTATTGTGGCTTAAAGAAATGATTCGCCCAAACCAGATTGATTCGATCATTTGTGCTGAAATCCCCAATGAGGAGGTTGATGCTTCACTGTTTCGGACTGTAACCAAAAATATGATTCATGGGCCATGTGGACATGGGTATCCTAATCCTGGCTGCATGGAACGGGGTAGATGCCAAATGAAATATCCACGGCTACTCTTGGCTGAAACGCAGACAGATAGGGATGGCTACCCATTTAAAAGACGTCGCAGGCCTGAGGAAGGTGGCTTTTCTTTGTTAAAAGAGTGAGAGTTTTCACCTTTGAGAATGGTGTTCAGGTTGTGCGCATGACTAATGTTACCATTGATAATGGGTATGTTGTGCCATATTCGCCTCTTCTATGCAGACTATTTGATGCTCACATCAATGTGGAGTCCTGTGCTTCAATCTCTGCTATAAAATATATCTGCAAATACATATACAAGGGTTCAGACCAATCAATTTTTGCAGTTACTGGTTCTCAAACAGAGTCTAATGAAGTGCTAGAGTACCAACGTGGTCGCGATATATTAGTAGCAATGAAGCTGTTTGGCGCATTCTGGGATTCCCTATTTACAGACGCCATCCAATGGTTCAACATCTCTCTGTACACTTGGAAAATGGGCAGCGTGTATATTTTACTTCTGCTAATGCTGCACTACAGGCTCACCGTCCACCTAAGACCACGTTGACAGAATTTTTTGCCCTTTGCCAGCGCGATAACTTTGCAAAAACACTTCTCTATGTTGAAGTTCCTGTTTATTACATTTGGTCTGCTTCTAAATCATGGCAGCCTCGAAACCAAGGCACTCGCATTGCTGACCAAGTTGCTTTTGCTTCTGATGCTATTGGCAGAGTCTACACCGTTAATCCAAATTTTGAGGAATGTTTTTATCTTCGCATGCTGCTTCATAGTGTTCGTGGTCCGACTTCTTTTGCAGCCCTCAGAACAATCATTGGTGTGCTCTGTCAAATATATAAAGAGGCATGTCTGCATTTGGGATTGCTTGAGAATGACCAGCAATGGCATCATTGTATTCAGGAAGCAGTGCTAAGTGAGTCTCCTTTAAAAATCAGGGAACATTTTGCTATTATTCTTACCTGCTGCCAACCTACCATTGGTTTAAAGAACCAATGTCTGCAGATATTCCGAATCTTGCCAGACAGCAAGCCAATGACGGTCTTTTACAGCTGACATACGAAATGTCAAATCAGGCTTTAATACTTTTAGAACAAAAAGTTCTGCAAATGACTGGTTTCCATTTGAAAAGTTTGGCATGAGGACCCCACAGCGCAATGTTACTCACCGAACCAGTCATAAACTTTTAAGAGAAACATCGTATGATCTCAGCAGGTTACTACAATTTGTGGCTTCGAATGAACCGAAACTTGCCAATGTCCCTGAACAAAAGGAGGCTTACGAAAGGATCCTTTCTAAAATTGATTCCAATGCTGGCGGATTGTACTTTCTTGATGCTCCGGGGGGCACAGGAAAAACTTTTCTGATCAATCTTCTTCTTACAAAGGTACGAAGTACTGGGGACATTGCTCTTTCTACAGCTTCTTCTGGTATTGCGCCCACTCTGTTGCATGGTGGCAGAACTGCGCATGCTTTAGAGGCAGTTGATATAACACTTAAAGATTGTAGGCAGGATCAGAGACCAATGGGAGGTGTAGTGTTGTTTTTGGCCGGTGACTTCAGGCAGATATTGCCCATTATCCCTAGAGGTACAATAGCAGATGAGTTGCATGCTTTCTTAAAGGCATCCCCAGTTTGGTCATTTGTTGAAAGACTTACTCTTTCAACAAATATGCGGGCTGTCAATTCAGGAGATCCTAACTCACTGTTATTTTCCCAATTTTTGCTTCAACTTGGAAGTGGCCAACTTAATGATACGGATGGTAATGTTAATTTTTCAAATGAATCGGTTGTTTAACCGGGGGGGGGGAGGGCGAATTACTATCCTTGACTTTGTGAGCGGGCAATTTTGGCTCCAAGGAATTGTGTAGTTGATGCCATAAATGCTCAGCTTTTAAAAGAAATACCAGGGCAGAGCATTTTATATACTTCTGTGGATTCCACCATCGATTCTGAGGATTGCGTGGAATATACTACAGAGTTTTTAAATTATTTAGAACCTTCTGGGATGCTACCACATCACTTAGAACTTAGAGTTGGTGTTCCCATTATTTTATTGAGAAATATTGATGCACCCCGCCTTTGCAATGGTACCCGTCTCTGTGTTAAAAAATTGTGGCCTCATGTGGTAGAGGCAACCATTTTGACTGGTTGTTTTCAAAATGAAGAGGTTTTAATTCCCCGGATTCCTCTGATTCATAATGATAAACATTCTCCTTTGCATTTTAAAAGATTGCAGTTCCCTATTAGAGTTTCTTTTGCCATGTCGATTAACAAGGCTCAAGGTCAGTCCCTCAAAATTGCTGGCATTGACTTGGAGCAACCCTGTTTCTCGCATGGGCAATTGTATGTTGCTTGCTCTAGAGTTGGCTCAGGAAGAAATCTTTATGTTTTGGCTCCAGAAAATAAGACTTCAAATTTTGTGTATTCTTCTGTGTTGTCATGAATAAATTTTTTAAATGCTATTTTAGTCTTTTTTGTTGTTGTTTGAGTGGTATATTATTTTCATAATTCTTTCTATAAAACCTTTCAGTAAAACCCCGCTAATACGAACCCGCGATATAGCGAACCTTTCCTTATAACGAACCTGATGCAATTCCCGATTCCATTCCATTGAAAATACCATCTTTATAACGAACTTTGCGGTTTTTAAATAGCGAACTACTCCTATAACGAACCTATTTTAAGTCCCAAAATAATAAAGTCTATTTAAAATACTATGCTTATAACGAACTTTTAAATTGTAATTAATAGATTTTAAAATAACAAGATTTTGAGAAAGTTTTAACTCACAGATCGCGACTTCAAAACAAAAAATTTAGGGGCATTGTTTATTCACATTTACGTTCATTTTTGCCACATGTTTTATATACCTTTTTACACATTATACTTTTATTTAATAGAATATCTTTGCATTCGACAAGTTTGAAATAGAAAAAAATGTCCCCCGAGCCACCAACAAATCAGCTTATAAATTCTCAGGAAAGACCGCTACAGTTCTATTTTTAGAACGGAAGTTGGATGTATGACTCATTAAGGGTTCGCGGATATTCCCACTGGCCGTCCGTTTATTATCGATTTTATGTTTGGATTTTTGGACATTTTTGAAGGCGATTTTACCGATCGCGCGTACCATGTTTCGCGTTCAATTTTTTTCGGGTTAGATACTTTTGATTCATCTTCAAATGTTTCAGAATACACGTATAAATTGAATAATTTATAATTGAACAATTTAACAATACAAGATTTTTGTATTTTAAAGAATATTCTCTAAATTAAGTGGCTGCCCTTTCCTGTGTGTATGGCTGTCCTTTAATTATATGGTCTAAAAATTGTGAAAATTAAAAATTATAGCCAAATCGTGGCTATAGTGAACCGTGGCTATAGTGAACCAAAAGCTCCGTCCCATTAGGGTTCGCTATAGAGGGGTTTTACTGAATATATTTGTATATATTTGAAAGGTAACATCTCTAGAATTAGAATATGTAAGGACAGTTGCAGATTATTATGATTTATATTAATATTAGTTTTTTTTTAAATTATTTTTTCAGAAAAACATCTACGAATGTTTGACTGGGGTCTGAAAACATTAGATTACAGGCTGCTGGCCAGGCTTGGTCAATCACGGTCACTCTTCTCAAGCAATTTCAATCACTATCCCTTTTTATCCAAAGAGTGTAATAGACCTACAGAGGATGCACCACTATATATAAGAGTTAACACGCTGGGGCGGGTACCTCGGAGGTTGGGTGGAAAATCTGCCAACTATTTGAACTATATTTAAAACACCTAAATGGATTGAAAAATAAATAAATAAAATACCTAACTACTAATATATAGCATTTTTTGACATCACACATACTTTTTGCCTGTGATAATGTATTACTTCGGTGTTGCTATTCTATGGCTCTAATACTATTTATTAGTAATGTTCTTTCAGTATGAAGGAAATTGCACTCGGGGGAATTCCCGGGCAAAGCCGGGTCATTCTTCTAGTATATATATAATTTCAAGGTATTGAATCCAGAAAAGCTGTTCCGCAAATATGGTTTCATAACAAAAATACATCATTCATAACAAATATGTATATTAGTAAATTAAATTTATAAATTCAATTGGATCTATAGATAAAATTTGTAACACATATATTTACTGGCAATATGTTTATTTTCCATAATATTTTAAAATATTATCTCCAAAACCAATATGCCTAACTCGTCATATTCTAAAATGGTGGAAAAACAAACTTGAAATCCTAAGTCGAAATTTCCATTACATACACAACCTATTTTATAGAAATAATCCTAGAGTCAGCACCGATATTTTCCGTTGAACAAGACGCAAATATGTAACAGCAATGAAAAAAAGAAAAGAAAAATACAACAGCTAGAGACGCTACATTGAAGAACTAACGAATGACTCCCCCTCCGGGGTAATCTTCATGAATTAACAAAAATAATATTGGAAATAAATATCACAAATTTACCAATTATTAATAATTCTTCAATTCCGTTTTGAAAAGCCACATGTCAGAACTTCTTAATAATTGGTTTCCGAACGATATACTCAAGTAACGGATTGTGCGTAAAACATACCTACTCCAAATTATATCCATAATTATGAGAACACAAAACAGACCGATTTATCGAAACTGAACTTGATATAACGGTCTGACAGCTAAACTCCGAAAAATCTCCCCGGAATAGATCGTATATCTAATAGGATGATAAAATCTATATATATATAAAAATGAATGTCTGTCTGTATGTGTGTGTACTCTATAGATTCAAAAACCGTACATCCAACGCCGTGTAATTTTGGGATATTATTAGGTATATCCCCGGAAAGGTTTTCGAAAAATAATTTCTTGAATATCTTTAATATCCTTAGAGTTATTTACAGATTTGTAGCTTTAACTCGCAAGCAGCGCCACCTTGCGACGGAGATAGGCTTAGGTCTGCCCCACCCCCTGTCGAGAGAATGGAATCGTCCGGCCGCCGGCCGGATGGACAGTCCAAGTTCCCACCGACCAATCAGAGGGATCGAGAGGTCCTGGCGCGCGGGGGCAGAGTTGGTGACACAGCTGTGCCAAGTAGACAAGAAAAAAGCCTAGCGGGTGACCTCCGGGAACTTTGTCCATCTTCCATAAACGACCATGATTTTATACAACTTATCGAGTATTTTTCAAGGGACCGGGAAAAAATGTTCACTAGATAAAACGATGATTTTGAATGCAGAAAATTAGGAAAGACAAAATTCAGGATGACACGGCACACAGGGACCGGGAAAAAATGAGCACTTTATCGAGAGATTCAAATTTACGAGTTTCAAAATATCAAAATATATATATATATATTTTATAAGTTTATAGAGAATTATTTTAACAAATGTTCAAGGGACCGGGAAAAAATGTTCACTAGATAAAACGATGATTTTATAATGTAGAAAATTAGGAAAGACAACATTCAGGATGACACGGCACACAGGGACCGGGGAAAAATGTTCACTTTATCGAGAGATTCAAATTTACGAGTTTCAAATTATCAAAATATATCTTTTTTTAAATAAGTTTATAGAGAATTGTTTTAACAAATGTTCGTTAGACAAACCTTTACTCGGGTAAAACCTCGGGCGAAGCCGGGTACATCCTCTAGTTGTCATATAAATAACTGAAACCCCTTTAGGGACCTTTATCAAATATATGCAACCGAAGCGCTTCCCTCGTCCTTTGAAAAACTCCACGGTACATATATTTTTCAATATTATAACCTCTGTGAAATCTTTAGGACAAAATAATAAAGCCTCCGAGGTTATGTTTCTTTTTTAAAACGTTTAATAAAGCTCAAGCTTTCGAGTATGGTGGCCCTTCTACAGGAGCAACGCAAATGGTAGTGAATCGTCAGCAGCTGTTATATATTTACCTAATATGTTTACATATTTACAAATTTTTTTATAAGAGAACTATTAATTTCTTGATATATGCTAAGTATTGAAATATTATTAATGTTTTTCCAGAATATTTACATCTTTCTAAACTTAAGGTAAAAACTATTATATAATAATTAAAAATATGAGATTTGAATTAGCTATTGAAAAGTGTTGCGAAATAGGAGCTATTGCATTAAATATGGGGAAGTGTACATTTTTTAATTGCTATTTATGAGTTCTGTCATAATAGTCATGAGACACATAGACCAAACAATAATCAGTCGTTTCCCTGGCATAATACAAACCTGGAAAAGATATATAGATGACATTTTTTGCATTTGCTAAACAGATAAAATCAATAATATATTAACTGAAATAAATAGCCTCCATAATGAATTACACTTTACCATAGAAAAAGAAAACAATAATTCCTTACCATTCCTTAACATCCTCATCACTAAAAACAACTCACAGTACACTTCCACAGTATATTACAAGCCTACATTCCAACCCAATTTCATACAATATTCGTCATACTGCCCACTAATTCACAAAATCAACACAGTAAAAACCCTAACAAAACGGATACACACACATTGTTCCAACAACACAAGTAAAGCAATAGAAACTAAAAATATAATTCAATATCTTACCACAGCCGGATACCCAAAATATTTCATATTGAGGCATTTTTATAACCCCAATAACACAAACAATAGTCAAACATATAAATCTATTTGCATCATACCGTACTCCCCTAATAGCGTAACAATAGCCCGAGAAATTAGAAAATACGGTATAAAAACATATTACGAAAACACACCCAACATTGGCTCAATAGTCAGAAATCCCATAACAAAAAACAATAGCCATAACTCACCAATATACAACAGTCAAGCAATATACTCAATAGAATGCAACCAATGCAATAGTATGTACATAGGCGAAACCAGCAGACAAGTAATAGACAGGATAAACGAGCACACCAGATCCATTAATAAACAAGATAAAAAAATCCCTTTTATACCAACACACACAAAATACAGGTCACACCTTCAACCTGATTAACCTAAAAACTTTCTACACCAACATAAACAACAAACAGAAAAAACTGTATTTAGAAGCTTTTTTATAATTAAAACACGCAAGCATCAATAGACACATTGGAATTCCAGAATCATATACAGAACTCATAAATAGCAATTAAAAAATGTACACTTCCCCATATTTAATGCAATAGCTCCTATTTCGCAACACTTTTCAATAGCTAATTCAAATCTCATATGTTAATTATTATATAATAGTTTTTACCTTAAGTTTAGAAAGATGTAAATATTCTGGATAAACATTAATAATATTTCAATACTTAGCATATATCAAGAAATTAATAGTTCTCTTATAAAAAAAATTGTAAATATGTAAACATATTAGGTAAATATATAACAGCTGCTGACGATTCACTACCATTTGCGTTGCTCCTGTAGAAGGGCCACCATACCCGAAAGCTTGAGCTTTATTAAACGTTTTAAAAAAGAAACACAACCTCGGAGGTTTTATTATTTTGTCCTAAACATATATTTTTAACAACCCAACAAAAATAGCACTATCTATTTATATATAAAATTGGATGTCTGTCTGTCTGTATGTATGTTTGTACTCCATAGATTCAAAATCCATACATCCAATCGCCGTGAAATCTATATATATATAAAATTGAATGTCTTTCTGTCTGTCTGTCTCTATGTTTGTACTCCATAGATTCAAAAACCATACATCCAATCGCCGTGAAATTTTGGGATAATATTAGGTATGTCCCCGAGAAGGTTTTGAAAAATAATTTCTTGAATATCTTGAATATCCTTAGAGTTATTTAATAAAATAAAGTAAAGCGCGAAGGAAGATGAGTTTCTTCCTTCGCGTTACTTTATTTGATTATCTAAACAGGACATCGCAATTAATCCCAAACACAGACCTTCCTATCCCACACACAAAACTCGCAACAAACTCATCTGTTTCCCTCATCTACCAGACAATCCCCACAAACATGAAACTCAGCCAGAATTACTTAAGGCTCTTGGCCTCCAAATCATTGAGGAAAATAGATACCTCTTCGACATCAAAATTTACACTGACGGTAGCCAACTTGAAACTGGACTGTCTGGCAGTGGAATTGCTATATACAAAGATAAGATCCTGGAAAAAATCTCCCTCTCCCACCCTAGACATATTTCAGTTTATAAATCCGAACTCTCTGCTATAGATACGGCTCTAAAAGACATCAACATCAACTCGCCAAGCAAAATAACAATCTACTCTGACTCAAGAGCAGCCATTTATACCCTTCAAAGCTGCTTCTCCAGTCAAGAACCTCTCCTCAAGAGCATTGCTAAGTCTGTAAACCGACTCCCAACCAACAGCTCAGTCACAGTGCAATGGCTTCCAGCTCACGTTGGAATTTCTGGTAATGAGCTGGCAGACTCTCTGGCAAAGGCTGGAGCTCTTGGCCTTACCTGAAGCAAGAGAATCTACCACCCAACTAGACGAAAGAGACCTCCTCTGTACCATCAAAACCCAATGCCTGCAGGAATGGAAATCTGATGCTGCACATGACTGGTACAGAGCAGGAGGGACAAGCAACGGTTCTGTCCTCCCAAGAGAACAACAGTCTTTGATTTCCAGACTTAAGTCTGGTCATCTACGGACAATGACTTTCCAGGATGGTTTCAGGGTTTTCCCACTATGTACTAAGTGCAATTCTCAGCCTGCACCCCAAGACATATTATTGACTGTATTGACTCATCCATTGATGACACTACTCTTCCCCGGCAGACACCATCAAAAATCTCAAACTTTACAAGCTTGATACCTTAGTGTGATTGAGTGGATATAAGAAAGAAGAAGAAGAAGATCTAAACAGGAATAGTTCTATCTCTTATTAGAGTTATTTGCAGATTTGTAGATTTAACTCGCAAGCAGCGCCCCCATTGCGACGATGATAACAAGTTTTTTATCTATAAGTTTTATTATCACTATGTTTATTATCTTAAAGATTATTTATCAAAAGTAAGATTTTCTACCTATTAATTGCGCACAAGTCAAAGTTAGTTTTATCATTTATCTACAACATATATATTGGGAGAATAGATAAAATGATTTTATAATGTAGAAAATTAGGAAAGACAAAATTCAGGATGACACGGCAATTTACTTGAGACAAGAATAATGATACAATTCCAAGGCAAGATAATATTCCTTTAAATTCCAATTACCGAGGGAGCCAATTAATATTGATTTTATGCAACTTATCGAGTATTTTTCAAGGGACCGGGAAAAAATGTTCACTTTATTGAGAGATTCAAATTTACGAGTTTCAAATTATCTAAATATATCTATTAATTTTTTTATAAGTTTATTATCTTATAGATTATTTATCAAAAGTAAGATTTTCTACCTATTAATTGCGCACAAGTCAAAGTTAGTTTTATCATTTATCTACAACATATATATTGGGAGAATAGATAAAATGATGATTTTGTAATGTAGAAAATTAGGAAAGACAAAATTCAGGATGACACGGAAATTTATTTGAGACAAGAATAATGATACAATTCCAAGGCAAGATACTATTCCTTTAACTTCCAATTACCGAGAGAACCAATTAATATTGATTTTATTCAACTTATCGAGTATTTTTCAAGGGACCGGGAAAAAATGTTCACTTTATCGAGAGATTCAAATTTACGAGTTTCAAATTATCAAAATATATATTTTTTTTTATAAGTTTATAGAGAATTGTTCTAACAAATGTTCGTTAGACAAACCTTTACTCGGGTAAAACCCGGGCGAAGCCGGGTACATCCGCTAGTAAGTTTTAAAACCTATAGCCCTTATATGCTTCCTTTCCAACTCAGCTAGAATCTTTGAGAAATTAATTGCCATAAGATGATTGATCCCTTAACTTCACTGCCAAACACAAGTCAACACGGTTTCTTGAAGGACAATTCAACGATCATTGATCTTGAAGAAATAACCAGAAGCGTCGTAGGATTTGAACAAAACCAAGTAGTCACTCTACCTTCAGTGGATATTACTGCGGCATTCACAACTCCTGGCATATCCAATTATAATTAAATTCCTTAATAGATTGAGAAATCCAATTAATGGAATAATAATAATAGAATCATACTTTTTCCAAGATCGTAATACTTTCTTTAAATACGTTGGATTCCTTTTGTAAATACAACTAAACAAAGGATGCACACAGAGAGGAGCATTGTCTCCGTTACTTTGTAACATCATCCTCAACGGCCTCCTCTTATCCATCTTACTCAAATTTCAAAATTCGTCCTGTAGCATAGGCCGATGATGTGTACAATCGTTCTCTGGGCCACGAATATAATGGAATTGGGAAATTTGATCCAAACAGTTCTTCCTTGATAGATAAATGGTCTGATGAAATGAAACTAACTTTATCAGTCGAAAAAACAACTTTAACTTATTTAAATAATCTCCCCCCCCCCCCGCATCATTTAACAATAGAACATGAAGATCTAATCCTGATAATTACCAATTAAATCAAGATATATATATTCGGAGTCTCTTTCTACGATAACAAAAGAAACAAAAACAAGCTAAACTTTTTAAGCCATATGGAGCATATCGTTGCACAAAGCAACTAAATATAAAGAACATTCATTTCTCATTACAATATGACATTTGTGCTATTTTTTTTTTTCACATTAATTTTTCAATTTCTAAAATAATCTTGGAGATTTGACTATAAGAAAAGAAGCGCAATCTATAAATCACTCATACGATTGAGGAGAGCGACTCATGCTAACGAAATATGGTATCATAAATTTCTACACGTTCTCTACAGAAACCTCATTCAGTTTCTCCCCCAACATAATATTATTATCACAGCGTTACATGGATATCGAACCATATCATACGAGTGCTACACCTCCTTTCGCATACATCTTTCATTAAGTACTTTCAGAAATAAATCAATAATATATGAGCTAAAAAGAATAAACATATGCTAAGTAAAATATTTACAACTGTAAAGAAAAGACAAACCTATTATTATAAATATTTTGAATCAAATTCTATTTATAAAGATAACACACACACTATACAATTCGCGCTATTTTTCTAAACGGCATTTTTATACAGTTCCTTTAGGTGTTTTAATGGCAAAGTGGCCTCTTTGGCGAATTGTGAAGATTTCATTTAAACACTTGTGGATCTTATGAAATGAAGCCCGCCCTGGACTGAAAAGGGCCATTAGCTCGAAACCATGGTCCCCAGGTGGAAGCTTCTCTCTTTGCTAAAGTTGGTGTTGTGGCTTTGTCACCGCCTCGAGGCCGCTAGTTTGTGGCGACGATCAATAAATGAGGTCTAGTTTTAACTTCTATTTTGACGAAGAAAATGACCTTTATTTTTATTGCTAACTTGATGATTGTCACAAAGAAAATTTAGAAAACCTATTAAGAAACTATGCAAATTTCTTTACAGATATTTGAAAAATCGCGTGAGAACGCCCTTGCAACCTCAAAAAAATTTTAACGCCTTGCCAAAGCTTCATTTTTATTTAATCCTTCTGACTTAAACAAAATATGTTTATTGAAACGTTGAGAAAATAAAAATTTAACTGGCCGAAGTGTCTAATTTTTTTAAAGAAATATGAATGCCGACCAGGCAGCTTTTATATTTACGAAAAATATATATATATATATATATATCTTTTTGAAAATAGAGCAATCCATACTTAATTCATTAGTTAATAAAAGGCATATATTGGATTTAATAAAATATTTATTTTGCCAATATGCCTATAATATGCCAATAAAGGTTGGCGTTCAGCCAGCCGAAATATTGGCAAAATAAATATTTTATTAAATTCAATATATGCCTTTTATTATCTAATATATATATATGTATGTTGGCGGACCATCTCTCAGGTAGTGCCGTCACGAGAAATAAAATTTCAAAGAAATTAAACGAATTTTTTTATTATTATTTTAATTTAATTTTAAAATATATAGTGTTTTCTCTTGTAGAAGGGACTTCTAGCCCGAAAGCTAGAGATATTAAATATATTCTTTAAGAAACCTCATCCTTGGATGGTTTAAATTTATTTTTAATTACACTAGTACACAAATTGAATAACAATTTCTCCTCCCCAAATAAACAAACCATTTTCCGGGTTAACCTTTTGTGCTGATTAACGTTGTATCAATATAATTTTTTCTATTATCTCAATTTCTCAAGTTATGGATACAATGCGTTTTACCCATGATATTAATTTATTGGAAGAAAAGTTATGACATTAAACTTATTACTATATAAATAAATGCGCCAAATATAGTGCAAATGAAGAAACAATATTATACATATAAGCATGTGTATATATTTTACTTCAATAACTGCCTTTAGATATATATTTATCAAACTACTCACTCTATCCATATACATTTTCATTTTAAATTCTAATTCTTTCGCTTTCTTTTTCAAAATTATCAGGACAATTGTTTTTATATATAAGATGGAAGGTCTTAACAAAAAGCTGTGTATGCGAAAAAATAATTTTATTTGGTTTAATAAACGTTATTTATGAAGATGCAGTGATATTTAGGAAGTAATGAAAATATATATATAGTCAGATTGACAATTTTATTGAATGATTTGCTGATGAATTTTCAGGTGCCCAATTGTGAGTTGATTTGTTATGCGGATGATATATCGGTAATATGCTGGAATAAAGATCTAACATCACTAAAATAGTTATAGAGGAAGCATTAAATACTATAGAATTATGGTGTATTAAGAATAAGTTAGAAATCAGTTCGGAAAAAACAAACATTTTATATTTGCATAATAAAGAGAAGATCCCAGTTGAATTTAAAAGTGAATTAATTTCACCAGTACAAAAAAATAAAAATTTTAGGAATATCAATTACAAATCAGTGAAGAAAAAACTAATTTAATTTTGCTTTTCATATAGAGGAAATAGTAAGCAGAACTCAAAGAATAAACATTTTTCTATTCTCTCTTTGCAGTAAATCTTGGGGTTTGAGCTCCCAAAAGAGAATTACATTGTATAAATCTTTATTCAGATCAACTTTAACATACGGTACAGAAATATGGTTCAAATTTTAAATAAAAAATCGATACAAAAATAAAATCAATGCAATATCTGATATTACTATGGAGTATACAAGCTTACAAGACAACTTCGTACAATTGTGTTCACTGTTTGGCCAAACCTCCATTGATTGCAGATTATATTGAATAAAAAAATATGAAATATGACTTGAATAATTTATCGTTCGAGGATAAGCAAAAATACAACATCGATATTCCCTTTATAATTAAATCCTATATAGACGAAAGAATGTCGCTCTTACTGAATAATACAAACGAGACATTCACAAGTTTTTTCAACTGGGGTATTCCAAATTATTTTCGCCCTAATTTCCACAACACACAATTTGTAACCAACCATGGTAATTTCGGGAGTTTTCTGGAAAGAATTCGCGCATCGGAGGATCCGGGCTGTTTTTGTGGATGCCGCATTCAAGATTCTAATCATCTTTTACTTAAGTGCCCAGCATTTCTAGACTACAGACTCAGTAACGGTATTCTCTGTACCGATCCAAGAGAACTGATATCCAGCAGGGTTTCATACATTGAATTCAATAGATTTTGTAAATTTATATCAAAGTTTTTCAATAATCTCAAGTGTTAGGTATAATTGTAACTGTATGTGCTGTATATAATGTTTTTTTCTTTATTTTGATGTGTATTTAAATTAAATTACCTATGTATATAGTATGCTTGTTTGAAACCAATTTCAAGAATACGGTAAATGTCTTTGTGGATATGTTTTTGGATATATAAATAGATTCTCTCTCTCTCTCTTGTATTGATTTTCCTTTGGACGTCAGTGTCCTTGGCGGGACATCGCGCTTTGTATTTATAGTTGAATAAAGCCATGGATTTAAAGATTTTTTCTGTGAAGTCTATTATATTTTGCTTGTTTGTCATCACGCATCATATTCCAAAAATAATCCGCCATCATATGTTGATTCCAAAGACCATTGTATCGTTGCTCAATGATCTTAATATCTTGGTGGAAGCGTTCAACTTGTTCTTCGCTCTCTGCGCCGAGATTATCAGGGAAAAAGTTTAACTGTGAATCCATAGAATGCAATTTTAGATTCATTAATCACCCGAGTTTATGGAATTTGGAAATCATATTTTCTACGATTCTCGCATAATTCGGTGACTTATTATTGCCTAAAAAGTGTTTGACAAGGTCGATGAATGCAAGCCAAGCATTTTTCTCATCTTCTTTCAATGTTGCAATAAACTCTTCGTCATTTATTAGTTTACGAATTTTAGGTCCAATGAAAAAATACCTTCCGTTATCTTAGAACAACTAATCTTCGGAAATTTAGTCATTAAACATTTGACAGCATCACTATCTTTCTTTAAAGCCTTTACAAAATTTTTCATCAACCCTAATTTGATATGTAAAGGGGGGAGAGGCATTTTTAGTTTATGGACAAGCGGTTCATTTTCAACGTTTTGTTCACCTAAGCTTATTTCAGGCCACATTTTTGTATATAATGATTTTTTCTGTCTTTTATTTCCACTTGCATAAAAGGCAAGGATACTTTGTGTTTCCTTTCTGCAAGCCTTGTAAGATTCCTTTAATTTTAAGATCACCGAAAACTTTCCAACAATGTTAGTTTGATTCAACAATTCTAAGTTTTTCTAAAGAGTCGAATAGGTTTTATTCATTTGGGTTGAATAGGCAACTGGTATGGAAGGTAATACGCTACCAAAGTGCAGAAAACAAGCCTTCTAACTTTGTTTAGAGGATTCGATAAAGAGTCTATGCTCGGTAGCATTGTAATTAATTTGCAGAGTTTTAAAATATAATTGCAGTACACTAAATCCTTGTTCTTCAGAAAAAATGGCAAAAAAACATTGTTCACTATTACGATAGACAGATATTTTGGCTTGTGGTAACAAGAGGTTTCTTTGTTTTAATCTTGATCCAAGGATTTCTTCTGCTTCTTTTGATAGCCCTAGATCCCTACCTAGACCTATGATTAATGATGCCTGATCAAATAAATGCGGAATGCCACTTTCATTTGGAATAAATTCAGGGTCTTCTAATTCATGATCATCGGCAAATGCTGTGTGCTGATCATCCTTTTTGATATAGGATTATTGGAACGTTTTAAGAATCGGTATGGGATTCTAGAGGTCGTGAGGAATTGGTTGCCTAGTTGATGGTATATCAAGACAAGTTAGTTTGCTTCTTTTCGCTATTAAGGCATGTAATCTTTCAGACACAGAAAAAACCATCGTTATGGTGATTTTTTGGTTTTCGCCAAACCATTGGTACACCAAAGGGCATACATTTGATTTCCCCGATTTCTATTTCAAAAGCCCTTGATAGCACGTTCCAAACACACTATGGGGGCACCACCACTTGTCTTGAACACCTAAGGCCACACCAAAATATTCTTTATAGCATTCTTTTATCTTTGGGGTGATACGTTTCTTCTGTTTGGGAATTGTAAATTTTCCACAAATGTAGCAGAACGTTTCTGGATTAGCTTTGCATTTACGCGGCATTATATATATATATTTTAAAATATTTATAAAATAAATGTATTGTTAAACATTTTCTTGATATAAAATTGCAATGGTATGCATTTCATCTAAATGATGATTAAATTTTATCCTTACAAAGTCAATATCTTCAAAATATTTTGATGACAGCGATGACATCAGCTTCTTTATAAAATTAAATATTTTCAAATATTTTTTTAAATAAATGGAGCTAATTTTGAAAAATGAAGGTAATATTCATGATCTACGGGTTGGAATTTACTAGAAACAACTTTCAAATATTGAAAAGGAAAAATTAAGTGTACTAGTGTTTATACTAGGGTTAGTTTATTGAATTGTGATCTCAAGTTAATACCATAATTGTAGATTGGGTTGTGCTAAATTAAAAAAAGTAGACTTATCACACAACTCACAAATATTTCACTTTTTAATTGAATACAGTTAGTTTCTCGTTACATTGAAAATATCAAACATCACAAAATCAATTCTTGCAAAGTGAGCTGTGTTCATGGAACTATGGCATAATTTGTACGATTTTTCTGTTGCTAAGTGTGCAGTGTGAGGATACTTAAAGATATAGTTAAACAATTAACTCCTTCCCTATTGCCGAAGCTAAAGTTTTGTTTTAAAGAGGATGGTGGTTTATAGAAAATATATACAGTAGAAATATTCAGTAATGAGCAGAAGAAGGGAATACTTCAAGTAAATTGGTCTACTAAAGTGAATATCAAACGAAAACGGCTCCTCTGTTTGAAAATCAGTTTTAAGATCATACTTCTATATTCAGGTGGTATCAGTAGTTTCAGAGAGAAAATTTTTGCATCAAAGATTCTTCAAAACTAGGACGTCCAGCTTCATCAATCAATGAGGAAAACACCGTCGAAGCCAGGAAATGTTGGAGAACGAGGAAACTCACCCCGAGATAGAGTTTAAATATTATTTTCTTTATAATTTCGTGGCATATCTTTCTAAATAAATAAGTGAGTAATGACTTATCCCTTTGGGTTTCCGATGTCTTAACCTATTATAGATTATACGATGTTTGTAATTCTTAATGCCGAGAGAGTCTCAAGAAGTTTAAGCTGTATCATCTATTTTTGCAAATAGTAACGTTAAAGCGGTTAATGGCGGCAAACGATTTCATATTTAAAATAATTGATTAATTTAAAGAATAGTTTTTAAAGAAGTTAATTAAAATAGGCAATATGCACTAAAAAGGATAAAATAAATATTGCAGATACCGCTATTAAAAATTTGGATTTATATAAGTCAAAATAAAATCTGCGTGGGCCAACCCAGAAATATATATTTTTTAAATTGCAATATTACAAGGTTTGAACAAATGTTCGAGTTATCAAACTTCTAGGTGCTCTATGAGTATTGAAAGCAAGATATTTTAAAATATACGAAAGGACCTACTCACCCCCGGGTCGTTTATCCTCTGCTTGATGATCTCGTCCAACAGGAGCATGAGGTCCTTGAAGGGCTCGCTGCCTCGATTCAGCCTGGCGAACTGGACTCGCCGAACCCACTCGAACAGGAACTGGACCTCGGGAAAGGACACTGGTCACAACAGCTAGGTCACTTCTTTAAACCGTTAGGACATTACATACATTGTAAGAATATAGATTGATTTTGTTACACCATATATGCGATAAAATGATTTTGTAGTATTGTTAACACATATTGGACGAGAATTTTTCACAACTGCTAAACCGAGGATAAATAATTAATCACTAAAATTATTTGTTTAAAATCTTTTATTAAAACTGTGTGTGCAGTGAAGAGGCTAAAATAAATATTTAAACCTCTGCCATTGAACAGGTATATTTATAAATAAATAAAAGGCATATAGTGGATTTAAATTAAAATTTATTATTTAACCAATGTTTATAGGGGCAAAACGCCTCTATTTATCAAGGCCTTTCTTTGATTTAAACAAATTCACGTTGGCATGTGATTCACTCACGTTATACAAGTTATTTATATAAGCCAAAATAAAAATTGTATGAGACGAGATGATCGCCCACCGCCCTTTTATCTTGATAGACTAAATACAATTGTTCAATAGCAAAAAAATGAATATTTAATATATTATTTTTATTGCAGTTTAAAAAAAAAAAATTGTAACGCCTTTATAGAAGCCAACGCGAGGCTGGCGGTGTGTGCAGGCGTCTCGCGCGGGAGTATTAGAGGCACGTTGTTGTTCATAAGCGTTGAATAGAGGTTCTTCATTTCTTTCCTCTCTACCGCCATATTTAATTCTATTTATCTTATATATGAACTTATTAAATCTATTCAATTTATTAGGTCTATTTAGCTTATTTTGAGTGAACGTCTGTTGCATTGCCTCACGAAATCAACATCACAATATTTTTAAAACTATTAATATTTTATGAATCTAATTATATCCTATTAACACATTGATAAAATTTCCCAAATTTACAAATATTAATATATATATTGTAGCGAAGAAATAATTTATAGTTTATTATATTTTCATTTAATTAATCAATTAAAATAATGAACAGAATATATTTCTGTATATATGAAATCATCATATATTATTCATAGCTTGAATGTTCAATATTCTCTAGCTGATTCCTGAGACATAGGTTGCAAACAGCTATCCTGCTTGGACTGACACACCTCAATCCTAGATCTATAGCCAGCCTTCCAGACTCAACCTCAGCATGGAAATTTTTGTCAACTGGTTCAACTCAGCAATC
The DNA here is from genome assembly GCA_030710605.1 of Cordylochernes scorpioides. NCBI lineage: Eukaryota > Metazoa > Arthropoda > Arachnida > Pseudoscorpiones > Chernetidae > Cordylochernes > Cordylochernes scorpioides. The sequence goes on along the minus strand of CP092865.1, from coordinate 156,404,085 downwards.
AAAGCAGGAGGCGAGTAAAAGTGCTCAATACTAGTCCATACTAATGAGCTGGACTCCCCGGGTAGTTAACGCTCTGCGCTCCAGGAACCTGGGTTATAAATATCTCTCTCACTCTCTAGTTGTAAATTTATATTGAAAATAAAAAAGGCATATCCTGACCAGGAGCACATGTGCTTTTCAGAAGGCAGAGTGCCATTTGGGGGACAGAAATCAACTAAACATTGATTTAGCCTGTTCCCTGATATTTGGCGAACCCAATTTCTTGATAAATCAAAAAGAGCCATCCACGAACGCGTTTCGCGCTGTTGGCGCTCGTCAGCATGGAGTAGGCTGTACCACTGCGACCAAAAATATATTTGGTCCCAGTGGCTTCTTGAAAAACCAAGAAATGGGTATTCAATGCCAAACTTGCGTAAATACGCTTAACAATTTTTTTTCTATTATTTTTTACATGTTAAGCGTATTTACGCAAGTTTGTTCTTATATACCCATTTCTTGGTTTCTCAAGAAGCCACTGGGACCAAAAAGGTTTTAAAATTACTTTATATAATATTTACGAACGGAAAAATATGTCCAGGGTATATTGCGTATGATATACCCTGGACATATTTTTCCGTTCGTAAATATTATATAAAGTAATTTTAAAACCTTTTTCCAGGGTAGCCTAGTGGACATGGCATCTGCCCGGTAAGCGGGACACTGTAGGTTCGATTCCCATCCCTGGACACTTCTATTTTTCCGTTTGTCATTACTCTTCACAATTCATTCTAGCATACTTAATCCTTAAAGTTATTTCTCGCTATTTCTCTTTAAAATAAATTTCGATTTTTGTTTAAAAGAAACATTCGCGGTATTATTGCAATTTTCGTTTTACAATCATAAGCCGCGTTATATTTTATTGTATATATATATATGTTCCCGGCTTTGCCCGGTTTTTACCCGAGTAAAAGTTTGCCTAACGAACATTTGTTAAAACGATTCTAGAAAACATCCAATTCACCTATATATAGATTTATAAACGTATATAAATATATACAGTATATTGTTATATGCGTTTAAATATATTTTTGAAACACATAATTATTTTTGAAAATATTTATTAAATATCAAATGATATATTGTCTCGTTTGTGAATTTTATAATTAATTGTATTTTCTCAATGAATTATGTATATTAATTTAAAAATTCATTTTTGGTATCATCATCACATACAATGTAATCTTTTTATATAAACAAAGGATGATAAACAACAACAACAACAATTCAATTTGCATCTTAATTATTATAAAACAACAACAAATTAAATTAGCAATGTAAAAATAAAATTTAACATTACGACATTTTAACATTTAACACAAAAACGATACAATATTTTATTTAATTAAATATTAATATTGAAATGCTCTAAGTTCTTTTACAACATCATTGGAAAATTATATTACTAAATTTTCAAATTAAATGTATTATACTTAGCATTTTTACAATTTATAAATGTAATTTCAACAGATGCCGCGAGAGGCGCTGCTTGCGATTGAAAGTAGAAAATTTGCGAATAAAATTGCAACAAATATTTATTTCAAATCAAATTTAAATCAGAAACCTTCCCAGTAGTATAGTAAATAACTTCCTAAAGATTCACGGCGATTGGATAATCTTACCGTTTAACGACATTCATCGTGTAAACAAACTAACATTCATCGTGTGAACAAACAACGTGTAAAATTATTAACCAATCAAATTCATTTATCGTCGCGACCAGTGCTGCGCCCAAGCGGTAAAAGGCTGGAACTAACGCTTTTTGGATTTTGCATTTTTTAAAAAAAGCACATTAACCTTTTTAGTTTTTTTAATAGCCTATATGTTAGACGAAATCTTCAGCTACCTACACGCGAAATTTCATATTGATTTATTCTGTAGATTTAGCGCAACGCGATAACAAACATCGATTTTGGATTTCATTTTTATAAATATAAGGAAGGATATATAATAAATAATATATAATATATATATACTAGCCGAATGACCCGGGCAACGCCCGGGTTTTACCCTATTAAATGTACCCTATTCAAATACTATTCGTTACAATTATAAATTGGCGCCGTGGATGTCACTCTCGTGAAACGTCCCGCTCCAAACTTTGTGTCTGAGAAGCGATATTTATATAGAAAGATGATCTGGCTTTTGGTTTCTGCTCGAATGAATGTTTTTCTGTTAGAATTTTGTTCCTGCATACAAAATAATGAACTGGTTTCACCCGTGGTCTCTGCTTTTTGGAATTTTTCCCGATATAATTTTGTATCTGATAATCAAACATGATACAGCAATATCGTCATCATCATTTTCTGACTAAAAATATATAGTTTTAATAATTGATTTATATATTTTTTAAAATAGCCTATCGTCTTCCCCGTATTATTTTCTGTATGGAAATTTTGGTTTGAATTAGTGAACTACTGCGAATTTGTATACCGGACATACAAACAAACAGACGGACAAATATACAAACATTCATTTTTATATATATAGAGATATATATATAAGGAAGGAAGGACAAGGATAGTGAGAAAACTATATTTACAACTTGAAATTATAGTAATATTATAGATAAATTGGGAATTGTATTAGATTAGCAAGTTAAATCTAAATTAAATATAGGAGATAAAAGTTAATATTTTTTTTTGTGTTTAAGGTAAATAATTAAACAGTTGTTTATATGTATTATATTTAAATCTTATTAAGGAGACATAAAGGTAATAAAATTAATTATATTGGTTAAAATTAGGTTTATATTGATGTTCTTTTTAATAAAAAGAATTATAAAAAAGAAAAAGAAAATTTGACAAAAAAGGTATAACAACGTAACGTCTTTTATATTCGGTTGTTATCCTTCATTTAAACATACTCTGATAGATATATAGGAATAAAGGAAGATATTTATTATGATTATAAATTTATTTTAGTAAAAGAGAAGAAAAAGATAAAGAAAGAATCATACACTTTTATTTCAAACAAGGTTTTTGTTATTTTATATATATATGGTAATTTAAACCAGCAACCTCCAATTGTATAATACTTATAACGAGATTTTAATTTTGTATAATAGAACCACATCTGTTAATGATTATACGCATGATTGACATGTGTCATTACATCATCATATGTAATATACTTTGTACAAACTGAGGATAAATAAATAGAACTCTGTAATAGTTACGAGTCGAGCTAAAGCAAGAGATTGAGATGGAAGTCAAACAACATCTAAAGATAGGAAACTGCCACGGCGCCAGTGTACAATTTCGCTTCTGATCCACGCTCTTGTTGCCTCCGCTGTAAATTAAATACTTCCTCTCTCGGCAAAGATATATAGACCTCCGCCCTTTCCGAAAATATAGTCACTTCGCCATCAGCGGGAACCCTCGTCGGTTGTGTCCCAGGTCGATCTCATCGACCATGTAGACCAGTAAGAACTCTTCTATCTCTCCATCTTTCGCTCCTAGCTCGACTCCTATCTATTTACGGAGCTTTCCTAATACAACTGTGTCTCTTCGTTTTTGTTTAGGGACATTCCCAAGCTTTCCACTCTGCCTCGACCACGACTGCCTGTACTCTGTGAGAACTGTTAAAGATCTCCCAAGGTGCAGAGAGGTACTGGAAAACTCTCCACGCCCTGACTGTCCCTCTCGGTTACCACACCACAGCAAGAGACCCTCGATTACCACAGTATAGCGCGAGTCGACAGGATTTCACACCATGAAATAAGTCGACTGGATACCTCACCACAATTTTAGTCGACAGGATCTCACACCATAGCTCAAGTCGACTGGGTACATCATCATATTTTTAGCCAACACGATGACCACAACGAAGGATGACCATAAACGAAGGAGGTAAGAAGCCTGTCCAGATAGAAGCGAGAAAGAGCAAAGATGGAGGAGCAAATCGATCATTCCAACGATACGACTGAACAATCTACCCCAAACAAGAAACGACATTGGAGGAGCAAACCCGCCATTCCAACGAAACGACCAAGCAATCTCTCCCCCAACAAGAGACGATATTTTAGGATGAGGACACGACGTCCCAAGGGATCTCTGCAGACCCGCTAACACAGAGCGCCTAAGTCAGGAGCAAGCTGACCACCCAGCGACACAGCCGAAAATACCGCAAGACATGGAAATCGAGGAGCAGAGTAGCGCAAACCCGGTGACAAGTTCCCTACCTTCGGCCTGAGATCGAGACAATGCTCAAGACGACAAGACACAATCAAATTTACAGAATCTACAAGCTTCTTATGCGCTTTCTACGTCAGCAGGAAAACAATCAGAAACCAAGTTTCCTGACTGAACAATTATCACACAACTGTAAGAATTTAAAAACCTACCTTAACTTTATCCTCAAGTTCACAACTTGATATCCCATAAATTCTGTATTTATATTTTCACTTTAAGCATTTTAAAATCAATTTTTACCTTTTTTATACTATTTTTTATTCAATTTTTAAATATTTCACACTCTCATTTATCAATTTTTACATTATTTTTAATCAAATTATTAATTTTAATTCATTACTTTTAATTTTTCATGCAGAACAAAAAATAAAATTCGCCCATTCAGCATTTTTACTTATTTACTAATCTAACATGCCTTTCCTAAATTTTTCTAAAATGGAATTATCCAAATCTACAACTTAAAAAAATAATAATTATTATTTTTAAAAATATCTCATTCATCATAATTCTAAACTTATTTTGTTTTTTTCTTATTAGTTATCTTTATACCAAAACACCCATTTCTTAATCAAATTCTTAAAATTTTACAAAATCATTGTCATATACATCATTTTTGTAAACACCCCAATTTAAATTATTTGTCTCTATCACACCATTGCCCTTTTAACAAGGATCATTTCAGCTACCATAATAAATGGTAAGACACAAAAATAAAATATAAATTAACATAGTTGAAACAATTTTTTTCCAGCTCTACAACACCCTCACACATCACTCACTCCAATTGGCAACAATTATTAGTGCGCGACTTCACAAACAAATTCAAATCTCGAGCCACACAAGCTCCACTTAGCTCTATATCGTCGCCACAATAAAAAATATTTTCACATTAAACGTGCCGCATCCACTAACAGTCAAAATATTCTCGATATATGTTCGTACAAACACCACCCATGACTCTAGTAAATTTGTTATTCATGGTTAAACAGGTTAGATTCTGTACCAAACAACGACTTCACGTGACACCATTCATTTCACTTCGTGTCACAGGCCACGCCACAAAACTTCTTCTCACTTAACAGGCCAAAGACGCCTTCATGCCTGTAACACATCTCACCCCAAAGCGTGTCTACGTCGAAAGTCGTGCCTTTCACACATCTAACCTAATCACCATGAAGGACATTTTTACTAAGTCTAAACTAACTTCGAAACATAACCACTTACGAACACCGAAAAAACCCTATCTTTCTATTATACCAGAAAATTGCTAACCTCAACAAAAGAACAGAGAGAAAGTCAGTTCCAATTAAATGACAAATCTCAAAACCCCGCACGAGTGACCATCCCAGAAGTAGAATCCCCGACGAAAGACAGGAAGTGAACGCCCTTTTATGACGTCACTCCCCCAAGTCGCTACTATCTTTGGACAATGTTTGGACAATGTCCCCGCTGAAGGCAGATGTTAATGACTGCTATCTTCATGATCGCCATTTTGTAACAGGTATTTCACACAAACCATTCATATTGCTTCACGAATCTCACCAACTCCTTAACCACATCACACAACACATATAAACATTTTACATGTTAAATTGAGATCACAATACATAACATATTTGACTTTAACGCCAGATCGCCATTATGGTATGATTACACAAAAAATTACAATGGGCAGAGATTGATCCCCATCATTGACGAAACGAACTTAATCATACATAATAATAAATCCACTACATGTCGAAATGCTAGTGTGATTGATCTTACGCTGACTAACAAACAAGCAATAAGATCTATCAGAAACTGGCACACAGAAAAAATATCGCAGATCTCTGATCATGTAGCAATAATCTATGAAGTACATACAACTGCTAATTTCACCACAGCCACTAATTATTCCACATGGAAATTCAGTGAAGAAAAGGCGAACTGGTCAAATTCTGGCCAGAATTTCAATAAAATAGATCAAAATAACATTGAAAACTTTTTGGATACAGCAAATACAAGGAAAGACGTCGATAGCGCGGTAAAATAACTTTCGAACACGCTCATTGAAGCAGCGTATAATACACTTAAACTAAGAAAAAACAAACAAATAAAAAACAACATAAACAGATGGTGGAACGCGGACTTGACACGCCTTGAGAGCTATTGTAAATACCTCCGTAACTCCTATTATCGGGCAAAAAAATCCCTCTATCCATATTCAGTATAAAGGTGCAAGAAACAAATACGTCAGGGAAATAAATAAGGCTAAAAGAATGTCTTGGAGGTTTTTCTTAGAGGACATCAAATCAAAAACCCCATATGGAAATTTATACAGGGTATACAAAAATATTAAAAACGGTTCTAACCGAAAAGGATTTATGGAAATCTTAGAAGTAAATAAAGATGAAGAACGATTCCAGAAGACAGCGGAACTTTTGAACAACCTTTCCCCCGATGATAGAGATAATGAAGACACAACCTTCCACAAAAACATAAGGAACTATACTCTAGGATTTCATAATAAAGAAAATATAATAATAACGCCCAATGAAGTAAATGGTATAATTGATGAGCTAAACTCAAATAAAACGCCTGGAATTGATAATATTTCTAACAATATGATAAAACATACTAAACAACAAATAGTTCCAATACTGGTGAAACTTTTTCAAAAATGCTTAGATTTAAATTATTATCCGAATGAATGTAAAAAATCTGAGGTAATAATTATTCCCAAACCAGGTAAAACAGACATGAAAAGTTATAAAAGCTACAGACCCATTTGTCTCAACTCAAACATTTCCAAAATATTTGAAAAAATAATTAACAACAAACTAATAAAATTTTATGAAAACTCGAATCTGCTTAACAATCGTCAACATGGATTTAGAAGATCAAGATCTACCATCTCTGCATTAAATGAAATTGTCAAAATAGCTCTAGAACATAAAAACAAAGAATATACAGCTATAATCGCAGTTGTTATAAGTGGAGCGTTCGACAATGCATGGTGGCCGATGGTGCTGAAAAGACTAGATGAGGACAACGTTCAAGCATCAATAATAAAACTACTACAGTCTTTTTTTAATAATAGAAGAGTGAGATTTAGATACTCATCAAATGAAACCCATAAAAAATCAAGCAAGGGATGTCCACAGGGTGGGCCTATATCCCCTACAATATGGAATATTATTCTAAACGATTTATTGAATAACTATTCAGAATCAAACAGTGAAATCATTGCTTATGCGGATGATATAACTGTGATATGTTGGGGAAACAACTTGACAGAACTTCGGAATACAACAGTAAAGTTCATGGGGAGAATATTAGACTGGTGTGGGAACAATAAGTTGACCGTATCTGAAGGGAAAACGAAAATCTTATACTTGTTTAATAGCAAAATAGCTGCAAAAATTCCGAACACTATCACTGCCAATCGGGTAGAAAAACTGAAGATTATGGGAATAACTTTTAAAAGTCATAGAAATAAAAATAAATTGGATTTTGTGTGCCCCATATTGATGAGATTATTACTAAGACAAATAGAGCTAGTGGATACCTAATTGGATTAACCGGGTAGGCATGGAGACTGGACAGTAAAAGAAGAATAGAACTCTATAAGACACTGTTTCGAAGTTCACTAACTTATGGTTCCACGATCTGGTACAACTTTATACCCAAAAAAGTCAAAGATAAATTAAACTCTCTGCAGTACAAAATTTTGAAGCACAGTACACAGGTTTATAATTCAACATCTTCAAACTGTACTCATATTGTTGCTAGAACACCAAAGCTCACAGACTTTATTGGAACAAATATACTAAAAATAAATATTGGATACAAAAAATCAGATCCAACTAAAAGAAAAATTATATCTAATTTTATGAACCAGAAATTTGAGGAATACTATGGGGGTGCCAATGATAATTTCAAGGGATTCTTTGATACTTCAAGAATTCCTAACTATGTTCAACCCAACTTTTATAACGTTAAATTTTTTACTGGACATGGTGACTTCAACACATATTTGTTTAGAATTGGCAAAATTGATTCACCTGTATGCACTTGTGGAAACGAACAACAAACCCCTGAACACCTTCTGATAAACTGTCCATTAACTTCTGATCTAAGGTAAGAAAACCAACTTTACCTGACTAATACAAAACAAGCTGCTTGCAATAAAGACCAATACATTAAGTTTAATAGATTTTGCAGGATGTATATTTTTAGGAGAAAGTATTGACTGTACATATTTCAAGCTACTATTTATAATTACTATATGCAAAATTTGACATCGAACGTTTAATTTTCATGATTCCCACAATGTTCAATTTTATTAATTGTATATAATTTAAAATATACACGCAATTATCCAAATTGTGCATATGGCGTGTCTCTCCCAACTGTTAAATAAAAATAAATACATAACATATTAGTAACCAATCCAAACAATAATTTACACTTCTCAATTTCCTATTTATACAATCTACACACCACATTTGTAACTTCTCTTCACGAGAAATACTTTTTGTCCAATTCCACTACCAAACTTTCATCTAGTCATTATAATAATCTTTAATTATTTTTTTTGTATAAATCTTTGAATATTATTTTTGCCTTTCAATTATATAATAAATTTTTAATCCAACATTATTTTTTAAAAAATTAACCAATACTACCTCTATTTTTCATAATATTATTTTAGTATTTTAAAACATTTATTTGCTTTAAAAATCATTTTTATATCTTTTAAATATTACGTGTTTGATTTTTTTCCACTTACATTTTTTTAAATTAGCAATCATAGTGCTATCTTTTTATTCACTATATTTGATATTTGTTCAAATAGCTTATTATATGACAATGTTTATCATAAACTATCGGGCATCTACAACAGTCGTTTACAACAATCATATTCTCTAACCACTTCCCTATACTTTTCATCACTATCTATTTCAGCCATTGCTTCAAACCATCGTAGAAAAACGACAGCACTGCTTGGCAATTTTTTTTTCTTAATTTCAACAAACTCTTTTAACACAGTTCCCCAGATTTAAATATCCCAACTTCTGGCCTGAAAACGCTTCAAGAGTTATTTTCAATCATCCGCAGAACAAAAATCACCAACGCATGCACAAAGCGTTCACTTTTTTCAACTTTAAACTTTTTTATCAGCTCTAGCGGACCACAATAAACCTTTGATTTCAAGTCAAGTCAGATCACCTATGTCGCTACAAAAATTCTACTTATCCAAGGCTGATATTACCCCTTTCACAATCATATTAATGAACAACTTTTTCTTCAACATCTTTTTAACCCAAAAACTCTAAAATTGTGACAAAGCACTATAACACTTATACAGGATCGCAAGTGAAACATTGCCTATTAAGACGCTCAAGTCTATATCCTCACTATCCACACCTGGATCTGATTATTTGGTTGCATGTGTAATACTTACAATTGCATATTCTTTAACCTCTAACCCTTTCTAAAGCCTGCCAATAATATCTTAGAATTTTTAATTCTCTTTCACATAATCATATGATTACGAATTTAATTTAAACAACGGTTTTATCTAAAATATTATCTTTTTATATAACCAATATTAAAACCTTTTGATTAAACTTAAGTTTTTTTTATTATTTTCAGATATATCCAAACAAATCATCTTGCTATAGCCCTTTTTAACCCGTACAATTTAAATTAATTAAAATAAATTTCAATTACTTACCTGTGTTAAAAAGGCTTTAGCCGTTTAAACCCAAATAAACCCTTTCACTCCCGAGGCCCATCTATGGTAATTTAAACCAGCAACCTCATATTGTATAATACTTATAACAAGATTTTCATGTTGTATAATAGAAACACATGACTAAGTTAATGAACTCTTATTTTCCTATAAAGCACTGGGATGTAACATGCTCTTAAGATCCATTTCCTGCATTCACATCTAGATTTATTTCTAGATAATCTTGGTGCAGTTAGCGATGAGCATGGTTAGGTTTCATCAAGAAATATCAAGCATGGAGAAGCGGTACCAAGGTAAATGGAGTCCCGATATGCTTGCTGACTACTTCTGGACTCTCAAGAGGGATGTACCACAAACAAAGTATAGACTAAAATCCACTGTCACTACTTTTCAATAAAATAAATATATTTTGTTATATAGGCCCATATAATAAAAATATTTCCAAATTTCAAGTAGGTATATCTCAGAAATCTTGCGTGATAGAAAAAACTAATGATATATTTGGAATCAGCACAAAGAGTTACATTCAGATAAGATGCTGTTTCTTTTGAGACAAAAAAAAAAGATAAACCAGTGTAATGCAATAAGGTTTATGCGAAAATGCTTACGTAAAAATTTTGCATTTATTACTGTATTTATCCCAATACCCCCCCCCCCCCCCAAAAAAAAAAAAAAAAAAAGAAAAGGCTGTCACGCAAACATCATGGGTGATAGAAAATTTATGATTTGAATTTTTAGTTCAGCACGAAAATCTACACTAGAAACACCATCAGGTTCTCTTGGGCAAAAATGTTGTTGAACAGTGTAATTAATAAATAAAAAATATATTTTTAAAAAAGCTTTTATTTAAATGCACTAAAGGGGAAAGATTAAAATATTTTTACCATTAAGTAATTAGATTTATATGAGTGGAAATAAAAGAGACGGGGGACGATTATGTTGATAGAAGAGGTAAATATTTAGTAAACACAAAAATCTCTAATCAGTTGCTACACATTAAATCACATTATGTTCAAAATTTATGATGATTGTCCCCCGCCGCTTTTATTTTCACTCAAATAAATCTAATTGCCCAATGATGAAGGTGAGAAATAATTTATTTTTCCATCTCTAGTGCATTCAAAAAAAAAGTTTTTTTTAAATATATATTTTTAGTAATTATTTGGGTTCAAGTAAGACTTCCTCTTGAAAACATGGACTATGTCCTTAAACTTACGTCGATCTTGCTGGTTTCCAAATGTCTCCACCTCGTAGGTCACATCAGAAAGCTTCTGGTGACTTTATAAAGGCCAGAGTAATGTCACATTTTTTCTTCAGAATATCCCGCTTTGTGCACATGGATAAATATTCAGACGAGGTCTCCAGTATAGTACATTATGGCCCTGTGGTGAGCGTTATAACGGTGTTAATTACTTTCTTGAAACCACTTGGTATGGATACGTGCCAGGTGGCATGCCTCTACGGCTCTTGACCCTAGAGTTTTGATGAAATGAAATCTTCTGGGACTAACTTGGGAGAAAATACGTCCAGTAGAGTCTAGACTTCCTATCCGTGTACAAGGAAAAATGTGGTAAACCCAGTAGACTCTTGTTTTCTGTGTTATATGCAAATGTAACGAATGAGAGAATCGTATGCCAATCTTTCTGATTGACCTCCACATAAATAGACATCATGCCTTCCATGGTATTATTCAATCTCTCCTTGAGACCATTCATCTGAGGACGGTAGGCGGTGGTCTGCCGGTGGATTATTTTACACTGGTTGTTCACATCACTGAACATTAAAGATGTAAATTCCTTTCTTCTGCATGTGATCAATTTCCTCAGCGCAGTGCTTTAGGATTTAAATATTCAATAAATAATTTGACAACTTCCGAATTCTTCCAACTTCACTATATAATATAAATAGATTTATATTAAAGCTATAAATCGTTCTGGTACGAGGGCCATCCAATAAATAAGTTTCCCTTATTTTTTAACAAATAAACGACATTATTTACAATTATGCAGTTCTTTTATTTTCATTATACAACTCATAGACTACTTCTCTAAATAATCACCATTTCTGTCCAAACATGTTTGGTACCGTTGTAGCAATTTTTAGATACCACTGTTGTACCAAGCCGTGTCCTGTCTTCGTAGCCAGTGGTTCGCCTCCGCCTGCATTTCGTCATCATTCGCAAAGTGCTTGCCTCCAAGGTGCCACTTGAGTGCTGGATAAAGATGGAAGTCGCTTGGGGCAAGTTCCGGAGAATAATGTGAATGTGTGAAAATTTCCCATTTTAAGTTTTCCATAGCCATAACCTTGCCTGCAGAGATTGTGACCTTCGCCTTTTTTGGTGCACTTTCCTCAGGCTTCTTCCACATCATGCTTTGTCGGTTTGTTTCTGGAGTTGAATGATGCACCCAGCTTTGATCTCCAGTGACAATACGGGAAAACAGTTGATCTCCATCTCTTTGATGCATCTCCAGGAAAGCTCGGGCTGCCTCCATCCGTTGTTGCTTGTGATTTTCCAAGAGCAAACGCGGGACCCATTCAAAACATCTGAAATGATTGTTCCAATCGAAGAGCGTCTAATTTCGATTCCAGGAGGCAATCGAATCATTATTTCGTCAATGGTGACTCGGCGATCTGCTTCCACCACATTCCGAACAGCAGCAACGGCTGCATTGTCTGTAGCAGTAACGGGCCTGCCGCTTCGCTCGTCATCATGCACGTTTTGCCGTCCTTCTAAGAACCATGAACGCCATCGGCGAACCATTTGGATGCTCATACATTCTTCACCATACACTGACCCTGAATTGCGATGAATATTGACCGCAGTTTAATTTTTCGCCGTGAAAAAACGAATTACAGAACGGAATTCGCAAGTGGACACGTTCACCAGTGGTAGCTCCATGGTAGCTCCGTGATTTTGAAGGTCACCAGCTTCCAACGCATCCTAGTGACCATTTATTCTATACTAACTAATTTTTACAACGTTTCGTTCGCAGAAAAAAAATAGGGAAACTTAATTACATTGCTTCTGTAGTAAGAACAAGTTTAGTTCAATAAACAATGATACAATAAGTTTAAAGAAATGAGGAACTCACGTCCTAGTGTGAAGACCAGGGACTTCATAGGAGTGGAGAATAGTATCTGGACTCTCCGTAACATGGGGTCCTGAGAGTCATTCAGGACGTTGGACTGGATGCCCAGGGCGGTCTTACAGATGACGTCCAGGGTTAGCCGTTGGTAGAGCTGCATAATCTCTACCGGACCTCCGGACTTTCTGCTCCGCTCTACTGAGGCCACCAGATCACGCAGGGACTGCTCAATTATCCCCGAGAACTGGACACAAACCCAGAATTTCTCAAAATCACTGGAGTATCTCTCCTAGCTGTAACATATTTGAATCTCTTAATATCTCATTGGAGTATCTCTCATAGTTCACAACATCTATGCTACTTTGAACATCGCTGAATATCTTTCATTATTAGGTAACATCTTTACTTTTCTCAACATCGCTGGGGAATCTCTTCTATCTCTCTATAACATCGTTACTTCTCTCAACATCGCTGGAGTATCTCTCATAGTCCTGTAACACCTTCACTTCTCTCAACATTGCTGGAGTATCTCTCATAGTCCTGTAACACCTTCACTTCTCTCAACATCGCTGGAGTATCTCTCATAGTCCTGTAACACCTTCACTTCTCTCAAAATCGCTGGAGTATCTCTCATAGTCCTGTAACACCTTCACTTCTCTCAACATCGCTGGAGTATCTCTCATAGTCCTGTAACACCTTCACTTCTCTCAAAATCGCTGGAGTATCTCTCATAGTCCTGTAACACCTTCACTTCTCTCAACATCGCTGGAGTATCTCTCATAGTCCTCTAACACCTTCACTTCTCTCAACATCGCTGGAGTATCTCTCATAGTCCTGTAACACCTTCACTTCTCTCAACATCGCTGGAGTATCTCTCATAGTACTGTAACACCTTCACTTCTCTCAACATCGCTGGAGTATCTCTCATAGGCCTGTAACACCTTCACTTCTCTCAACATCGCTGGAGTATCTCTCATAGTCATGTAACACCTTCACTTCCCTCAACATCGCTGGAGTATCTCTTATAGTCCTGTAACACCTTCACTTCTCTCAACATCGCTGGAGTATCTCTCATAGTCCTGTAACACCTTCACTTCCCTCAACATCGCTGGAGTATCTCTCATAGTCCTGTAACACCTTCACTTCCCTCAACATCGCTGGAGTATCTCTCATAGTCCTGTAACACCTTCACTTCTCTCAACATCGCTGGAGTATCTCTCATAGGCCTGTAACACCTTCACTTCTCTCAACATCGCTGGAGTATCTCTCATAGTCCTGTAACACCTTCACTTCCCTCAACATCGCTGGAGTATCTCTCATAGTCCTGTAACACCTTCACTTCCCTCAACATCGCTGGAGTATCTCTCATAGTCCTGTAACACCTTCACTTCCCTCAACATCGTAGGAGTATTTCTACCAACCCTCTGTAAAATTTTACTTCTCTTAATATCTCTCGTTGGGGTATCACTCTTAGATGTAACAGCTTTACATCTCTCAACAACGACGGAGTATCTCTCTTAGCTGCAACAACTTTACTTCCCTCAATATCGCTGGTGAATCTCTCCTAGCTGTAACATCTTTATTTCCCTAAACACCGCTAGAGTAGCTCTTCTAGCTTGAACATATTTACTTCTCTCAATATCGCTGAGATATCTCTTCTAGATGTAACATCTTTACTTATTTCAATATTGCTGGAGCATCCATCATAGCTGAAACATACTTGTATTTAATTCTCTCGACATCGCTGAAGTATCTCTCCTAGTTGTAATACCTTTACTTCTCTCAACATCGCTGAAGTATCTATTTTAGCCGTAACATCTTAACCTCTCTAAATAACTCTAGAATATATCTTCAAGCTCTCTGTAACATATTTAACTTGCTAAACATCACACTGATGTATCTCTCCTAGTCCTGTAATATCTTTACTTTTCTCAATATCCCTTGAGCATCTCTCCTGGCTATAAACAACTTTACTTCTCTCAACATATATAACTAGAGTATCTCTTCTAGTTCTACAATATCTTTGCTACACTCAACATCGCTGGAGTATTTCTCCTTGCTGGAATAACTTTACTCCTTTTAACATCGCTGGAGTTTCTCTCCTAGTTTGGTAACATCTTTAAATCTCTCAACATCGCTGGAGTATATCTTCTATCTCTCTGTAACATATTTACTTCTTTCAACATAGCTGTAGTATCTATCCTAGCTGTAACATCTTTACTTCTCTCAACATCACTAGAGTACATTACTACTATGCGGATTGTCGATTAATTTATTTTAAAGTAAATTATATTGTTACCCCTTGCTACTTCTCTGTTTAATTTTTAGTAGAAATCCCAATAAGATTTATAAAAGTCACTAATTGAACTTCAAACATAAGTACTACTCCGTTTTAAATATTGTTGCGTTTTTGTGCTTCACAAAGAATAATTTCCGTGGGTTAAAATGATCTTTAGGACTTTACTTAAGCCTAATCAATAAAAGAATTACAGAATAATGCAAAATAAACAAAAAAAAACAGCAGTTAAAAATTCACCAACTACAGCACAGTAAAGGAAAACAGAAGAAGAACAAGAGACAGAAGTTGGTAGAACCTTCTAGAATCTTCCACGAAGTACACCGGCTTTGGCGGTAAGAAGCAGCCTAACCTCTTGAGACAGCAGCTCGCGCTTGCTTGGAGAACACCACGTAGCATCGTTCTTCTTCTCCTCTCCAGCATGAGTTCCTCATCCTTATATATCCCGAAGTAGATATTTCCAAAACGCTCAAGGTCAGTCAGCCAATCAGAAAGCAGCCAGCACTAAGCCTTGCTCAAACTCTTTAAATTAGCCAATCATGCCATCAAGCCAATCGGGGGGACCACCTCTACTCCATCAACTCGCCTTTTGTAAATAGCCAGGACAAGGTGACTCGCGATCTGTGCTCGAATGTAACACCTGTAAATTGAGACGAAATAAAAAAATGCTTTCTTTAATGCTGTAAATTCGGCAAGCTTTCGGACTTTGACGTCCTTCTACAAGCAACTTTACAATAAACTAGAAGATAATATATATATATATATATATGTCGTGGTCGAATGAAAAGGCGCAACCGTTATTCCAAGCGAACAGTGCACACCGCGATGTCTGCCACCTTTATTTTTCGTACAGTTTTATAGATGGATAAATTTGCATATTTACATACTTCTTTTGACGAAAATAAATTATATCTCTTGGGCATTAATTATACAAATTATGACAGATGGAACCTGAGTGGGATAAATAAATTTAAAATTAATTTTAAATTATTTAGTTGAGATTGGGAGGCAATTTTATAAATTGAATTCTGATACTATGTACAAAATTGGAAATTTGTGTGATATTATACTAAAATATATACAAGTAGGGATTAACACAACATTAAGTCTGATATATAATACAAAGATAATAAAGTTTTAAATGTAGCAGGATACGAACCTGTGTGATGTGGCTACGACTGTGTATCTGTTTGTGGGAGTGTTCTGTGCGTGAGAGGATCTCCTGCGCTGGAGTGTTGGTGGATTGATGATGGGCTGAGCATCCTTCTGTACCGTACTTTCCATAGGGAACGTAAATAAAGGGGTGTTGAAAAGGTGCTCAGGGATTATGAGGAATGAATGTTTGATATGGCAGGATACGTTTGAGGAATAAAGACTTGGTCGTGGCGAACAACTTGGTAGGATGATCCAAATTGGGTCACTGGAGTCTTCGGAAGGTTTCTCGTTTGGGATGGAGAGAAAAGGGGACGGTGGTCATGTCAATGAAGTAGCGCAAGGAGAATATCTCTTGATGTTGGTGTATGAACACAATGGTTTATTGCAAATGGTCAGAGGGTAACGTACAAAATTCTGTGACGTACATCTTGAACGGATCGTTTCAAGATGGGTCTGTGATTATCAGTAATCCTGCTGACTTCTTAAAAGCAAATAAATTTGGGGAAAACTATCAGTTCTTGGTGGTCAATGGGCAACGCAAGTGGTGTTATACTAATTCAAAATAGGAATTATATATAGGAATTCTCTGACGTTAGAATCTTATGGGGGGTCATCAATCTTAATGTCGTGGTCACCATTCTTTTCTGAGTGATTAATGAAGTCCTTTAAGGTGTTCCAAAGGACTATTGAAAGCTCTTCAAGACAATGAATCAAGATTGATTGAATTTGTCTTAATCAGGACGACGGCAATAAATAAATCAGCAAATGTATATTCGTCATGGAGACGTTTGGGTTAATAAACGTCATTGTAAGGAGGGATAGAAAAAATATTGGGAATTGTTTAATTCTATTAAAATATTTAACTATGGGTAACGGTACTAACATATTTTTGATTATGACTGACCTATTTTCCAATATCGTATTATCACAGTTAATATGGGGAGCACTGAATTGAGGGCTAATTTGCGGAGTATGATTACGTTTTGGTGAGGATGGGAGCATTATCTTCGTTGTAGGGGATCGTTCTAATCGGATAACAATCTTTGGGATGGTGTCAGGAGTAGAAATGTATCTGGCTGTTAATGTCTGTTCGTCATTATCTAAGAAAATATCGGGGTTCATGTGATTAAATGGGTTATTTAATGTAGATGCATAATTCTTATAATCATCAGGAAATATTTCAGGTGGGAAATGATGGTAAATAAAATGTGATTTTGGGGCGCTATTGTTGTTGTTTGTTGAGTGAGGTGTGAAGATGTACTTAATGTCTTCGGAATAGTATTTCAATTTATTTACGTGGATAATTTCCGTGTATAAATTTTGAGCTTGATTAGGTCTATTGATTCTAACTGTATAGGGAGATATCACCTCAATTATCTCATATGGTCCACTGAAGTAAGGCACTAATTTGCCCGTATTGGGGTGTTGGTAAATTTTGGTAAGGACTAGATCGCCTACCTCAAAGTCGGGGGACCTGTGCTTTTTTATCAAATCTGATCTTATCTATCTTATGACGTTCCTACGTTCTTTGTAACGCTAGGCGTCTGGATCAGTGACTGATGGATAAGGATCTAGATGTTGTGACAGTTCTTTCGGTAGAGACCCGTCCATAAGGTATGATGGGGGAAATCCCGTGACGGAATGAGGCGTATCGTTATATGCCTTAACTACTTTGGATTGGAGCATAGTCCAACTAGCTCTAGGATGTTGAAGATGGAGGAGCCTAAGTTTTCCGGTCAGGGTTGCGTTCAAAGTTCGGATAAACCGTTCGCTTGTGGATGGTTGCTTGTAGTGAGCATTGGTTGTATGTTATGGGAGATTAGAAATATCCTAAACTTCGGTGATGTAGAGGCAGGGGCTCTATCTGTAAGGAGACGCTTCGGACAATCAATTTGTAGCACCTTTTTTATCACCTGAATATATGTGGTCGTACTGGTGGATCGAGATGGAAATGTCCATGCGAATCGAGTCGCGTGGTCTACTACTACATGCAGGTAATTTTTTGCACTTCCATATCTAGAAAACCCGGCTATAGTGTCCATAGAGACCAGATCGAATGGCAGTGGGGATTCTGGCAATCCGCCCAACTCTCCATACTTCGGTCCTTTTGGGGTTTTGCTCATTTGACAGATGTTACAATTCTTAACGAAGGCACGAATGTCTATCGACATTCCGCTCCAAAAGTATTGGGAGATGACCCTAGTTAATTGAGAAATTCCTGGAAGGTTGAATTTCTGGTCGGCTTCTCTAAGTATGGTGGGTCGTAAGGATGGTGGAACAACTATTTTTCTCACACCACGTCTGGTGACGGTATTTAAGCCTGAGGTTTGGTGAACATACCTGGGATTATCCCGAAGCTCACTTTGGTACATTTTTAATTGCGTGGCGTCAAGAAGGCCACAAAACGGATTTCGGGATAACAGGTCAGCCTCTAGTTGTTTGGTGCCTTTGATGAACTTCACCTGATAGTCGTAGACTGACAATATCAAACTCCATCGAAAGAGTCTTCCTGTCGGATATTTGATGTTTTTAAGCCACTGTAAGGCGCAATGATCGGTGAAAATAGTAAAACAATTTCTCGCCAGATAGACCTTGAAACGATCTACTGTTTCAATTATGGCCAGACACTCTAATTCTGTGATGGTATAATTGCGCTCGTATTTGCGCAGTGTGCGACTATAATATTGTACTGGATATGAGTTTCCATCTGGAGAGAGAGAGAGAGAGAGAGAGATGGAGCTGTTTCAGTACTCCTCCTATCCCTTGCAAAGATGCATCAGAGTACACTTGACAGGGAAAATCTGATTTATAAAGATGTAGAATGGGACCTGATGAAAGTAGCTGTTTGAGTTTGTCAAACGCCTTTTGACAGTCTGACGTCCATTCCCATTTAACGTTCTTTTTCAAAAGTTGATTTAGAGAATTTCTAATACGCGCATAATCTGGAATGAATTTATTGTAAACATTAATGGCGCCTAGGAATGATTGCAAGGTTTTTACGTTAGTAGGGGTTTTATGGCATTAATTACATCTATATTCCTAACAAGTGGAGTGCAAGTACCTGAACTAATCTTATATCCCAGGTAGTCAATATATGTCCTGAAAAACCGGCATTTATTAAGATTTAATTTTATATTTTCTAATTTACAAAAATGAAAAAATTCCAGTAAGTGTCCTAAGTGTTCCTCTAAACTGTTAGAATGGATTATGAAGTCATCAAAATAATGATTAGTAAATGTTAATTTGTGTTTCTGTATCAATTGATTTAACTGCCTTTCGAATATTTGGGGACTTAATTTGAGACCAAATGGTAGTCTATTAAAATAGTATTGACCCAGGTGGGTTAAAAATGAAAGTAGGGGCTTAGATTCTGGATGGATCGAAATTTGCCAGAAGGCGGAGGTTATATCTATGGTGGAAAAGTATTTGGAATTAGATAATTGATCTAGTACTGTTTCTATTAGTGGTATGTGTGGGATAGTTATCTACAGACATTAATTGGTTAAGTTTTCTAAAATCTACGCAAAAACGTTTCGAGCCATCCCTTTTTCTGGCAAGTGTTACGGGAGCGGCATATGGGCTATTCGATGGTTCTATTATTTCATTTTCTAACATTTTCTCTATTTGATATTTTATTTCAGGGTAATCGCTATATGGTATTCTATATGGTCTTGGTGTTATAATCTTATCACTGTTAGGTATAATTTTTACCGGGTCGATATTTAAAGCAGGTACTGAAAACTTATCGATAGGAAACAAACCAATATTTTTTCTAATAAGATTTTTACATTCATTTATTAGATGAGGATGTGCAGCTATATAATTTTCTACATTTGTGGTACTATTAAGGTTGTCATGAAGAAAATATTGAGTGGTGTGGGCATGGTATGGTTATTAGGCTCGGGTTGAATTGTAAAGTTTTTTTATGATGGAGTAAAATAATCCTTAAAACAGTATTGTGACTGTGCTAACATGGTATTATCCTGATATATTCTCTTTAAAAATAGATCAATATTTATTCGGAATATCTTTAATGAGTTTAAAGAAAAAATGCCAAATGGTAGATCATTATCTATTATATAAAATAACAAGTGTTCTTTAATGGATCCTACAGTAACCAAAATAAGTGCAAATCCCACAGGTTAGATATTATGAGACAAAATCCTGATTGTAACATCATTATTTAAAGGTAACATTTTAGTTCCTAATGTTTTGAATTGTTTTAAACAAATAATATTAATATTAGCGCCAGTATCTATTAGAAATGAACATAAATGGTTGGCTAGTAGCAACTTGAGAGTCAGGGTACTTACGCCGTTAATGGCGTGTGGATTGTACTTCTGGTTACTTGGTAGCGCTGTCTCTTGGGTCACGAAAATACCGCGGCGGTGTCGATAGTCGATGATGATCGGCGAGGTGGACCGTTGTGGGCACTGATTGTTCCAGTGGGGCCCTTGGCAGTGCTTGCATGGTGTAGGCGAGGTGGAGGGAGATCCTCCTGGTCACTTCTGGGTATGAGGCACTTCTTCGGATGAGCGCCTTAACAGATTGTTTGGGCGTTCTGTGGGAGAGAATGTGCCGGAACGACTCGGGGCTCCGCCGATCCCATAGATTCTCCTGGCCAGAGTGAACCATTCCGACGGGCTGCTGGGTGTTGCAATCAGCAGGAGATTTCGACTGTAGGAGGGCATTCCTTGAGTGAGAGCATTGATCATTTCCTTGCGGTCGGTGTTGAGCTGCGTATCTATGCGTACTTTCTGTAAATAGTATGCTTGTAAGCCTTGAGGCCCGCAGCGTAGTTGATAGAATTCTTGATGGGTCGGTGTCACGGGTGGGGGGTACAGATCCTGAAGGACCTGTTTGATCTTCCAGTAGGGTTCATAGAGGTAGTCCATGGATTGGGGTGTTCTCCGGGGCTCTCCTTCTAGCGCTGCCACTACCATGCGGCCTTGTTCGTCACAGCTGCTGTTTTGGAATTCCGGGGACCTCTCCAGCTCCCTTAAGAACATTTCTCCGAACTTGATCCGTCAATTCTGGCTGCGGTGGTGTGCGTCCCGCTCTAGTCTTCTCATCATCGCTGTTATTGCGTCTATCCCCGACTTATTCTCTTGAGCTAACTCGGCCTCCTTCTGGCCTTCTTGTCTTTTTGCCTTGCCCATGCTCTTGGGGTTCCTAATACTGTCGACTCTTATCATTCGTGGTCAAATGAAAAGGCGCAACCGTTATGCCAAGCCAACAGCGCACACCGCGATGTCTGCCACCTTTATTTTTTGTACAGTTTTTATAGATTGATAAATTTGCATATTTACATTTCAACACAAGCTTGACATATTTACATACTCCGTTTGACAAAAATATATTATATCTCTTGGGCATTAATTACACAAATTATGACATATATATATATATATATGTCATAATATATGCTCTTCCAGGATTAATAAAACAAACCAACAGCCAACGAGAGAGAAATGGGCCGCTAAAGCGAGACACTTTAGACAACTAACTAACGACCATTTTTTTGGCCACATTCCTGAGGGGGGCGTCACCACCTGGCGACTATCCTGGTTAAGCCCCCGGTTGTGTACACAGGGAAAGCAGTCGTTCAGCTGATAACGTCTCGCTCGCTCTCTCTCGGCTGACTGCCTGGATTATTGCTCTAACAACTCATCGTGTGATTATTTCTCACCTCACCACATCATTACCACTATATTGTCACATTAAAAGTCGACAGGATAAGACCTGGCCGGGAAGCAAATCCCTCATATACCGGAGTATGAAGAAACAAGAAGCCAAGCCACGATGATCGGCCAAACCCAACTCAACTGTAACCACTCCTCTTCGAGCCCTCAACCCCTTCTTCGCCAACCTTTGAACCGTGATTCCGAAGAAGTATTCACCTACGACGGAGATGGCACTGCCACACACTTCTTCCAGCACTAGATCTACCCAAGAACGACCACCGTGCCAGAGCAGGACACCTTCCATCATCATGGACAAGACTCCGCCATATCCCTGCCGCTACTGTGATGTACAACACTGGTACGCTCAGTGTCACAGACAGAACTCTCCCGAATCTCAATGAACTTACCTGCTCTCTAAACCAGCATAACCTGTAAGTGAAATTGTTTTACCCCTTCCATTCATTTTTAAATAAGTCATTCCTTGTAAATTGTCCCAATATTTACATAATTAGCTCCATTTATTCTCTCCATGCCTATTAACAATGATTTTATGCTCCGTACTATTTATCTAGATATTTGTAACTCATTTAATTAGTTACCTTACCAGTAGAATTTAACAATCGTTATTTTAATTAAATAATTTCCATTTTTAACGTAACTCTTTAAAAAAAAAAAAATTGGAATTCTACCTATTAATGCTTTACGATTTTTACTATTAACAATAGATTTTTCATAATCAATTTATTTATAAAAATATGCCTCCAGCACCTAAACTTTTGTATAGACCTCTCCTACTTGTAAGCACGGCTCACGAAAAATAATTTCTTTCCCTAATCGATTCAAAATTCACCCTGTAATTCAGGCGTCGAAGAATTCCAACCACCACGTGAGCTTTGCTTACAACCAACCCTTGGTGACTCTTATCTATCTTCCCCTTAATGCCCCTCTCATTCTTACAACTTTGTTAACTTTATACCAGCTCAGGACCTTTATAGAGAATTATTGATTAATCAATTATCGAACTTCTATATTGTCATTTCAAAATCCTAACCTTCGCCCTTCATTTATGATAATATATTTCGTAGTTCATCTCTAGCATATCCACCGACCCACATCATCTAGCCAATGGTGTGTTCGTCACAGGGTGCAGATTGACTAACTGCTAGATATTTATCAACCCCTTTTTGTTCGCACTTGAACAATCTGCATCGAGCGACACAGTTCGCTTCTTCTTCTCGCGCCACACGTTCGCCACACGGACCCTGTCTTCAAATCTATGTTTGTCCATTGTCCAAACCAGCACGATATAGCCTACCTCCGATATTTCCCACGGAAGTACGTTAAACATCGTCGCTGATTTTGTCCGGTCCGTCATCATTTCGCGCAGACATGGGTCTTACTTTCAACCCACCGCGAAATCATCGCCTTGCACAAGCTCCCACGACGGTTCAAACACCTCGTGTCCGAGCAGCTTGTCACTTGTAACGGACAACGCAGTCCTCGTCCCAATTTTTGGCACTGTGCGCGCATACTTTCCGCAAATTAAATATAAGTCCGTTCGACTTCCTCACCTACACACGGGACTTTTCCCCTCGGACTCGCTACACAAGTAACTGCATAGATAAGTTAGATTGGCCCAAAGCAAGTTTCCCCTCGCTCTATTCGCCGAAGTTCTAACATTGTATGTAGTTTTATATTTACCTCAGTCCTGAGCTCACACAATTGTCAACCTCAATCTCATTTCTCGTACTCTACACTTATAGCATAGAAAGCCCATAACAAGTTTCCCCTTGCCATGTCCGCCTGAAAAATATCTTAAAGTGTAGGGTTCCCCAGTCTTAATGATCTTCAGAATTTCATCATATCTATGTGACTCTTCTTCTCGTTGTTCACACTCCTCCATATCACTTCCCTTATAATACATTAGATTTTGTTGTATATAGCCTTTTATAACCTTGATATTTTCAAAGATTTCCTTAAATGTCAAACTCCCCGGTGTTGTAAAACTGCTTGTAAATAATATTTACTTGTGTACTATACAATATTTTATTTACATAAAACTATGTCACCATTACCTTAACTAATTTTAACTGTAAAATTATTTTCTCTATTCCTGGCTTCACCAGCTTTAAATATACTTAAACTATGTTCAGCCTTCTTCAACGGGGGCCATATGTCATAATATATGCTCTTCCAGGATTAATGAAACAAACCAACAGCCAACGAGAGAGAAATGGGCCGCTAAAGCGAGACACTTTAGACAACTAACTAACGACCATTTTTTTGGCCACATTCCTGAGGGGGGCGTCACCACCTGGCGACTATCCTGGTTAAGCCCCCGGTTGTGTACACAGGGAAAGCAGTCGTTCAGCTGATAACGTCTCGCTCGCTCTCTCTCGGCTGGCTGCCTGGATTATTGCTCTAACAACTCATCGTGTGATTATTTCTCACCTCACCACATCATTACCACTATATTGTCACATATATATATATATATGAAAAAATAGTACAAATGTAATATTGTACTGTGAGTTGCTCGATAAGAAGAAGCCTTTTTCTTAATTTATGCACCTTATCACAGTACAATAATACATTTGTACTATTTTTTCACATTGTGTAGCGTTCTCACGCAATTCTGGCCTTAACTACCTGTTTCATGATTTTTCAGGATGCCTTAAGGACCAAAATATTTTGGTCGTTGAGGTACAGCTTGCACCACGCTGATGAGGGCCAACAGCCCGAAACGCTCCGTGGTTAGCTTTTCTTGATTAATCAAGAATGGGTATTTGGCCAATTCTGGAATAATTAAAAATCAACGAGAATAGTTGATATTTATTCCGATAGATGGCGCAAGCCATCAGCAACTTTCAGTTGCTCGATAAGAAGAAGCCTTTTTCTTAATATATATATATATATTTATATATATGAAATGTAAATAATAAAGTTTATCAAATAAAATTTTAAATCTTAAATATAATTTAAATCAAGTTGATATTATAGAGTGAGTTAAGATGGATTTATATATTGATATAACTATATTTAAAACTTTTAATAATAGTAATATTTATATATAAAAAGGAAATTATATTAGATTAGCAAGCTAAATCTAAATTAATTATATAAGATAAAAGTTGATAATTATTTTTGTGTTTAAGTTAGATGAGATTAAAAAGTTGCTTATATGTATTATTTTTATATCTTATTTAGGAGAGAAAAATGTAATAAAAGTAATTATATGTTAGAATAATATGTTTTTATTTTAGATAGAAAAAAAATTTGAAAAATAAAAAGAAAATTTAACAAGAAAAGAAGATTTAACAACGTAACGTCTTTTAGCATCGGCTTTTACCCGTCATTTAGACATACTCTTAAAATAAATAGGAATAAAGAAGAGATTTATAATGATTATATATTTATTTTTTAGTAAAAGAGAGGAAAGAGATAAAGAAAGAACCATACACTTTTATTTCAAACAGGTAGAGAATTGAAAGGGTGTTAGTATTTTTTTAGTTAATTAATAGTTTTTGTAATTTTTTTATATAATTTTTTTCCTATATAATTTCAGATTTTTTTTTTCCCTAAGAGTAAGAATAATATGATATAATGTTTTTGCCTAGTTAAGGATAGATAAACATATTTTAAATCTTTGCCTATTAGAAATTATTTTTTGGAACCCTAATGGTAGACCAGGACATTACACAAAAGGAGATTGGAAAATCTATTGGAGAGAGAAATCTGTGGTACCAGGGCTCTTCAGATGAAAATACCACATCCCATTTCACCCTTACTTCATTATGGATTGATTTCTCTTCGACCATTAAACTGTATAATTAAATTAATATTAGATAACATAGAAGGAGGTTGTTTACTTACTTATTCAAAGTGGCGTCTGCCGCTCCCTAGAGACAGCGCACATGTGTGGATGTAACATATGTCTGCCAGGGACCCGCCAACATTGTTCTAAAAGTAACCTTCCCTCTTCTAGGAAATCTTATTTTTAAAATTGTTTGAAGTTAGAAAAGCTGTCAGAAAAGAATCATTAGAAATTTTAAAGATTGTGAAAATATGTATTAAAATTTTGTTTCCATTGATATAAGTTACATTTTTATTAAAAGTAAACAACCTCCTTCTATGTTATCTAATATTAATTTAATTATACAGTTTAATGGTCGAAGAGAAATCAATCCATAATGAAGTAAGGGTGAAATGGGATGTGGTATTTTCATCTGAAGAGCCCTGGTACCACAGATTTCTCTCTCCAATAGATTTTCCAATCTCCTTTTGTGTAATGTCCTGGTCTACCATTAGGGTTCCAAAAAATAATTTCTAATAGGCAAAGATTTAAAATATGTTTATCTATCCTTAACTAGGCAAAAACATTATATCATATTATTCTTACTCTTAGGGAAAAAAAAATCTGAAATTATATAGGAAAAAAATTATATAAAAAAATTACAAAAACTATTAATTAACTAAAAAAATACTAACACCCTTTCAATTCTCTACCTGTTTGAAATAAAAGTGTATGGTTCTTTCTTTATCTCTTTCCTCTCTTTTACTAAAAAATAAATATATAATCATTATAAATCTCTTCTTTATTCCTATTTATTTTAAGAGTATGTCTAAATGACGGGTAAAAGCCGATGCTAAAAGACGTTACATTGTTGAATCTTCTTTTCTTGTTAAATTTTCTTTTTATTTTTCAATTTTTTTTTCTATCTAAAATAAAAACATATTATTCTAACATATAATTACTTTTATTACATTTTTCTCTCCTAAATAAGATATAAAAATAATACATATAAACAACTTTTTAATCTCATCTAACTCTTAAACACAAAAATAATTATCAACTTTTATCTTATATATTTATATATATATATACTAGCGGATGTGTACTAGGCTTCGCCCGGGTTTTATCCGAGTGAAAGTTTGCCTAACGAATATTATATATTATGAAGTATAATAAACAATGTTAAAGATTAGTTTTAATGATTAATCAAGATTGTGTGTGAATATGTGAGAAAGATGTAATATCGTTGTTGTTTTCTTGGCCGACTGTTTTACATATGGTGTTATCTTAAAATTGCTTGTTTTGAATATTTTTTTAGATTGAGTTGAATAATTTGCTGAATTTTTTTTTTGTATTTATATATAAATAAAATTAACTCTGTTGATTTTTTTTTGTATTTAATCGATAACAGCGAAGTTACGCATGTTAAAGTTAGGAAAAATATTTTGATGTTAAGCAAAACCTGCTCCATCTCGTTTTACATAAATGTTGAAAATTTGGTCGAAATTGATGCATTGTAACGAAAGTTTTTAGCGAACACCACTTATGAAATTTGCATTTTATTAATATATATATATATACTAGGCGAATGACCCGGCTTCGCCCGAGAAATCCCTTGGGTTCAATTTCCTTCATACTAAAATAATATCAATAATAAATATTAGAAGTGTCATAGAATAGCAATACAGAAGTAACACATAAACTACAGGAAAGAAGTGTGTGTGATGGCAAAAATTGTATTATATTAGTGTTTAGGTATTTGATTTAATTAATATAGTTGATATAATAATATATATATGTGATGATGAGTTGCTGTCGACTTATCTGTGATGAGATCCTGTCGACTCATGTAATAAGAGATGAGAGAATTCCAGTAGCTTTTGTAGAGATCCTGTCGACTACTGAAATAATGTTGAAGTCCTGGTAGCTCTTGTTGTACTGTGTTGACCGAGAGGAACAGTCAGGATGTAGAGTTTTCCAGTACCTCTCTGCACCTTGGAAGACCTTTAAAAGTTCTCACAAAATACAGGCAGTCGTGGTCGAGGCAGAGTGGAAAGCTGGGGATATCCACACAAAAAACGAAGACACAGTTGCACTAAGAAAGTCCCGTAACAGATAAAAGTTGAGCTAAGGAGCGAAAAGATGGAGATAGACGAGTTCTTCCTAACTACATGTTGGATGGATCGACATAACCTACGACCGACGCGGCTTGCACTAAAGGGTGAACTAAACTAAACTGAGCTGAACTGAACTGAGCTGTCAAGAGACTGTAAGGTGATGATTTATAGGTTAAAGACGGGGCGACCTTATGTGACAGGGGCGTTTGAGAAAGGGCGCCTTTACCTGTCCAGGTGTGAGAGGGGTCTCTGCATTCCACCACATGTGACAGTGTGGGTGGCCTGTCGTGGGAACTGTGAATCTACCTGATTTATGACTTCCATCTTTAGACTCTGTTGTTTTGGCAATACTATATGTTCGATCTCTGCCCTAGCTCAACTCTTAAATCTATTACAGATTTTATTTATTTATCCACTTTGTACAAATTACATTACATAGGGCGATGCGATGACACAGATTAATCATGCGCATAATTATTTATAGATGTGTCTCTATATACAACATGACAATCTTATTATAAGTTATATACACAGTATGGGGTTGTTGGTTTAAATTACCATAGATGGGCCCCGGGAGTGAAAGGGTTTATCCGGGTTTAGGCGGGTAAAGCCTCTCTAACACAGGTAAGTAATTAAAATTTCTTTTAATTAATTTAAACTGTGAGAGTTAAAAAGGGCTATAACAAGATGATATTTGTTGGATATATAAAAGTGAAATAAAAATGACATTGTGTTTGATTAACAAAAAAGATGATTAAAATAAAATGATGACATAAAAATTCACATTCTAAGAGAATATTGGTGGGCGTTGGACAGGGTTAGTAGTTAAAGAATAAGCAATTGTGAGATTTACACATGCAATCAAATACTTAGGTCCAGGTGCAAAGCGAGGATATGGACTTGAGCGTCTTCCTAGGCAATGTTTCACCTGTGATCCTGTATAGGGTAACAGTGCTTTGTCACAATTGTAGTGTTATTGGGTTGAAAAGTTGTTGAAGAAAATGTAATTGTTAGAAGTGCCCATGTAAACCAAATACTCAGATCCAGGTGCAAAGCGAGGATATAGACTTGAGCTGTATTCCTTGGCAATGTTTCACTCGCGATCCTATATAAGGGTTACAGTGTTTTGTCACAATTTTAGGATTATTGGGTTAAAAGTTGTTGAAGAAAAGTTGCTTATTAATATGATTGCGAAAGGAGTGAAATAGAGCCATGCGATAAGTAGAATTGTAGCGACAGTAGGTGATCTGACTTGACTCGAAATCAAAGGTTGAATGTGGTCCGCTAGAGCTGAAAAAAAAGTTGAAAGTTGAAAAAAGTGAACGCTTTGTGTATGCGTTGGTGATTTGCTCTGCGGATGAAATGAAATAAACTCTTGAAGCTTGTTCAGACCAGAAGTTTGGATTTGTAAGTCTGGGGAACTGTGTTCAAGGCGTTTGTTGAATTACGAAATCAAAAAATAAATTGTCAAGCAGTGCTGTCGTTTTTCTACATTGACGTGACGCAATGACTGAAAAAATAGTGATGAAAAATATAGGGGATTGGTTAAAGAATATGATTGTTGAAAATGATTGTTGTAGATGCCCGATAGTGGATGATAAACTTTGTCAGATAATAAAATAAAATATAGTGAATAGAAATATATAAATATGATTGCGGGTACAAAAAGTGTAAATGGACAAAATTAAACCTGTAATATATAAAATATGTAATAAATAATAAAATAAAAATAATTTTTGAAACAATTAGATGTTTTACAATACTAAAATAATATCATGAAAAATAAAAGTAAATTTGATTAAAGGTTTTTTTTTTTTTTAAATGTTGGATTAAAAAATTTGTTTATATAATTGAAAGGTAAGAATAAGAATAATTATTCAAGATTTTATACAAAATTTTAATATAATTGAAGGTTATTAATGATTGGATAAATTTTAAGTAGTGTAAAATTGAACAAAAATTGTCTCTTTTGACGAAAAGTTACAGTTGTGGTGTGTGACTAGATTATATCCCTTTGGTAACATCGGTGTTTCTATGACTCTGAAACTGGGAATATGTGAAATGATCTTTTCGTTTGTCCTCAATGCTGGTATGTAGAGAATGATTTCTCTTTCGCGTTAAAAAGTCTATATAAGACTTAACCAAATTGTTTTAATTGGTGTTATCAATTAACATGTAAAATGTTTAATGTATGTTGTGTTGTGATATCTCGTTGGTGAGATTTGTGAGATTCTCGAGGAAATCTAAATGAGTAGTGTGATACATGTTCAAAATGGCGTCATGAAGCTAGCGGTCAAGATGACTGCTTGAAGGGGGAGAGAAGATATTCTCAAAAGATAACAGTGACCAGGGGAGCGACGTCATAAAGAGCGTCCACTTCCTTTTTTTCACGGAAACTCTATTTGTGGGGTGGTCACACATGTGGGATGGTTCTCCAGGCCTGAGATTCACTTGAAACTGACTTTCTCTCTTTTGTTGAGTTGGCAATTTACTGTTATAATTGAAAGATATGATTTTCTCGGTGTTCGTAGTTGTTGTGTTTCGAAGTTAGTTTAAAAAAAAATGTTATTAGGCGATGTCAGGTTTAGATGTGTGGTGAAAGATATGACTTTCGACGTGTACACGCTTTGGGGTGAAATGTGGTGTCACAGGCGTGAAGGGCGTCTTTGGCCTGAAAAGTGAAAAAGTTTTGTGGTGTGGCACTGTGACACGAAGTGAGAAATGTGAATATAAAGGTGTCACGTGAAGTCTTAGTTTGGTACAAATCTAACCTGTTTCGCCATAAATAACAAATTTAATAAAGTCATGGGTGGTTGTTGTATGAAACACATCGAGAGAATATTTGACTGTTAGTGGATGTGGCACGCTTAATGTGAAATTATTTTATTGTGGCGACGATATAGAGCTAAGTGGAGCTCGAAATTGGATTTGTGTGTTGATTCGCGCACTAATAATTGTTGCCAATTGGATAAAGTGATGTGTGAGTGTTGTAACGTTTGTTGAGAGAGATTTGTATAACGAATCAAAAGTTTTACGAAGGAGCATCTTTGAGAGAGAGAGAGAGATTTGTTGATGATTAAATATGCATGTAAAAGGAAAGATGAGGGAGTGTATTCATCCTCGAATATTAACGATTGTGATCGTTTTGGAAGGCTGTGATTAATTTATATTTAAAATTTGAATATACTTTTTAAATCGTTGATTATGTTAGTTAAAATGATTCTTATAAAAGGGCAATGTCGTGAGAGTTACACATAATTTGAATTGGACGCTTACTTAAAATGGTGAACATTACCAAATTTTAAGAATTGATAAAGATATTGGTCTTTTGGTATATAAAGGTAACTAATAAGTAAAACAAAAATAAGTTGAGAATTATGATGAATGAGATTTTTTTTAAAAATAATTATAATATTTTTTTTTTTCAAGTCGTAGCTTTGGATAATGCCATTTTAGGTAAATTTAGGAAAGGCATGTAAGATTAGTAAATTAGTAAAAATGCGTGATGGGCGAATTTTTTTTTTTTTTTAAAGTAAAATTGAGAGTAATAACTTGAAATTTATAATCTGATTAAAAATTAAAGTAAATTTGATAAATGATAGTGTGAAAGTTTTAAAAATTGAATAAAAAATGGTATAAAAAAGGTAAAAATTGATTTTAAAATGCTTAAAGTGAAAATATAAGTACAAAATTTATAAGGAATCAAGTTTTGAACTTGAGGATAAAGTTAAGGTAGGTTTTTTTAAAAACTTACAGTTGTGTGAAAGTTCAGTCAGGAAACTTGGTCTTGGCTTGTATTCCTGCTGACGTTGAAGACGCTCCATGTAGAGCTTGTAGACGCTTGTAGCATCTGTGAAGTTGATTGTGGCTTGTTGCCTTGAGCATTGTCTCGACGATGTCAAGTCGAAGGTGTGGAACTTGTCACAGGGTTTGGGCCACATCGCTGCTCGGTTTCCATGACTTGCGGGAATATCAGGGCTGTCGTTGGCGCGGTCAGCTTGCTCCCGACGTTGGTGATCGGTTAGCGGGTATGCGGAAGTCCGTTGGGGCGGCGTTTCTTCCGTAAATATCGTCTCTTGTTGGGGGGAGAGATTGCTTGGTTGTTTCGTTGGACTGGCGGGTTTGTTCCTCCAATGTCGTTTCTTGTTTGGGGTAGATTGCTCAGTCGTTTCTTTGGTATTGCGGGCTTGTTCCTCCATCTTTGCTCTTTCTCGCTTCTATCTGGACAGGCTGCTTACCTTCTTCGTTGTGTCATTCTTCGTTTTGGTCATCCTGTCGACTTAAATGTGATGATGAGTTGCTGTCGACTTATCTGTGATGAGATCCTGTCGACTCATGTAATAAGAGATGAGAGAATTCCAGTAGCTTTTGTAGAGATCCTGTCGACTACTGAAATAATGTTGAAGTCCTGGTAGCTCTTGTTGTACTGTGTTGACCGAGAGGAACAGTCAGGATGTAGAGTTTTCCAGTACCTCTCTGCACCTTGGAAGACCTTTAAAAGTTCTCACAAAATACAGGCAGTCGTGGTCGAGGCAGAGTGGAAAGCTGGGGATATCCACACAAAAAACGAAGACACAGTTGCACTAAGAAAGTCCCGTAACAGATAAAAGTTGAGCTAAGGAGCGAAAAGATGGAGATAGACGAGTTCTTCCTAACTACATGTTGGATGGATCGACATAACCTACGACCGACGCGGCTTGCACTAAAGGGTGAACTAAACTAAACTGAGCTGAACTGAACTGAGCTGTCAAGAGACTGTAAGGTGATGATTTATAGGTTAAAGACGGGGCGACCTTATGTGACAGGGGCGTTTGAGAAAGGGCGCCTTTACCTGTCCAGGTGTGAGAGGGGTCTCTGCATTCCACCACATGTGACAGTGTGGGTGGCCTGTCGTGGGAACTGTGAATCTACCTGATTTATGACTTCCATCTTTAGACTCTGTTGTTTTGGCAATACTATATGTTCGATCTCTGCCCTAGCTCAACTCATAAATCTATTACAGATTTTATTTATTTATCCACTTTGTACAAATTACATTACATAGGGCGATGCGATGACACAGATTAATCATGCGCATAATATTTTATAGATGTGTCTCTATATACAACATGACAATCTTATTATAAGTTATATACACAGTATGGGGTTGTTGGTTTAAATTACCATATATATTTATATTATATATAATATAAATGAGTTTTAAAAATTGTAAAAAAAAAATGCATCGACCGGGAATCGAACCCGGCGTGACAGGCGAGCATTCTACCACTGAACCACCGATGCTTAAAAAAGGCCATATTCAGGTATTCATTCCATTCCGGATTAGTCCGCGTAAAAAAAGTTCTTCAAATGAAAAAAAGAAATAGCCAAAAATACTAATCAAAATGCAGCCGAAAATTTTCCTCAGATTTATAAAAAGCGACATGCAAAATTTGGTACCAACTGGTTCAGTAGTTTTTGAGTTTATCGCGAAACAGACAGACAGACATTGACTTTTATATATATAGAGATGTGATGATTTGAGACCATGGAATTGTTGTAAATAATCCAGATATCTACAACCACATGTTCCACCACGTGACTGTATATAACTTCTTATTTACTGCAAATAGAAAGCCTCAACTAACATCAATCTGTACCGCGTAAGATTCTAATAAAGTATAGCAACTGTACAGATAGAAGGAATGGAGAATAACAGGAGAAAAATAAGGTTAAAACTAATCAGGCTTAGGTGAGAATAGAAGGTAGGCCTATCAAGCCCAGTCCAACTTTTACGAGGTCGTGGCCCTCCTGGATAATATAACTCCCCCCCCCCTGTTTACGTCAGAAAAGGGCAGTGATCTGTTCGGACCCAGCTAAGCTATAAAAGGAGGCCCCGAGCCTCAGTTAGTCAGTACTTAGTCAGCCTTTGTTTCAGCACCAGTCTGACGGACGTTCCGATAAAAGGTAAACCCTTTCCTGCCAGAAATCTCCTCGTCCCATTCCTTCTTGACGTTCAGACGCTTCTTAGTGGAATCTCTGCATGTTTATTTCACCTTTGGCCCATCTGTGTCGCCTTCCACCACGACTGCACGGTAGAGTTGACATCGAGGTTCGTCTAGCATCAGGTAACACTGGTCCCAGAGGTCCCAAGATATCACAGACTCCCCCGTCTGAAGAGTTGATAGGATGGTGGACGCCAAGGTACAAGTAAGCAAGTAGACCACTGTCTGTACAGAAAGATGGAACAGGGAAGAGAGGAGGATTCAAAGGAGCTCATGGAGTCCGATCCAGACTACGAAAGTGGCGAAAACACCACTTTTCCAAAAAGGGAAAACACTCTCAGTAGGACGCAGGTAGTTTCCTCCAGCCAGCAGGACGCCACGCCCCCGCCGGTGGTATCAGATGTCCTGGGGAGCTTGACCAGGACGCTACATCAGCTGTTCGCGGCGACCGGACAATCGCGAGATGTGGAGCTACCGGGCTACGATAGTTCGTACGAGGCGCAGAGCATCTTCACCAACTACGACGCCCAAGCAGATCGGGCCCAACTACAATACTCTACAAGACTGAGAAAGCCACCAAACCTCCTGCAAGCACCCCTCCGAGTTACCAACACGCGAGCGTATGTTACCTGCTCCCCCGGCCATCTCTAAACTACGAGCCCAACACAAATAATGAGCTCTGACTGTCCCAAGGATCCTCCAACCACGGCACAAGACCAAGCCTGTCCCGAAATACAAGACAGCACAACAGTAGGTTCCTCCATACATAATTTTTGTTGAACAATCGCTCGTTCGAACTGAACTGTCCAATAATGTAAACCTACCTCTACTACTTGATACAGGAGCATCTATCGATATAATTAGTCGGAATAATTTTAAAATAATAGAAACCAGTTTGCAAAAGAAAATACCTGTCCACCGATTCAATTTAACTATTAACGTCATAGCTAACAATCGTTTCACCATAGGTTATATATTTTTAAACGTAAAAATAGGTAACATAACGCAGAACCTAAAATTCCATATTATAGATACACCCTTGCCTTTTGGCATATTATCCCTTAACTCCATAAAAATATTTCTACTAATTATAAACTGTCCTCAGCTACTCCTGTATCAATATAATATACCCCTACCAACTACATTGTACCAATTCACCTCGTGCAAGCAACACGTGTCCCATGGACAGGTTAATACAACTGTCCCATTTACTAAATTTTCCCCTCCTGGAACGGGTTGCTCTTATTTGACCTCATTGTAATGTTCCTAATCCTATTTTCAACGCCCCTATGTCCTTTTCTTTCGTAGCTTTGGACAGAAGTAACCTAAGTCACAGCCTTCCAAAACTATTCCAAAAGTTAAATTCCAACATAGCTACACTCCCTCGTACCTTCCTTTTACATGCACATTTAATCATCGACAAATCTCCCTCAACAAAATAAACAACACCCTCTCACATCACTTTTTCCAATTGGCAACAATTTTTAGTGCGCGACTTAACACCCAAATCCAATTTCGAGCCACACAAGCTCCATAACGTCGCCCCACTAAACACTAAAAATATTTTCACATTAAAGTGCCATATCCACTAATAATATAAAAATTCTCGATATGTTCGTACAACCAGCACCCATGACCTCAGTAAATTTGTTATTCATGGTGAAACAGGTTGGATTTTGTACAAAACAAAGACTTCACGTGACACCTTTTCATTCACAATTTTCGCTTCGTGTCACAGTGCCACACCACAAACCTCTTTCACTTTTCAGGCCAAAGACGCCTCCACGCCTGTGACACATGTGGCCTCAAAGCGTGTCCACGTCGAAAGTCGCACTTTCACTCACTTCTAATCTGATATAACTGAATAACATTTTTACTAAGTCCGCAACAACCTCGAAACACAACAACCATTCGATTTAATATCAATAGATACAATATCCGGATTTTCGAAATACAAACACAAATCGAACAAATGTTTGAACACGGGATAATTACAACCTCTGTATCTCCCTATGTCACTCCCATAAAGCTTGTCACCAAACGTGACAAATCAAAACGCTTTTGTGTTTACAAATATAGAAATAAAATCTCCGAACGTAGTCCGAATTAACAGACCCAATCGACCCCTAAATAAAGATGATACAGTTCATGTGAACAAACTTAAATATTATACAGAAAATATCTTATTCCTCGCGCCACAACATCTAATTCAAACACCTCGCGTAACACCTGAAGTACACTTAGTAGAATTTAACCATTTATGTCCCACAATATTTGACGCTCAGAAATCCCGTCTTATACACCCGACTTGCTCAGCTCCTTTTCTGCACCTTACTGGAGAGATCTTCCAATAAGTTGGAAGGAAGCAAGCTGTCCCCACAAGGGGCCTCTGACCCAAATAAATATACTCGCCACCGCCGGAACTCGCTAATAATAATTTCGAGGGGAGATGGAAAAACAAACAGCCTACTTGTCTTGTCACTGCCCGTCACCACTGAGTGTCCCCAATTATTTAAAATATCTATTCTTTCATTATTAAACCAAAACCAAGTCATCAGGTCTAGATTCTCTCGCCCTCAATTAACTTTTCCACTTAACATCGACAATTTGATCCAAGGACAACATTTTACCTACAAAAATTACACACACCCACATATGTTAAAAAAAAAACAACCCTTAACCGGTTAGAATAGATCGCCGTGTTTCCTGCACACACAATATAAATGCCGCTTTAGGAAGAATCACGTTTTCACCTAAACGTGGCGCAGGAAACAAAAAATCGACAAGATTAGGACTCAGTGAGTTTCACAGTTGGAAACAATGTGATCCACGAGCCGCGTCAAACATAAAACAAATTCGATAAGTTAGAACAATTTAAAGCTCTCGCCACCCATCCAAAAAAAAAACAGGAACATACATTTGGCCTACTACTTTCCATTCTTTCCCGATATACAAACTTCTATATATAATCTTACTTGCTCTTCTTTCTCGATGACCATTTTTTTAATTTTTCATTCTAATATCTTTTATATAATCAATATCTAGCTCTTATAAGTTTTTTTTCGTCAACCAATCAGTTTAGATTATTGTCATTTTATTTTATTTTATTTTACCAAAGCTTATTTACTTTTGCTTTATGACTCTATTTTATAATCAACTTTATATTTTATCTTTCATATCTAATAATCTCAAGTTTATATTTCATGTTTATATCACTAATTTGCATTTGTTATTTTATATTTTCTCTCACTTTATAAATTAGATGTTATTTACATTGTTTCATCTTCCGCTACCATGTTCAATGCTATCGAGTATATTATTGCTCTTTTTTTTTTCATTTAATATTTTCACTTTCTATTACCCCTTATATACTGCTATAGTGTGTAATCTTTGTATTATGTCATCACTATTTTTACTTTTTTTAAAATATTACTTTGCATTTAACTTCGCAATTCTATTTTCGATTTTTCAAATCATTTAACGCTATATGCAAAGCCTTAATTTCGCAATTTCATATCTCAATGATATATTCTTTTATAATCAAACTAAAAATCATGATCTAAAAACAGGGCAATCTTCAATAACCTCTTAGTCAACCACTTTAAAGGTTACTTCTTAATAAATACTAACATTCCTTTTACGCAGGAACTTTTAACTCCTTCGCAGGCTAGACTTGACCTACTTTGATTTCGTAATTAACAATATTGACACACCGTCCCCCAGATTTACCTATCCCAACTTCTGGCTTGGACACGTGCAAATTGTATTTTTTATATATATTCCAGGGCACTCTCATGCCACATGTTGGCACATCTTTTATTTTACTCTTTTTCTCGCTAAGCCCCTGACGACTCCAATTAAAACTTTGATTTCTGGTCACTGATCTTCGCCCTCATTTATCCTGCATGCGTACGTCTTAACGACTAATTAATAAAACCCATAACAATCACTCTTATCTCACTATTCGATTGTGGTACTGTAACTTTATTAGGTCCTTAAATTTACTTGTGAAACATGGCCTAGGTTTTCCGCGCCGTGCACATTGAATGGTTTGGGACTTGAGTCAAGCTGACATTGCCTCAACCTAATCACAAATAACCCCTCAACCCTTTCTAACGCCCATCACGAAGAGATCATGATTTACCCATCCAATCATTTATATTTTTACCTATCATCATTATATGTTCTCTATTAAATCTTTTATTCCTATTTTTGTTTTTACTTGTATGTTTAGTATTAGTTGTTTATACTTTATTATCTCTTATGGATATACAGAAATCAACCCCATGTTATATACCAACTCATATCAATTAATTTTTTAAAATTACTTCCTTAATAACAGTCTTCCTATTCTGCTCTCTTAAATCCCTCCATATGAACCCTCTCACATCCGGGGCCATCTGTGATGATTTAAGACCATGGAATTGTTGTAAATAATCCTGATATATACTACCACATGTTTCACCACGTGACTGTATATAACCTATTATTTACTGCAAATAGAAAGCCTCAACTAGCATCAATCTGTACCGCGTAAGAATCTAATAAAGTATAGCAACTGTACAGATAGAAGGAATGGAGAATAACAAGAGAAAATTAAGGTTAAAACTAATCAGGCTTAGGTGAGAATAGAAGGTAGGCCTATCAAGCCCAGTCCAACTTTTACTAAGTCGTGGCCCTCCTGGATAATATAACTTTCCCCCCCTGTTTACGTCAGAAAAGGGCAGTGACATGTTCGGACCCAGCTAAGCTATAAAAGGAGGCCCCGAGCCTCAGTTAGTCAGTCCTTAGTCAGCCTTTGTTTCAGCACCAATCTGCTGGACGCTCCGATAAAAGGTAAACCCTTTCCTGCCAGAAATCTCCTCGTCCCATTCCTTCTTGACGTTCAGACGCTTCTTAGTGGAATCTGTTTGTTTATTTCACCTTTGGCTCAGCTGTGTCGCCTTCCACCACGACTGCACGGTAGAGTTGACATCGAGGTTCGTCTAGCATCAGGTAACACTGGTCCCAGAGGTCCCAAGATATCACACATTTATATATATATATTGTTGCAACAAGTTGAAGCTTTGCAGGGTCATCGACTTTGGTTTCTTCCTTCTTGGTGTTATACACGTTTCCCGAGCGGGTTTCCATATTAAAAATAAATAAATAAAATTAAATAAAAATAAATTACCTCTTAAAGTTATTGTGTTTATTTATTCTTGTCTTCCTCGTAGGTTGCGATCCGCAGTCTTCGTCTAGGTCCTCTCTCCCTCC
Organism: Cordylochernes scorpioides; assembly: GCA_030710605.1. Lineage (NCBI taxonomy): Eukaryota > Metazoa > Arthropoda > Arachnida > Pseudoscorpiones > Chernetidae > Cordylochernes > Cordylochernes scorpioides. The sequence continues at coordinate 156,364,748 of CP092865.1, read as the reverse complement.
AATCAGCAATAAAGATATATGTACAATAAAATATTACAAAAGGAATGATGATAATCTAAATAATCTGTTTTAAATAAATATCTTAGAATATTTTATATAAAATAAATAAATATATAATTTAAATTTTAAATATATTAAAAACAATATTACAAATAATATAAGAAATACGCCATTAATCATGATGCAACAATATACAGGTAAATATTTACACAATTAGAACTTTTCTTATTGAAATAAATGATTATTATACAACTTTCTTTTTCTTTATCTATGTAAACAAATTTGTTCTGAGAAAAGGAGTGGTTTCAGTTGGTTTTTTGCCTTTCCCTGCATCCTATGGTAATCAACCTTTTCTTAGAACAAATTTGTTTACATAGATAAAGAGAAAATAATTTTGTATAATATAATCATTCATTTAACTAATAAAAGTTCTAATTTTGTAAATATTTACCTGTATATATATTTTTTTTTTCTTCTAGTTTCTTGGAAAGATTCCTGTCGAAGTACGTCAAAGTCCGAAAGCTTGCTGAATTTGCAGCATTAATAAAAGAAACTCGTCGCTGTTAACTTTTTATCCTTCTTCAACATAATTGCAAATTTAGAATAGGCGTTATTGTTAATATTCAAAATAATAACACCCTAATAGGTAATCCCATAATATTATGTTCAAATCAATAAGCTTGAGGGATAAGTCTCTTTTAAATACATTTATTTCAAGCTTTCGGGCTCAATATAATTTTTCCTGTCGAAGGGCGGTTGAGCCCGAAAGCTTGAAATAAATGTATTTAGAAGAGACTTATCCCTCAAGCTTATTGATTTGAACAGAAAATAACACCCTCATTTTACAGAATTTATAGTGTCCATAATATAGATATATGTGATAACCAAGGGTCTCTCGATGTGGTGTGATAACCGAGAGGGGCAAACCTGTAGTAACCGAGAGGAACAGTCAGGGCGTAACAGTTCTCACAGAGTACAGGCAGTCGTAGGCGAGGTAGAGTGGAAAGTTTGGGAATGTCCACACAAAAAACGAAGAGACACAGTTGTAGTAGGAAAGTTCCGTGAACAGATAGGAGTCGAACAAAGCAGCGAAAGATGGAGAGATAAGAAGCTTTCTTACTGGTCTACATGGTCGATAAGGTGGACCGTGGGCATAACCGACGAGGGCTCCAGCTGATGGTGGAGTGACTATATTTTCGGCTAGGGCGGAGGTATTATATATCTTTGCCGAGAGAGGAAGTATGCGGAAGTATTGACTTCCAGCGGATGCAACAAGAGCGTTGTGCGGAAGCGATATTGTACACTCTGTCAATGACCTGATGGCAACGACCTGACAAATTCCCCTTTAGGCCTCGTTGTTGGACTTCTATCTCAATCTCTTGCTTTCAACTCAGCTCTTAATCTATTACAGAGTTTTGTTTATTTATCCTCAGTTTGTACAAAGTACATTACATATGGTGATGTAATGACACATGTCAAAATCATGCGTATAATTATTTATAGATGTGTTTCTATTTACAACATGAAATTCTTGTTATATTATATTCAATATGAGGTCGTTGGTTTAGATTATCATATATGTATATGTGGTAACTGAGAGTCTCTCGCTGTGGGGTGGTAACCGAGAGGGGCAAAACTGTAGTAACCGAGAGGGACAGTCAGGGCGTGGAGAGTTTCCAGTACCTCTCTGCACCTTGGAAGACCTTTAACAGTTCTCACAGAGTACAGACAGTCGTGATCAAGGGAGAGAGGAAAGCTTGGGAATGTCCACACAAAAACGACGAGACACAGTTGTATTAGGAAAGTTCCGTGAACAGATAGGAGTCGAGCTAAGCAGCGAAAGATGGAGAGATGAGAAGTTTTCTTACTGATCTACGGCATGGTCGAGCATCAGAAGATGAAGTGACGAAGGCTCCCGCAGATGGTGAAGTGACTATATTTTCGGCTAGGGCGGAGGTCTTATATATCTTTGCCGAGAGAGGAAATATTGAATTTCAGCGGATGCAACAAGAGCGTGGATCGGAAGCGAAATTGTACACTCTGGCAACGCCCTGTGATCTTTCTATCATTATGCCTCGTTGGACTTCTACATCTCGATTTTAGACGTTTTGAACTTCTATCTCAATCTCTTGCTTCAGCTCAACTCTTAATCTATTTCAGAGTTTTATTTTTTTTATGCTCAGTTTGTACAAAGTACATTACATATTATGATGTAATGACACATGTCAATCATGCGTATAATCATTTATAGATGTTTTTCCATTATACACCATGAAAATCTTGTTATAAGTATTATAAAATATGAGGTTGTTGGTTTGAAATACCATATATATTAATTTTTTTCTCTTCATTGAATATAAGCAAAAATATTTTCAAACTTAATTCTATTGACGTCATGTGGTGCTGAGTTAGTTGTTGACACACATTAAAATGTTATAATACTTTCATAATGGTTGGCGTTCAGCCAACTGAAATACTGGTAAAATAAATAATATTTTGATCCAAAATATGCCTTTTTATTTAAATATTCATTTATGGATTGCTCTATTTCAGAATACGAGTAAAAATTACGCAGTGTCACATGCTCACGGATTCCGGGATCAAGCAAATGATCAATAAATCTATATAAAATTCTCTAAAATCAACAAGAAAATATTTATGTAATATATAAAAACATTTAAAAGTTATGAAGTAGAAAGAAAATAACAAAAAGGAAAAAATGAAATATAGATAAAAGAAATTTCAAAACTATTTTAAATTTTGTATTAACTATAAAAACAAGGTTCACACAAAAGCTTCGGCAGTTACGCGTCATATATGCAGAACATAGAAGAAAAGATGTGAAGATATTTAGAGTAGAAGAAGAGCTAAAGATAGAACAATGATAATATTTATATAAAAAAAGGATTAAAGCGTTTAGAAAAAAAAAAATAGAGTTATTATTTATTTTTTTTTTATTTTAAATATTGTTTCAAAATATAGTTGTTAGATTATTATATAATAATTTCTAGTGCAATTTGGAAATAGCAAAATTGTAAAATATTTGTTTATTTTTTATTGGAAACCATAATGATTCAACCAGGGTGGAAAGAGATTGGTACTAGGTATCTCTTCAAAAGTTAAATTGGCGATCCTTTACGACCATGCCAATCTCTTAGACCTTTATGGAGTTCAATGCGAAAAAATGCCAAGGATTAAAAAAAAAAAAAGGAATTGAAGCTTTGTGGTTCAATTTAATTTGTTTATTTTTTATGTTTAATTAATTTGTAATATGTGTGTGTTGTGTGTAACTGTGGTTTGAAATATTGTTAGAGTAATCTTGGGATATACCTTCTGGCTTGTTCTCTAGATGATTTCTTATAAGTCTGCATGTATGTGTGTGAATCATGAGAAGGAATCATGTGGATATTTTTGTGTGGTTTGTAGTTGAAAAGATGTTTCACCAAGGTTAGCCCCCTTATATTCTATCAACATTGATATGCCAAAGTGAGGAAACGCCCCAAGAACATCCTTTTATTTCCAACAATGGGGTGAGGTGACTTAGTGAGGTGTACCGCCATTGAATCAGCTTTGTTCGTTGTATAATATTAAATTGTGTCAATCTTGCTCAAGTACAACCGCACTATTACGTGCAAGTAACTTAATTGAGCTCTAGAAGTGCAAAGTCAAATTGCCTAAACATAAATGTGGTGTACTTACAGTACCTACCCATCAGGATTACTATATACCATGATCATTTGGGCTGAATATCAAAAAAACTCCAATATCAAGCGTCAACTCACAATCTTCATCTTGGCCGTAGTGAAGAGAGGAGCGAGGTACCCCCGGACCTGTTTCCACCGCATGCTGTTGAGGTTCATGAGGTGGTTCATGGAGACCTCGCTGATATTGGTGGTAACGGAGAAGAGAATCTGCCACGCCTTATCAGTTCTCTCTGCCTGCCCTCGCTGTCCTCCGCACTCACCGGCCTTGCAGCGTACTGCTGGAACTCCTTGATCTGGATGGTCTTCAGTAGCTCGGGGTCAGACACCAGCAAGACAGGCCGGACACCAAAGTAATACCTGCACATCCCGTGATTGTAAAAAAGATACAGTAAAACCGGCCTTAAGTGGGTCAATCAGAACAATGAATCTTATTTACTGGTCCGGCTGACCGACATCGATCGCTCAAATATTTGGCCGATCCTCAGAAAGGTTTAACTATTCGCGTTAGAAAAAGTATTATTATTAAAGAGAGAGAGAGAGAGACAATGAAAAAGGTTTATTGACTTCTAGTAAACAGTTAAAAAATTATATAAACAAAATAAAAAATTCAAAATTTCTAATTATTTGTATCAGACGAATCCCACGAGAGATGTCGTCTCGTTCAATATCGCACTCTGCCCTGAAGTCGGACCTCCTCTTGCATAGGTTGGAGTCCTTGTCACCGACATGGACGATTGCAATGTCAAGGAATTTCTTCAGAGCAAACTCTGTTCGGGCGAGAGAAACGCGAGGACGTCCTCCCTCTTAGTTAAGGATACAACAGCCCTCTCTATTTCGTACCTATAAAAGTCCCTATATAGGGGTTCAAGGAAAGAGTCAGCGTCTAGTACCGTAAACAGATCCTCAACCTTTTGCAAAGTGGGCTGAGGAGGCTGTATCTTTTGTGGTTTGGGGATGGAAGATTCCGTTGTTAGTGCAGCCTTGGCTTGATCTTTGGCAAGAACCCTGATGGTGAAGTAGAAGGCGCTAGTAGAGATTTTAACGCGCTGGTGCTCGGCGCCGAAGTAGAAGGCTTGGTGGCTGGAGGGTTCTGGGGAAGAACTGGGCAGCTTTTCGCGGGCGAGGATGCGGCAGGATTATGAGGTGTCACAGGAATTGTCCGGATGGTTCCAGAATTTGCCTCAGCCGATGTAGTCTCTGTGAAGCTGTGGGAGGGGGTAGCCTAGGAGGGTGAACACCGGTCCACTTCGAGTGCCCTAGGAGCAGGTGGCTCGCCGATATCCCTGGCGGTGACATCTACTACACTCAACGCCGTAGGTGATGTAGGCAGGTGTGGACTCTCCTTTGGAGATGATCACCAGCTTGGCAGGGAGCTGGTGGAGTTTGCGTCCTTCATTCAGGAGGACGAAGGCCTTCCTGTTGCCGGTGGTCCAGGTGTATCCGTTACAGGACACCACTTCATAGGCCTGGGAGACAACCCGGCAGTAAGGTCGCAGGGCTTAAATGATGTCCTCCTCCCTCACTGCGATGGGCAGGTTCCCGAGGATGATCTTCTCCGCCTTCCTTCTGTACATGAATTCCCTGAGGAAGGTGTTGTTGATGGTGAGTCCATTCTCCATCAGGCGCTCTGCTTTCTCAAAGCTGGCCAGTCTAACCATAAAATGGCCGGACATCTTCATCAGCTATTAGATGGATCCCTTTCCCAACAACTCCTCGAGAGCCTTCATATAGTGCACGTGATGGAAGTCCACGCACCATTCGACATAGTAGCATTGGTCGAACGATGCTGTTGCTGATCTAGCTTCTTTCAGCGTCTGCTGTTGCCTGGTGTTCCTGACGAGGGTCAAGGACTCCCTCGTGGTCCTTCGAAGCTGTCCAGATGGTTTTGGAGAGCTAGCGTTCAGCCTCACAATCTAGGCCCGCTGACTTTAAGGGTCGTACCGTTTCCTTTTTTTCCAGTGTACAGATTGGAAAGGTTCGGTGTTATTATCCTTTTCCGCGGCCTCAACTTTCTCCGCCCAATTTTCTCTTTTTCAAGAGGCCGGATTTACATATCCGCCGTTTTTCACGAACGAATTTGCATGTCCGTCGCTCACACCTAAATTAAAACGATTCTTCGTCGAATCTTTTATCGTCGTTAAATCGACTTTCATTTCAGCTACCTCGATAGGAATCATACCGTCGTGTAATCTTTATCCTGGCTCACCGGAAGTACTGCATATGGGTTGGAAAACTTGAAGTTTTCCATCTTCAGATAGAAAAACGCGGAGCTCGCGCGCCGCGCGACCGCACGACCGAGAGAGAGAGATTGACATTGACATTTGAAATGATTTTTTTGACGATCAGTCAATTTTTACAAACCAAAAATGATAATATAAATGAATAAATTATGATAATGTACAATGATTTTAGGAGCTAGGGAGGCTCCCCCACCTTGAAAAGGTCCTCCGCCAGACGAGGAGGGGGTCTTCTTGGACTCTCCGCATCTCCAGGCCCAGGAAGTGCTTGTAGATGCGGGTCTTGGCAGATGCCATGATGGCCAAGGCATCATCCTCCAGATCATGCCCTAAGATCCAGCTCTGCAGGTCAGAGGGCCGCTGGATGATGGTGAAGGCCTCCACGATGACTGGCCTGATCCGCCTACAGGACCAGTAGCGGTGAGCCAGTGACAGGTCTCCGGACCCACAGGCGATGCAGGATTCCCGGGCTGAAGCCGGATGTGTTGGATGGGGAAGGGCGTGCAGGGCCAGCCGCACGGCAACGTCAGCATTGTGCCCCGAGAAGGCACATTACTGGAGAGAAGACCAGCTGATGGAGATGGGGATGCTAACGTGGGGGAGCCACAGTCCCAGCAGCTGGGTGATGTGCAGTGCAGCCAGGCGTGGACGCTCCAGCATGTGGCGGGCAGTGCGGGTTGTTAGGCGCTGGAAAGCGGTGGTCGTTCCGCGCACCACGATTGCGTCCGCAAGGTTAGCGACCCGATGACGGCCCCGGGCATTCTGGGTGACCAGGCGTGAGAAGAATCTCCCCAGAGCGGCGGCGACCGCGAGGGCGCCACGCGTAGCGATGGTGATATTTGGAGGAGACCCGGTCAGTTCTCCAATGCGCCAGCCCAGCCATCTTGTAGGAGCCAGGAGCTCAGGGGGCCGCAGGAAACGGAGCCTGGAGTAGTGCTGGTTGTAGAATCCGGTGATTCAACTCCAGGATCTCCGCAGCAGCTTCGAAGAGGTGAAGGCTCCGACGACACCGCGGGGGAAGCCAGGTGCCAGGAATAGATGCAGAAGACAGCCACATCCCGCTCTCGGCGAGCCAAGAGTGAGCGTTGCGACCTTTACGCAGTGCTGCCTGGACGCCCTTGAGGCACGACAGCCGGAGCTGAGTGCCGAAGTCGAGAAGTCCATGCCTCTCACGGAGATCGGCCCCGCTAGGATGCTGCCGGGAAGCCATGAGGTTCGATCGTGCCCCCACACGAATCGAGCCAATCTTGCCTGCAGTCTTGCGATGATAGTCTCGCTGGGCAGGTAAGCCTGAAGGTGATAGTAGATGGCCGAGAGCACCAGGCTTTTGGCCGCTTTTGCTCGAACAACAAGTGAGAGACCGCGGACAAAGGGGGCCCACTTAGCAATGGCCCTCTCCAATAACTTCTGCAGATGTTGGTCTTGGGCCAAAGTTCCCACACCAGGAGTCACTATGGTACCTAGGATATTGATTTTCTCACTGTACCAGGAGATGTCAAACGGGGAGTAGGTGCGGTTCCTCCATCTCCCGCACCAGAGACCCTGGCTCTTGCCGAAGTTGACTCTTATTCCTGACGCACGCCTGAAGTCTTCGAAGATTTTCTTGACGAACTCTTGCTGCCCATCCTCGCGGATAAGCAGGACGATGTCATCGGCGTACGCCAGGACATTATCCCTCCCGAATAGCTGCTCCAGGCGAAGCAGGAAGGGCCCGGTGGAGATGGTGAAGAACGCTGCGCTGGCAGCGCATCCTTGCCTGACTCCGTTGAGCATGTGGAACAGAGGAGTTCTCCCAATTCCGTCTATTCTCGCCGTCGCCTCGGCCCCAGCGTAGAGCAGAAGAACCCACCCCACGAAGACTGGCGGCAGACCGACGGAGAGAAGAACGGACATCAGGAAGCCTCTGTCCAGCGTGTCAAACGCTGACTCCAAGTCGGCGTTAACGACTGCCAGCTGAGTTTCTTCTCTGCAGGCAGTGGCAACTTCGTCACCTACGCGGGATATGCTCCAGGCTGGTGTTCTACTTGAAACGACGTAGCTCTGGCATTCAGGTACGATGTCCTGGAGATGAGGTCGCAGTCGCCAGTAGAGGACCCCGCTCAGGACTCTGTAGTCCGTCGTTGGTAAGGAGAGAGGTCGAAGTCTGGCTAGGCCTAGACCACCGTGCGGTTTTGCTATCAGGGACATTTCGCTGCGCCGCATGGAAGAGGGCAGAGCCCCGCAGAGATGGGACGCCTCGAAGACCCGACAGAGTGCACTCGCGAAGCAATCCTCGAAGCCCGGAAGAGATCGCAGGGCAAGTCATCCCACCCGGCCGCTTTCCCAGTTGGCAGACGGCCGATGGCAGTAACGATCTCTTCTTCGCCGATCCCATAGCGGTGGAGTGGATCGCTCTCCTCAATGGTGACCCTTAGGGTGAATCCACGCAGGAAACCATCGATGTCCTACGGTGAGCACGTAGGGTGGGAAAAGCGCTCCATTAGATTGGCGAAAGCCAAGTCTCTCACTGCTGGTCCCGTGATCACTCGACCTGCGCTGTCGTAGAATGTTGTCGACGACGTTACCCTGCAACGAAGACGAAGAGCGCGCCCCAGGTCCGGCAGGGAGGGATAATCCGAGTTGATGGACACATCCTCGAGCTTGATTTGGACATATTTTCTTGCCCTCGAAATGTAGTCGTCGTCGTTGTTGCGCAGGTCATGGAGAGACTTGATGGCGGAGGCCAGATGCGCCTTGATTTGTCCCCACCTCCTCCAGAGTTCCGCATTTTGCATGTCCTCGATGTGTCCAAAGGCCTCGTTAAGAAGCGTTTCCACTGCCCCAACGACTAACCTAGGTCGGAGCATGCTAGCAATGCATGGTGGACGAGGTTCTTGGGCCTTGCCGATTTGGAGGAGGACCGCACGGTGGTCAGAGTTATTGTAGTATAGGCTCCAGTATCGGGTGACGCGGTTGGAAAGTCTTGATGATAAGAGAACTCGATCCAATCTGCTCGCATTCACCTGGCTCCCCTCAACTGGATATCCTTGTTGGAAGGTGCGCGGCGTCGAAGATAGCTGCGGCATCTACGAGGTTGGCCCGGTCCAGGAGCTCCCCAAGGGCTTCGACGGATCCGGACGCAATGTCTCTTGCAGACTCCTCGGAGATATTGAGGTCCCCGAGGACCCACGCGTCTTCATTGACAGCAGCAGCTGCGATTGCCTGTAGCTGCTGTAGCCGCTCGTCAGGAGCATGAGAGAAGTGGCAGTTGATAAATGTCGCCTTTATTCCCCGGATGGTGACGTCGAAGGAGGCGATCTTGCCAGGGGACAGGACCCGTTGTCCGATGACCTGGACGCCGGATGAGAAGATGCAGGCGAGGCCGGATCCTTTGGCGCCAGATGCTGGAACAACCTCTTCCCTGTATCCCAAACAGAGGTTTTCAACGCTGTCCAGGGTGGTGACATTAGTGACATTGAATGAAGGCAACGCCAACTGCATGCTGCCCCAGAAAACAGCACAATTCGATGCTCCCGTGTCGAGCGGCAATGCCGCGAACATTAAGGCACGCAAGGCGGATGCATTTGCGCGCTCCTTGTCCATGATTTGATGTCAGCGAGTCGTTTGTAAAGGGTTGATTTGGAGCCACCAAGTCCCTTTATGAGTTGCTAGCATAGTAGATACAGAGCCAGCTTTTGTTCTGCGCTGATATTTTTTTCATTAGCAGCCTCAGTTGAGAAAAAGAAACGATGGCTTATTTGACTTCCTCTTCCTTCAAGCCTAGGAGTGTAATCTCTCCAAAGGGGGATGTTGGGAGGCCCTCGAGCAGAGTGTTAAGCTGCAATAGGGCCATTGACCCAGCTTTTGGAGACAAGGATTTAGCTCTATCCTTGGCTGATTTTGCTACCTCTCCTGACGTTGAGGTCTGTCTGGGTCGAGGTTTCGGGAGTCCTGGTGGTGGGCTCAGTCTCGGGAGCTTTGGCCTCTTGAGGAGGTGGTGTGGAGGATGTATGTGCCGGGGCGGCCACTGGCGCAGGGTGATTTAATGCTGCAGGTGGCGATGCAGCTGCATTGGTGTTAGGAGAAGGCGCCGGTTTTACATTGCTCTTATGGCCCGAGGGTTGGATGGTGTTTGCCTCCCGGATGATCCGGGGGCAATTCATTCTATTGTGGCCCATTCTGTAGCACTTGGAGCAACGGAAGCCGTACTCCAAGTAGGCCAGCGCAGAGCCGCCCTTGGCAGTCACAACAATCTTCTTTGGAAGATCTGTGATTTTTCCCGTTGTTCATGAGGATGAATGCCGTCTTTTTTAGGTCCAGCCAGGTGTAGCCGCCGGAAGAATTCACGGCAGGGGCGATGGAGACCACCTGGCAGTAGGTCCTCTGGGTCCTGATGATGTCAGCGTCTTCAATGACGTATGGAAGCCCGCTTATGGTTATTTTTCTGCCTTCTTTTGATAAGGTAAGGCTTTGAGGAGGGCTCCCTTGATCATCAGACCATCCTCTATGATCTTTTCTGCCATTTCAGGCCTCTCGAGGCCAACCAGGACCTGTCCGGATGCTTTTCCCAGCTGAACTACGCAGCTTTTCCCCAGTTTATTCTCCAGGGCCTTGATGTAGCCCACCGGAGTGAACTCCGGGGAGTACTCCAGATTGACCATCTGATCAAATGTCCCGTCAGCTTCTTTGCTCCGGCATTGATCCAGCATTTGCCTGGAGACCTTTATTTGTTCAATGATGTTCCTGGGGCGCGGTGGCTGGCGCGGCGCAGTGTTGTCCCGGGTGGCTTCAGTCTGGCGTAATGGACCAGGTTTGAGCTGGCGCACCCTTTCTGAAGGAGGCGAACGTTTCCTATTTTTCAATGGCTCTAAGTTATTCAGTTCGTTTTAAACGATGTCAGCCCAATTCCTGCTTGATTGGGAGAGATTTGCATATCCGCCGCTTGTCGAGGGCGATTTTACATAATTTGCAATTGATTCCGAATTCGAAGAATTCCATGTAGAAACGTTTTCCGTCGAAATTTAGGCGTTCTTTGCTGATATATGGACGGGAACAGTACCAGCCTGTTCCCCGTCATATTGGCTATCCGCCAATATCGAAAACATATTTGTTACTTCCATTCTATCGCTCTCCATGCCCGATGAATGCGGAGCTCGCGCGCCGCGTGGACACACGGCCATGAGAGAGAGAGAGAGAGATTGAGATTGAATCCACTTTTATTACATCGTTCATAAAAAAATATAATTGAAAACTAAAAAGAAATAAAAATAATAAATAAATATGAAAAAGATAAGGATGAATGTACATAATGAAATATTTACAGGCTTCATTGGTGTCGCCAACCGCGGGAACGACTCCGCCACCGGTAGACAGCGAGAGTTCTGTCCCACAGAGTGAGCAGGTCGATGCGATGGCTGGCATTGCCCACCTCAAGACCAAGATGGTATTTGTAGATAGTAGCCTTCGCCACACTTGTGATCTTCATTCCCTCGGGATGGAGGCCGTCACCGAAGAGCCAGGCCAGCAGATCCAGGAGCATTTCGCAGGAGGCGAACACCTCCCGGAGCAGGGGTCGCACGGAACGGCAACTCCAATATCTGTTGGTCAGCTACCCGTCGCTGGAACCACAGGCGGCGCAGTTGGCACGCCTCGAGGCAGAATGGTCAAGATGTGGCAGCGCGTGGAAGGCCAATCGTAGAGCGACATCAGCGTCGTGCCCCGAGAAGCAATTACGACGCAGGTCAGCCCAGGAGATGGAGCGGGGCGCATCTACGGTAGGGTCCCACCGCGCAGCCAGCTCTGCAGTAGGGTGCGCCTGGAGCCGTGCCGCGTCCAGTGCCGGACGCGCGCTCTGGCTGTTCAGGCGGGTAATGGGCGTTGTTGAGCCCTTCAGAACGATGGTCTCCGCCTCGTACTCCGCATGATATCTGGAGCTGGCATTTTCCTGCAGTAGTCGCTGGCAGAAGATCCCGAGGTTCTGTGCCTCCATCAGCGCATCCCGCGTTGAGCGCACAAGAGCAGGGGCGCGTTCTGAGAAGTCCCCGACTGTCGCCTGTAGCCAGCGGTCGGGAACTAGCAGGTCTGGCGGCCGCAGGGACCTGTTGTCGCCTCGAAGACGCAGAGACCTCAGGCTGGCAGGATGGAGAATTCGGTGGTTTAGTTAAAGAATGCCGGACACGGATTCCCAGAGACTCAACAGCCTCCTTCTCCTCGGTGAGAGCCAGAGGCCATACGGAACTCCTCGAAGAACAGGGGAACGAGTTCAAACTGAGCGTCATCCCTGATGAAGAGTACGATGTCATCCGCATAGGTGACCACGCTGCCACGACCCAAGATCCTCTCAAGGCGGCGTAGTAGAGGCCCTACTCCAATGCTGAAGATAGCGGCGCTGAGACGGCAGCCCTGCCTCACCCCGTTGAGAAGCGGGAATGCTCTGGTGTATACATCTCCGATCCGGATGGAGGCGTCTGCTTCCCCGTAGAGGACAGTAATCCACCCGAGGAAGGCAGATGGTAGGCCTAGTTTCTCCATCAGGGCGAACAGGTAGCTCCTGCTCAGGGTGTCGAAGGCCTACTTTAGGTCTAGGGAGATGACGGCCAACGGTGTGTCATGTCTCGCTGTCCAGGCGACGCTGTGTGCTACTTGCGCAATGTTCCAGGAGGATGACCGTCCCGGAACGACGTAGGTCTGACAGTCGGGCACGAGGTTGGGCAGATGACGTCGTAGACGGCCCATGAGCACGCCGCTGAGGACCCTGTAGTCCGTCGTTGGTATGCTGATTGGTCGGGATGCCTGTAGACTCGGACCACCGTGCGATTTCGGCAGCAGGATGACCTTGCTGCGCCTTGAAGATGAAGGCAGGGCCCCACAGAGTCGATAAGCCTCGAAGACTTGCCAAAGGACTTCGGCGAAGAAATCCTTAAAGGCCTTGGCAAACTCGCAGGGTAATCCGTCCCATCCAGAGGCACGCCTGTTTGGCAGGCTGTGAATGGATGCCGCTATCTGGTCGCGGTAGATGTCGGCGAGAAAGAGCTGGTCCCACTCGTCGAACTCGAAGGGGGTTACTTCAGTGAGGAAGTCGGCGATGGATTCTGCCGAGCTTGGAGTCTGGGCGAAGCGACTGCTCAAACGTTCCAAAAGGAAACCTCTAAGCTGGCCCCCGGAAATGGCGTTGCCGTCGTAGTCGGTGAAGGTGGAGAGAGAGCGACGTCTGGCTCGGAGGGAACGCCCGAGGTCCGACAAGGAAGGATAGTCGGAGCGGGCAGTGTCGTCCTCCAGTCTCCGCCTCAGGAAGTGGCTTGCTCTTTCGATGTATCCACCGCCAGACTCGGCGACGGCAGGTGCGAGTGATCTTATCTCTGCGACCAGTTCTGCCTTTATCCTGGTCTAGTGTTCCCATAACATCGAGGGAGAAGTATTTGCTAGGTCTTTCGATATTTCATCGATGAACGTTGCCATTTGATCGGAAAATAGGTCTGACCGTAGCAGCTTGTCAATGCAGGGAAGTCTTGTAAGAGCTGGGTCTCCTACTTGGATCAGGACGGCACGGTGGTCCGAGTAGGCCTAGTCGATAGTTTGGTAGTGGGTGACGCGGTCGCAGAAGCCTGATGGAAGTAGGATTCTGTCCAGACGACGCGCGTCGACCCCGCTTCCGATAGTAGAAACCCTGGTGTGCTCCATTGCAGCATCGAAGAAGGTGGCGACGTCGACGAGGTCGGCTTGGTCCAGGAGCTCCGCGAGGGCTTCTGCTGAAACCGAAGCCAGGTCCTTCGCCGACTCCTCGGAGATGTTTAGGTCACCGGGGATCTACGTATCTTCTTTATTCGCCAAAGCTGCGATGATCTGGAGCTGGCGGCATCGTTCTTCAGGAGCATGAGAGACGTGGGCGTTGAGGCACGTCATGGAGACCCCACGGACGGTGAGGTCGATTACTGCAATCTTTCCAGGCCATAGGATCTGCTGCCGGTGAACAACAACCCCAGGTGCGAAGTCGCAGGCGAGGCCTGATCCCACGGTGGTCGATGCGGGTGCAACGACGGCGCTGTAGCCATGGCAGAGAATTCTGCGTCGTCCAGGGATATGACGTTCGCCTCCTGTAGGAAGCAGACATCAATTTCATGCTCCTTGAGAGAGCAGCAGAGCTGTATTCTCCGGCGAAGAGGGGCGATGCCGCGCGTGTTCAGGGTCGCAACTCGGAAGTTAATTTGTTCCTGCAAGCAGAGGTTCTGGGGCGCGATATATTTTTATACAGGGTATTACTCGTGTCCCCTGCCAGAGCCATAAGCGCGGTGGCCAAGTTGGTAATGGCCATTCTCTGATCGTTGTTTGATTTCCTAATCAATCTGTCCATTTTCCTATTATGCGGGATTGCCTGAAGGAATTATTCTCTCATTCTCTTTCCAGGCCCTGCTTCTGGGCACGAGCGATGGCTTCAAACATCCTTTTGTTCTTCAGAAGATCGTCCATCTGATTCTCAGCCAGAAAGCGCTTTTCTTGGGAAGATTCGGGCAGAGATTGGCTTTGATTTTCCGGTGTAGGAGGAGTCAGGACGACAGCCGCTTCTGCTCTCGCTGTGTCGCTTGGAGGAGGATCTGCGACCACAGCAGCAGCCGGTCGTGCTGCTGCAACAGGAGGGCGGTTTTGTCCAGGCTTTAAAGCGTGCATCAGGAGCATCCACAGAGTTCTCCAGTTTTTCCTCCTGGAGACCAGTCTTGCGAGGATAGTTGGCACGCTTGTGTCCCTGCTTGTAGCACAGGGAACATTTGATGCCGTAGGTCACGTAGACGTGCGTGACCACTCCCTTGGCCTTGACGTCCAGCCGGGCAGGGATCTGGGAGAGCCTTACTCCGTCACGCAGAGTTATAAAAGCCTCCCGACGAGCATCAGCCCAGCAGGAATTCTCCTGTTGCATCATCTTCTGGATGATGGACGTGACCTGTCCGTAGGGCCGCAGCGCAGTAACGAGGTCAGCGTCCTCTACGAAGAAGAGCACGTTGCCAAGCACGATTCTCTTGTCCCTCTTATTGAGGGGAAGGCACACAGGGTGACGTCTTTGATGTTGAGACGAGCTGCACGCTGGAGAGGCCGACCAGGATGTGCCCCTCCATCTTCGTTAGTTGGTAGATGGTTCCCTTACCCATTTTGGCTTCCAACGCACGGAAGTACTTCTCTTTGACCTCATGTTGTGAGAGCTGACTGAAGGTTTTAAAAGAGTGCAAAGGTATTTTGCCAGCGGAAAAGCGGGGGAAGGTGGTAGGCAACAATGGGCCTGAGGGGGATGTCGGGCTTGTGGGTCTTTGGCAGGCCGTATATGTAGGGGACACCGGAAATATTGGAGGTGAAAGTTAGAAACTGGTCGGAAGTGATGCCTTTGGTACGTCTGAGTGATCTGAGTGCTGTTTTGTAGGAATTGGCGATGTCTTCGACTTGGTTGGGTGAGATTTCATGAAATGTGTTAGGATCGGAAAGAATGTCTGTCATTTTTTGCTTGTAGTCTTGGGCATTTAGTACAACTACTTGGGATCCTTTATCCGACTTAGTTATGAGGATGTCGTGCTGACCTTTGAGGGATTTTAGGGCGGTGATATCTTGGTTGTTGCATCTGAGGCTGGGGGAGGATTTCCTGGGGGTGGGCTGAAGTGCGTTGGCAATGAAGGAACGGATGCGGAATTTATCAGTATGGGATTGATGTTGTAGAGCGGATTCAATGCAACTGATGGTATATAGAGGGTCAGATTCCCTGGGGAGGCGGAAGTTGAGACCCTTCATCATGCTTTGCATCCTTTCGTTCCTTTTTCTCTTTTTATTTTTCATGTCCATAGTTTTTTAAAATATTCTTCATTCACCTGTAAATATGTAATTCCCTTGCTTTTGACTTTTTCATAACACGCAAATTCCACTTACTTTTTCATAGCATGTAAATTTATCTTACTTTTTCTGCTTATAAAATTGGCACTTTTGTTTCTTGCCCAGTTATAACCCGAGGAAGGGCTTTCTTGCCTAAAAGCTTGTATTTTACCAATAAAAGAAAATCGCCACGTTTTTATCGCCTTCGTTTCAAAAATCGAGTAAGTTACAGTCGGCGCCAGAAAGCCGGAAACGGGCCCGAAAACATGTCGGGTATGCCCCCTTCTGGCGCAAACAGATAAGTCCTCTTTGAGACACGATTGACAGTTCTCCCCTGACCGGCGTCGGCTACACTGGCTCTCTCGCCATCCCTATGGTGAAATCCAACATGTCTCGTCCTTTTGTGCAATCCCAATCACGCCTGAAACCAATCTAATCATTGTGGCCACCACGACTGCAAACCAACATGCCACACTACATTCATCCAACAGCAACAACAAACTACATTACTACATATATATATGGATTAGATTCGAAAAACCTCAGTAGCGTTGTTATACCTGCCGAAGGGCTGTTGAGCCCGAAAGCTTGTATTGCCGATATACATAAAGGAAACTTTTCCCTCAGCGAATTGTCTTTTATTAATAACTAGCGGATGTGCCCGGCTTCGCCCGGGTTTTACCCGAGTAAAGGTTTGTATAACGAACATTTGTTAAAACAATTCTCTATAAACATATAAAAAAAGAAAGATATATTTTGATGATTTGAAACTCGTAAATTTGAATCTCTCGATAAAGTGATCATTTTTTCCCGGTCCCTTGTGCCGTGTCATCCTGAATTTTGTATTTCCTAATTTTCTATATTACAAAATAATCGTTTTATCTAGTGAACATATTTTCCCGGTCCCTTGAAAAATACTCGATAAGTTGAATAAAATCATGGTCGTGAATCTCTCGATAAAGTGATCATTTTTTTTCCCGGTCCCTGTGTGCCGTGTCATCCCGAATTTTGTATTTCCTCGATAAAGTGAACATTTTTTACCGTTCCCTGTGAGCCGTGTCATCCTGAATTTTGTCTTTCCTAATTCTATACATTACAAAATCATCGACACGGGATATCATTTAATGTTGTCTAAAGGGGGTTAAGAGAGCAGTCTCTTTCAAATGAAAAATGCTTTAATTAAGCAGATGTTTAAAGTATAATATATGAGAGAGGCAATCTTACAGGTTGTCGACGCTGTAAAATCCCCAGAGAGAGTGTTTTTGTAGCATCATGCTGTGACTCACACGATGACCCAAGGTCATCAGGAGCAGCAAACTAAGCCTATCTCTGTCTCAATGGTAGCGATGCTTGCGAGTTAAATATGCAAATCTGCAAATAACTCTAAGGATATTCAAGATATTCAAGAAATTTTTTTTCGTAAACCTTTCCGGGGATACACCTCATAATATCCCAGAATTTCACGGCGATTGGATGTATGGTTTTTGAATCCATAGAGGACACACACACACACACACAGACAGACAGACAGACAGACAGACAGACATTCATTTTTATATATATAGATTATACCGAAGGGATTATATTAACGATAATTGTTTATATTTAACCACTCTATTGCTCTGAAATATCACAATCTGTCTTATGTAAGTAATAAAGTATGGCGCCTTTCTAATCGTCTCAAGTTTGCCACCGGACCCCAGGGGAGGGGAGGATGACCCACATAAGTCACTGACCAATGAGAATTAATCCCGGGGATCCGGGAAGAGGGAGAAAAGGGGGCGTTTGTCCGGCTGTCGACAGTTAGTTAGGTTTGGGTGGGATCGGCGGGACGCCGAGCTTTTCTCTGGTAATCTTCAACCTTCCCCTGGTCCTGGTGCCAATTGAGACGTCTTGGGAGAGCGCTTTTGATCCTAAAATTTGTCCTTACTGTCCCGTGCGAACTTCCCACTCTCCACGACTTGCCACTCAACCCCGACTGCTTCCAACTCACTTGTTGGCTTACCCGGATTTATGACATGAGACCCGTATAAGTCGACAAGATTATGATGGCTAACAGTGGACAGAGGACTATGGACCAGGACGGGAGACACTACGTGGAGGCTTCTGAGGTGCCCGCCACTTTCATCCGGCCAGCGTGGACACCTTGATAGACCGACTCACCGAACCCTCCAAGAAGTGACGGCGCCACATGCCTATGATCCCTCTATGGCACCTTACGACGGGACTTATCCGGCGGAAAACCTCTTCCGGCAAATGGAAGCCGTGCGGAACGACTTCGGGTACGGGTCTGAGAGACTCCACGAGCTCCTCAAAGGTGAGCCCCTTTCGTTCTTCAATGAGCTCAACTTGGCCTGCCGATCCTATGATCAGGCCAGGCAGACTTTGGTAGACCTCTACCCTGGTACCTCCGAAGTCACCTTAAGTGACTTCATGTCATATAGACTGACTGGTCAAGCATCCGAAAACCACCATCCCCGTGTAGACATTGCAACGGGGATCATTGGAACAATGATTGCCCTCTAATGAGCAGACGGCCCTTTCGGCCCCAAAACTTTCCCGACCAAAATCGAAGGCAGAACTTTCAGCCAGAAACCCGCGGCGCGACGAAGGCCGCCTCAAGGTCACCGCCATCATCTAATGACTGCTGAGTGCCCCCGCCTATCCCCTTTGAACTGCGCCATATCATCTGCATCCCCTATATCAATAACTGTTTCAAATGTCCATTCCTCTTAGACACAGGAGCTTCCATAAACATAATTAATTTAAATATCCTTAATCATCTTAATAGGACTTTGCCCAAAATTTTAAAATTATACCCATGTAAAATGCGATTTAATTCTATAACCAATCATGTGAATTGAATAGGATACATCATTTTAACGATCACTATAGGAAACATAACCAAATCGATTAAATTCTATGTAACCAATAGTTTATTACCCTTTGGCATTTTATCATTAAACTCAATCAGTAAATTGTGTTCAACATTAAATTTGCATAATCCTTCTATTTATCAATATGATTCTCCTTTGTCTAAGAGATGGTACCACATAACCTATGTACACCCATTTAATGATGGAGAGGGTGAAAACCACCCTCCCAGCCAGGACAATATCTCAGAAATCTCTAAATCGCCCTTGCAGGGGTAAAATGTCAAACCTTCCACCTTGTCCCAATAACCTGACCGAGACCTCTACCCAAACTTTTGTTAAAAATGCATCCAGCCAAACCATATGCCATGCCCATCCTTCACCTTCTTTATTACCACCCTGTCCATTAGAACACATATGTAAAATCTTTGATCCATATTGTATTATATGCACTAGGAATGAGATCCCGGTAAAATTTCTAAAGATTATAAATAATTATAACCATATTTTTTCAATCAATAAATATGATATCCCGAAATTGATAATTTCCCCCGTTAGGATAAGGACCACCTCCGATAAAGTTATAAGTCTCAGGCCATACCGCGCATCTCTCGCCGATCAACATGAAATACGAGATCAAATCAGAGAAATGTTAAAATACATTAATATAGAACCCTACTTTTCGCCTTACTCCTCACCTGTTACCTTATTTACCAAAAAGGAAAAGTCTAAACGCTTTTGTGTTGATTACCGCCGGCTTAACGAAATAATCTCCTCCGACGTACTCCCTTTTCCCCTCATAGACAACATTTTAGATAAGTTAGCGCATGCCAAATACTTCTCCCGAGCTGATTTTTCCTCCGCATACTGGTCCCTAGAAATAAGTCCCCTCGATAGGAATATTTTATCCTTTGTTACCTTAGACGCACAATATACCTTTCTTAGACTCCCCTATGGCATTAGTGTAGGACCACAATTATTTGAACAGGCCATACAACAAACAAGAAATAAGATAGATTCTATAGCCCATTATTGATATATGATTTTATTATTTTCTCAAATTCCTTAGACGAACATTAACACCATCTCCAGCAATATTTTGATGTTTGTAGTAGAGAAAACATTAAGTTAAATTATAATAAATGTAATTTTTTTTAACTACGATAGAATTCTTAGGTTACACAATATCCTCTGGCACATACACACCCTTAGTTAAAAATATAGATGTTATAAATGCAATTAAAGTTCCCACTAATATCAAAATCCTCCAATCATTCCTAGGCGCCATCAATGTATATAATAAATTCATAAAGGACCATGCCCTTATTAGAGTCCCCCTTAATAACCTCCTTAAGAAAGATAATCCATGGCACAGGGACGCCTAATGCTAACAATCATTTAGCAATCTCAAAGAGTGTCTAACCTCCCAACCAGTCCTTCACCTCTTTAAAGAAGGGTTGCCATGCCAGCTATTTTGTGACGCCTCCCTTCAAGGAAAACTGGGATTTTAAAACAACAACGCCCCGACGGCACCCTACACCCGGTGCAATATTATAGCAGAGCACTCCGACCCCACGAGAAAAACTACACCATCACGGAGTTGGAGTGCCTCGCCATAACCGATAGTGTGAAAAAATTCCGCATCTACCTCACCGGTGTGAAATTCACCATCTTCACCGACCACCATGCCCTACAATGGTTGAAAACCATTAAAAACCCATCGGGAAGACTCTTCCGTTGGAGTTTAAAATTGTCCGCCTACGACTATGACGTCAGATACCTTAAAGGTAAAATGCAGTTCGAGGCGGACCTATTATCCCGAAACCCACTATGTGGTTTCCTTACAGCCGATCAAATTAGGGAACATCAACCCCTCCGGCCTCTTTTCTCCTTCGTTAAAACAAAAATAGAGGGCCTCCATATTATTAAACGTAAAGGTGTGACTAAGATAGTTGTTCCCCCCTCCTTGCAGCATAATTTAATTGATCAGGTACACGTAGAATACAATCATCCTGGGGTCTCACAAATGCTTAGGTTAATTTCCACGCAATACACCTGGCACGGGATGACCAAAGCAATATTGAAGTACAATAAGTCTTGCCCTACTTGTCAATTCATAAAAAAAAACCGAAAGGTCCAACTTATGGTAGATTAGAACGTCCTCCTGTAGCTTTAGAATCCTACGATACATTATCCATAGATACGATTTCAGGATTTTCTAAGTATGGTAATGTTAAGTCTTATATACACGTAATTGTGGATCAATTAAGTAGATATACATGGACCTTTCCGAGTAAGTTTACAAGTACTGTTACTTATATACAATGTATCAAGAAAGTAATGCAGTGTGGACGTCCAAAACACCTACTTTCGGACAGAGCCCCTGCATTTACATCCCCAAAGTTCAAGAGGTTCTTGGTACAAAACGGCGTACAGCCTCTTCTGACAACTGCTAATAACCCGCAAGCGAATGTCTTGTGCGAGAGACTTAACTCCACACTCAAAGGGAAATGAAGGTTATTACACCTATAGAGAACCCCAAAACCTCCCGGACGAAGTTAATTAAATTAGTTATTAAGAAATTTAATGATACGCCCCATACAGTGACAGGTTTCCCCCCGTATTTTTATTGCATAATACGAGGGCCATCCAATAAATAAGTTTCCTTTTTTTTCTGCGAACGAAATTGTAAAGATTAGTTAGTAGTGTAAGAAAGTGTCACTAGGATGCGTTGGAAGCGCGTAGCCTTAAAATCATTCTACTCGTACGCGCAAGTCCGTAGCGCTTCAGTTTCCATGTAGCTACCACTGGTGAACGTGTCCACTAGCGAACTCCGTTTTGTAATTCGTTTTTACACGGCGAAAAATGAAACTGCGGTCAATATTCATAGCAATTTAGTGTCAGTGTATGGTGAAGGATGTATGAGCATCCAAATGGTTCGCCGATGACGTTCATGGTTCTTGGAAAGACGGCAAAACGTGCATGATGACGAGCGAAGCGGCAAGCCCGTTACTGCTACGGACAATGTAACCGTTGCTGCTGTTCGGAATGTGATGGAAGCAGATCGCCGCGTCACCACTGACGAAATATTGATTCGACTGCCTCCTGGAATCGAAATTGGACGCTCTTTGATTGGAACAATCATGTCAGATGTTTTGAATTTTCGCACAGTCTGCGCAAGATGGGTCCCGCGTTTGCTCTCTAAAATCACAAGCAACAACGGATGGAGGCAGCCCGAGCTTTCCTGGAAATGCATCGAAGAGATGGAGATAAACTGTTTTCCCGTATTGTCACTGGAGATGAAAGCTGGGTGCATCATTCAACTCCAGAAACAAAACGACAAAGCATGGTGTGGAAGAAGCCTGAGGAAAGTGCACCAAAAAAGGCGAAAGTCACAATCTCTGCAGGCAAAGTTATGGCTATCGTCTTTTGAGACTGTAAGGGTGTTTTATTGGTTGACTACCTGCCCCCAAACACTACGGTTAACGCTGCGAGGTACTGCGAAGTCCTCACTCAGCTCAGAGCTGCAATAAAACGGAAACGTCCTGGACTTTTGTCTCGGAAAGTGTTACTCGTCAATGACAATGCTCGCCCTCACGCATCTCGAACGACCCAAACGTTGCTGTAAAACTTCAAATGGGAATAATGTAAATATTTCTGCTTCAAACATCGAATCGGCACAAATAACTTCGAGTGATGAAAGTGAATTCGAACCTTCGATTCCGAAAAAAGAATGAGAGTAATTTCTGACAGTAATGAAGGATAATAAAACGCCTTTGGTTTTATTTTTTGTTTTTCTGTTTATGTATGTATTGTATTTATATAAAAACAGTGTTTCCGTAATATATTACATATTTTAACCTGTCAATGCATTTTATTTTTATTTCTGTGTACACCTAAAAATATTGAAAAAAATCACAACTATTAAATAGCAAAATTATGCATTTTCTGCAAGCTTTTCGATTTACACGTTTTACTCAGGAACGTATCGTATCTACCGTTAAATCGGGGGATAGGTGTATTTGATTCAACTCTCTCTCAGTATCGATTATTTTTATTTTTATTCTTTTGAAAAATATTTATCTATCTCTGATAATTTATTTTACTCTGGAATGCCGTCACTACAGGATAAAACACTCTTTGTGAATTTTTTAAATTGATATTCTTACCTTCAAAGGAATTCGAAGCGGTAAAGGACCCATGAGTTGCTACTCTGTAAGTCGAATGATGAAAAATTCTGAGAAGACAGGATCCCTGGAGACAAAACCTAGGAAGGGAAGACCATCGACATGCAAGTCAGTGGCTGTTACGGTTTCGCAGAATGATGAAGTTATTGAAAGGTTATCCACGTATGGAGAAATAAGTGTTCGCCAAGTTCCTCGAAAAACGGGAATTTCGTATGGGATAGTTTGATGAGCACTAAGAATTTTTATTAAAAATGGCTGTCTAATGGTCTGTGGACCCCCCTCTTTATTTCATTTGCTGGATCATGACAAATTTCCAGTTAAATATTCAAGTGTCGCCAATTTGGCGAGAAACTATACATTTCTTATTGCAAGAAATCCTATTAGTAGTGTCATCATAATTTTTTTTTTGTACTATATTAACATTTCAAAAAATCGTGTATTGATTTCAGCAGTGTTTTTCAAACATTCAATCTATTTCACAAAACCGCATCTAAAATATGGTATTTTTTGCTACATGTTTTAATTTGCATTTACCTATATTCACATATCTTGGATCGGTTCAAAATAACATTAATTGGTACCGCTCAACAAGAACAACCTAGTTCATGATATTTGAAACAGTGAATAATATGTGAAGGTTATTCACATATTAAACAAATTTTAAGGCGAGTTTCAATCCCGGTTCATGACTGTCGGGAATCGAGGGTGTTACCCACTCGTCCACCGACTTTTTTTTCATATCTCGGATTGCATTTAAAAATCGTCATACAATTCTTCTACCTTTTGCGAAATGGTATTTTATCAATTTATCATTTGATATTATTAGGGTTCTTTCCTGGTATTCAAAAAGGAAAAATACGTGTCAATCAGTTATATTTTTCAATTTATCAAACAATTTGGCCGCTGAATCTCGGATTCTGTTAGCGCGCCATCTAGCGAATAAAATTGTAACTAAAAATCAATTTCGAATTTTTCATTATTTGCCATAAAAATATCCCAATGTATCCTGAACACAATGGTGTTTACCGCATTGCTCTAGCACAAATATTCGCGGAGTTATTAATGTTTAAAGTTGTGCAAGACTTTTGGATCAGCCTGTATATACACTGCGTGACATTGAAAATGGAACACCAAGAAATAGTGGCCAGAAAGTGATGAAACTCGGCAGACAGAGAGAGACAGGGACGAACAATAAGTGATCTTTATTTCAAAATGAGATTCATAATACAGAGCGAGAACGGCGTCGGCTTAGTAGCAAGTAGGACCACCGCGGACGGCGATGCACGCAGCAACACGTCTAGGTAGAGAGTCAATCAGAGTACGGATGGCGTCCTGAGGGATGGCTCTCCATTCCCTCTCAACCATTTGCCACAGTTCGTCTTCTGAACGCGGCTGTGGCAAGGCATGCAAACGGCGTCCAATGATGTCCCAGACGTGCTCTATTGGTGAGAGATCAGGAGAGTACGGTGGCCAGGGAAGCATATGTACATCTTGCAGAGCTTGTTGGCTAATGCGAGCAGTGTGCGGTCGGGCGTTATCCTGCTGATAAAGGGCATTGGGTACCCCCTGAAGGTAGGGGAATGTCACCGGTCGCAGCACATCATCGACGTATCGTTGGGCCGTCATAGTGCCCTGAATACGAAGTAAAGGTGACCTGGAATCATACGCGATTGCGCCCCAAACCATGATTCCACGTTGTCGCATGGTGGGGCGTTCCACAATTGCTGCCGGATTGGACCTTTCTCCACGTCGACGCCACACGCGTACACGGCGACTATCACTGGACAAGCAGAAACGCGACTCATCTGAGAACACGACCCTGTGCCATTCCGTCATCCACGTCGATCTAGCCCGGCACCATTCCAAACGTTGGCGCCTATTCGGTGGGGTCAATGGCAGTCTTCTTAGCGGACGGCATGAGTGCAAGCCATTAGCAACCAATCGACGGGAAATGGTTCTGGTCGAGATGGAATGATCTAGGGTGTCTTGCACATGTTGCAGGATGGCGGTACAAGTGGCTTGTGGGGCCGCCACTGCTTGTCGAAGGATACGCCGATCCACACGTGCTGACGTCACTCTGGTTGCACCGACATTCCTATAAATTGCCACATTTCCTTGTTCCAACCATCTTCTCCACAGTCGGTGCACCGTGGACGCACCAAGGTGTGTATCAGCTGCGATTTGACGTATGGACTAACCTGCCCTTTTCAGTCCGATCACCATGCCCCTCGTAAAAGCGTCTGTCTGCTTGAACTGCCTCCATTTACGATGACCTGGCATTCTCTGTTATTACACGTGTCTTTTGACACAAGAACAAAATTTCTACAATGATTTTCATTGAAGAAATAACGACACGAATACTGTCCTTTCTGCAAGTTCCTTCCCTTATATCTTACTCCATGTGCGCACGAGAGCTGCGCATTTTACATCATTTGCATAACTCGGTTAGGCGCGTCTACCCTGAAATTTGCATAATTTTCTGGCCACTATTTCTTGGTGTTCCATTTTCAATGTCACGCAGTGTATATTAAATGATATATAAAGTGTTTTTATTTAGAATTACAGTGTATTACTAAACGTGCAACTATAGCAAAAACTAAATTTATAATATACCTTTATTTGAGATGCTAAGTATTTTTAATATACAAATATGTTAATTTAACACTAGTCTTGTGAATTATTTTTTTTAAATTTTATTTATTATTTATGTATTAAAACAATTTTACTGCACCTACTTACTACCTTGAGAAAAATAATAGGAGGTCTGTTTGTCAGTGGTGAACCCTACGACCGGGTTCTCTAGTTTAATCCACCAAACGCGCCAGCGTATATACCTTGGCTCCTCTAAATTGCAGACTTTATGAACAAATAATTTCAAAATAAGTATGCAGAAATAGAAGAAAACACAAAAAAAAAGAAGAAAAAATGCATTTCCTTGGGAAAAAGAGATGAAATAAGAATTATATATATGAGGTTTAAAGAACTTGAAAAATATATATAAACATCCATATCTCGCGAACAACTTGTCTTTTCGACTAGAAAAATAAGACTGAATCTAAATAAAAGAATATCCATGAAATTTGTTTATTCAAAATAGTCTCTCTCTCCAACTGCGCAAAAAAAGGTTTCAATACACGAGCAGAAACGTTGGCAAGAAAGAATACTTGAATTGGTCCTTATTAAGATTGGACATTGCAGCGACAATGTATCTAGTGTTGTGGGGCCGTCTTTTGGTTTCATGGGCAAGCACAACCCACATGTAGATATCTGTCATAGGTTTGGTACGACGTCGCTATGCAGATTAGCTGTCTTTATTTTCTTCATGCATGTTTGCTAAGAAGACGTCCACTACGCTGTTGTTCCTGGCTTCACGCTGGCATAATTTTGCCTGATTACGTAGGACTTGTACAGGGTGGCCCATAAGTCGCGAACCCTTTTATTTTTTATTAAAAATTAAAAGGTAAACTAGTATAAAAAACTAAAACTATTTTATTTTAGGTAATAGATTAAAGTTTTTTTTCAAATATATTAAAATTTTTAATAGTTATTAAAAATGTACTCCATTTGCTTCCAAACACAATCTAAGTATTTTGAGGACAATTAAACAAACACGAGCACATGAATCAACATCAAGAAGATTAAATTCTTCTATTGCAATTTTAATTTGTTCTAAAGGCTTGGGTTTTAGATAATAAACTTTATCTTTCAAATAACCCCACAAAAATCTGCCTGAGTAAAATCAGGTAACCGCGCAAGCTAATCAATGGGTCCACGGCACCCCATCCATTTGTGAGGGAACTTTTCATTGAGAAATGTTCTAACAATGTTCGAGTAATGGGCGGGTGCACCATCCTGCATGAAGTAAAAGTTTTTTTCCAACCAATTTTGGCTGCATAAATTCCTCCAACATTTTCAAATAATTCTCACCATTTACTTATTCATCGAAAATGTAAGGTCCGATTATTCCTTCCGAAAAAAATTTCACCCCAAATTCCGTCTAAATTTCTACCTTTGGATTTTCTGAAGCCCAATAAACACAATTATGTCTATTTACATGACCATTCAATTTAAAAATAGCCTCATCGGTTCACATTATTCGATTAGGCAAATTTTATCATTTTGTATCAATTAAAGCATTTTTTTCACCAAACACCATCCTTCTATCCCAATAATCTTCATGAAGTGCATGAATTAACTTAGTAATATAGAGCTTATAACCAAGACCTTTTAGCATTCTTTGGGTGGAGGTTCTGGGTATTTTTATCTCTTATCCTTGTTGATTTTTGAGGACTAGCTTCTTAAGATGCTTTAACTGGGTTTATATTAGTTTCACAGGTTTTCACTAGGAAGATCTGCCACACTACCGGGAGTTTCATTTTTTAAAATTATTCTTGTTACGGTTGATTTAGAAGGTGCAAAAGACTTTGAATGTTTTGACCATTGACGTCGTAGAGTTCTGAAACTACCATTTTGATAATAGAGTTTGATGATTTTAATTCTTTCTCTAATATCGAGAGATGACATTTTCTGAATTAAACTTGGATGGAACCTGAACACACGCATATGTTAATTAAACAAATATAATAGATAATTTATTATGCACCTTATCCCAGTACAATATCACATTTGTACTATTTTTTCACAATGTGTAGCGTTCTTACGCAATTCTGGCCTTAACTACCCGTTTCATGATTTTTCAGGATGCCTTAATGACCAATTTTTTGGTCGTTGAGGTACAGCTTGCACCACGCTGATGAGGACCAACAGCCCGAAACGCGTCCGTGGTTAGCTTTTCTTGATTAATCAAGAATGGGTATATTTGGCCAATTCTAGAATAATAAAATATCAACGAGAATAGTTGATATTTATTCCGATAGATGGCGCAAGCCATCAGCAAATTTCAGTTGCACGATAAGATGCCTTTTTAAAAATAATTTATTAGTTACAAATTTTTAAAACGGGACCGGGACTTACGGGCCGCCCTGTACTCTAAGTTTTCATATACCTCATTCTGTATTGCTACCGCGGGCACTTGGAGATCAATTGCAAAGCCTTTCATGGAGGAACAAGGACTTTCGTCTATCACCTCTTGAATCCTCTGAATCAACTAGGGCGTCCTTATGGTATCGGGGACTGGTTGCGGTCTGCCACAGGTGAGGTCTCCCCGCCAGCCATCCCTAGCTTCTTCCGCATATTATGGACAAATGATCAGACTACTACCAAAAACCTCTTCATTTCCATATCAGTGGATTTTACACAGATTTCAACTATGACACACGCATGACGTTTCATCTCTTGTATTAGAATGAGAGCGTGTCATAGTTTGACTGCAAAAACATGGAAGTGAACTCGTACTCTGGTTTATGGGAGTATCATTGCATTAAATACCTTATATAGCCTGTGAATAATAATATTTAGTTTCAAATAAAATATAAAGTTGTTACACATTTGCTCTATAATTCCGTATGTGACTCCACAACCCTATGACAGGTGGTTGGAACAACAGTTCATCTAGTTAATGGACAACTCACCCCAGCATCCGGCCATATCGTCGAGTCCACTCTTTATGTGCCTCCAGGGGACCCTGAGCCAACACAGAAGTCAATGAAGATAAGAAAACTTTTAAATGTATATTTTTGAATGACATATTTAGAAATCTTATTTATCTTGATTGTCAATCTTACAGTAGGAAATGACATTTTTCTTGAAGAATCCTACAAACTGTTATCTAATATCTGTCGGTTTCAGCGAGATAAGAGCGAACCCCATGTTGCAAAGAGATTGTTCGATTGTCTCAGAGCTGTTACCAAAATAATTCAAAAATACCTAGCATAATTCTATTTTATATATTGTCTTCTATAAATGAAAATACTGTGAAAAAATAGTTAAGCATCCAATTTTTATAACCCTCATTCATCACCTGAGGAATCTTTTATTAGGACGAAACATATTAGTAAAGACTTACGTATAAACATGTATACATTTTTTCTTGTATTTATTTTATATATATTTTTCATTTCCTATGATTTATCCAGACCAAACTATTTAAGATCTCAATTGTCTTAATTAAGTTGTCTATAATGTATATTGTATATAAATTAATAATAAATTTCATTATTTATATATATACTAGCGGATGTGTACCCGGCTTCGCCCGGGTTTTATCTGAGTCAAAGTTTGCCTAACGAATATTATTGATAGTAATATTCCGAAACACACAAAATACTATGATAATAATATTCGTTTCATTTAAAATTAATATAATATATAAAATAAATTTTTCGAGCAAACATATCCACTCTTTCTAGTGGATAGATTTTTAAAAATATATTTAAAATAAAAATATCTAGCGATATATTACATGATCTTAGCCAAAAGGCCGAGAAACGATATTTTATATATAGAGATGACCTGGTTTCGTGTGTCTTCTGCTCGAGTGAATGTTTCGCTGGTAGAATTTTGTTCCGCCCTATTAAAGATTATTATCTTGCTTCGCCCGTGGTCTGCTTTAGTAAATATTCTCCTTAATAATTTTGTATATTTAAATCAAACATGATACAGCAATATTGTCATCATGATTTCTGACTAAAAAAATATTGTTGCTCAGTACTTGGTTAATTATATTTTTTCTTGGTTAAAAGTGCGACAAAAAACTCTTCCAAATTTAACTCTCTGTCCTGTTCAAATTTCAGCGATATTAGTTACATATTGAGGGCGTGAATAGCCGACAAACATATATATAAATATGTTACCGGCTTCCCCCGGGTTTTACCCGAGTAAAAGTTTGCCGAACGAGAATTTGTTAAAACGATTCTAGCAAACATCCAATCCTACTGATTCTATACTTGTCTAATCTCACGATAATTTGAAAAATGTTCCCGGTCTCTTGAAAAATACTCAATAAGAGTTGAAAAACAATAATAAATGGTCCACTCGGTAATTTGAAGTTGAATGAATAGTATCTTGCCACAAACGAATATTTGTAAATAAATGTATTTAGCGAATGTCTCCGGGTTCGCCCGGTTTTTACCCGAGTAAAAGTTTGCGTAACGAACATTTGTTAAAACGATTCTAGAAAACATCCAATCCACCTATATATAGATTTATAAACGTATATAAAAATTTGGTATATACCTTTAAATATATTTTTGGAACACATAATTTTTTTGAAAACGATTATTAAATTTTAAATTAGAGATTTTCTCTCAAATATATCAATATTGAAATGCCAAGTTTTTTTACAACGTCATATTACTAAATCCTCAATTTAAATAATAAATTTTTTAAACTTGGAACACATTTTAGCAGAGAGGCGCTGCTTGCGAGTGAAAGTAGATAATTTGGTAATAAAATTACAGCGAATATTTATTTCAATCAAATTCAAACCAGAAACCTTCCCAGTAGTATAGTAAATAATTTCCTAATGTTTCACGGCGATCGGATAATCTTTCCTTTTGAAAACATTCATCGTGTAAACAAACTAACAATCATCGTGTAAACGTCGCGACCAGTGCGGCGTCAAGCGGTAAAAGGCTGGAACTAACGCTTTTTGGTTCTACATTAAAAAAAAGCACATTAACCTTTTTAGGTTTTGAATAGCCTATATGTTAAACAAAATCTTCAGCTACCTACATGCGAAATTTCATAATGATTGATTCTGTAGATTTTTGCGCAACGCGATAACAAACATCGATTTTGGATTTCATTTTTATAGATATAAGGATATATGTGCCATTACTTTTTTCATTTGCAGAGACTCCGTGGTAAATCCTTTTCTCCTTCGATTGGCCTAGACTAATCTATTTATTATCTTGATTGTCTCAATTAAATTTTCTGTTATGTATAGATTTTATATTGCCATTAAATGTGATTAGCTTTAAAAAATAACATAATTGCTTATTATACTTGTACTATTATTTTTATCCCTGCATGTACCCTATATTTCTGCTCGGATAATATTTATAAGACTGAATGTTCTTAATAAAGCTTTTTGTTGTTCTTCTTCTTAGATGTTTGTAGAGACGGGATTTTCGTTGTTTTGTGCTTGTTCTTCGAGCTGCAACATGGCATGTGAAGCTATCAATTAATCATGTTTTACTATTACAAAGTCTATAGTCATATTAGAGCTATTTGAGACGTTGGTAGCCATTCAAAATATATTGTTTTAATGGCAATGACTTATATCTTTTGATAAGTAGTCGCTAACATGGTGGCTGTTATAATTAACGAAATTAAAAAAAAAAACATCAGTTCTGAGAAATCTTCTCGCCTTTAGGTGAAGACACGTGGTTTCCCTCTTCTTTTTGGGGTTACTTTTGTGCTTATTTCTAACTTCCTTCCATTGTGTAGGCGCCCAATAATAGAATGGTTTTCTTGTTTCTTTCAAAATTATATTTGTTTAAATAATAAACAAACTCAATATATAAAAATCTCTTTTTTAAAATTTGTTCCTCTTGTGGTTATATCGGTATTTTTAAGTAATAGCATTGTTTTAGAGAAGTGTGTGAATTATATTAATATTATATATATGAATTATATAAAAGCTATCTATCTACAAGAAAGTTTATTAAAAATAATAATACTAGAGGACGTATTCCCCTTTCCAAGAGTTGCAGTAATAGGATAAAATAGTCGGTGTAGGACTTATCACAACAATCCATCAACATGGACGAGATTAGATACGACATGTTCCTCTTTCCAAGTTTCCAGAATGGCGTCTCTCTTTCAGTATCGAGAGGGAAGAATAATACAGATCTCAAAAGCTTATTTTACTCTTTTCTCCGATTGTATCGGCTGGGCTCGAGGGCGAGTGTCAGGAATACCGCTGCCTGGAGTTGCTGGGCGTTCTGTCGTAGTCGCTCGCAGACATCGCGGCTTACTGCGGAGGCGCTGCAAAGACGCCTAAGACTTTTCTAGAATATCATCTAGGTCTAGCAAGCTGACAGGGTGCTTCTCTTTATAACGGATCAGAAGCAACTTTTGGATACGTCGGTTCTCTTGGGCAGCTCTGTATAACTCGCTCGAAGTGTCAAGTTCTTCAGTGTGGAGGGACGATTGTAATTTGAGAAGTTTGTTATAAGCTTCGAGATGTTGCTGTTCCTGTAGTGTCCAAGCGGTGTCCAAGCAGTAGGCGTCGCAGTCTGAACTCGAGATCTGTCCAAGTTACGAAGAGTTGCAACAGCGAGTTGCTAGAGAAGCGTACCATGGCTTCTCCCTCGTGAAGCACGTTTGTAATTCCGAAACGTGCCCCTGCATGTCAACGAAGGAAATATTTTCTTGGTTCAGCTGCTCGGACCTTATTTCTGGATAGTTATTCTTCATGCTTAAATTAGCAGCTTTTACAACGACGCTAATATTGTATTGGGAATTCAAGGTCAACTTCTGGCCGAAGGTGTAAACCAGAGTGATTGACAATAGGGTCGTCGCTTTAACGTAGCGGTACATACCTGACGAATCCTCGTAAATCATGTATACTTTCATCTCTAAGGAGGTGATTAAGGTAATGATTTTCTGCCTCACTTTAAAATCAGCCATCCAATCTTTCAAAACGGCGTTCAAGCAATAGAAAGTTCTAGAAATTGCCAGCGAGGAGCAGGCAACAATACCAATCCTGATATGTTGGATCACGCTCTGGCGTTTGTTGACTGAAGGTCTTGTAAGTTCAGGGTTGGTTCCCAAATAGGCGCAAATCAGCTGTCCATTTTCGGATAGGGTTACGGCGGCTCCGTTCACGACCTCGAAGTTGACTCTAATGGCAGCGATGGGAATGAAGTGAAGATTAGGAGCCCAGATATTTGCAGGTCCATTAAACAACAGGAGATGCTTGGCACTTGTTGTAATGAAACAGAGAGACTTATGCATTGTCATGACCTTGAAGCTTTTTCTTAGCAAAGAGCTACTTTTTTACTTCGCACTTTGAGTAATTAGAAAAGTTCTGATTTCCTTCAGCTGTAACACTTATTTTCATGTAGGATCCTATTGTCATTGGATCACATTCGATATTCCTGGTTAAATGCAATTGGCCACCTTCAGAGAACCCAAATATAGACTTTTCGCACCAAACAAAATCTATTGTCTGTTCACCTGGTCTTTGCGTTATATAAATATCTATAATGTAATCACCGAGAATGCATTTCCATTCTGGAGATAATTTATGGATCCGTTTAGATTTGGATTCAATCTCCAAAGCAGAATATTGACCCAATTAATGGAAAGAGTAGCATTCTATAGTTTGCTCATTCCATCGTACAATAGAACTGTTAATTAATAACAAAAATAAATATCATTTACTAAAAGCCTTTATTTATTGCTTTTAATTTTAATTAAATTTTAAACATATTAAAGATAATATTATTTTTTTACACATATAACTATATATAAACTAAAGAACAAAATAAAATGAAACCAAAACGTAAACATTGGCAACCGTCATTTTTCTTTGTCTGCCAGCAACTGTTCTATACTCGATCCTGCGCAGGCGCACACCACGCCCGCCGCCACCACGTGTTGCTCAATGGGGTCGTGTTTTCGAGCCGCTCGCCCACTATAATGGGTATTTAACATACTCCCACCTATGATTTGGGGAAAAAATCATACAATTAAGATAAGTGATATATATGTGGTACATAAAAGGAGTTGAGCATTATAAATTAAGTCTCTGTGGTGGCTTGACCACGCGTCCACATCGAGTTCGCTTAGCCTCACTATGCTCTTCTTCAATTGTAGTATCTCCTTTGGATCGAAGAATTGGATCCCAACTTGAAACTTCCAGGGGGTAGAGCTTCTGCACAGGGCGTATAAGGGTTCCCAGTTTTGTGCGAACTTTAGCAACCCGAGAATGTCCATCTCTTCCTGGAAACAGTTCCACTATTCTTGCCATAGGCCAGTGGAGTCTCCTCTTGTCTTCCACCTTCACTATAACCATATCACCCACACTCAGTTTCGGAGTCCTCTCATTGGCACTCTGGACAAGCTGGCCCAGATATTCACTTCGAAAGCGACTTCTGAGAGCTTCTCGCAGCCTTTGGCAATGCCGATATCTATCTTGAAATTTCTTTGAGTCCAACTTATCAAGATCTGGAACTCCCACGTATTTTGAATCATGTAGAAACATGGAGGGTGATAAAGGAATTAAACTGTCAAAGTCCTCGTGAATGTATGTCAGTGGACGACTGTTGATTGTAGCTTCTACATCACATAGGATAGTGGACATCTCTTCATAGTACACTGAAGAATGGCCCAAAATCCGAACAAGGAGATCCTTGATGGAACGAATAAGACGCTCCCACCAACCTCCCCACCATGCAGCAGTAGGGGGTATGAACTTCCAACTTATCTTGTGAAGATTTTGGTCTAACACTATCTTCTTCCAGTTTAAAGCCTTGAGAGCATTGTTAGCGCCCACAAAATTAGTACCATTATCAGAATAAATGACTGTTGGTCGCCCTCTCCGGGCTATAAATCTTCTCAGAGCTTGTATGAAAGCTTCAGTACTTAATGAGGTTACAAGTTCCAGGTGTATAGCTCTGAAGACGGCACAGGTAAATAGAACAATCCATGCCTTGGCTTGTTCTTGAGGTAAAGTGGACCAGCAAGGTCTACTCCCAGAATTTCAAAGGCTGTGGCATCTCTCACTCTATCAAGGGGTAAGTGAATCGAAGTAGTTTTCACAGGTTTTGATGAAAATCTTCTACACTTGGCACACTGAGAGACGACACTTAGTATGCTGTGCCGGGAATTTAAGATCCAATAATTTTCTCTGAGTTTGGCAGAAAGGATCTGAACTCCTGCATGACAATGTCTCAGATGGAATTCTCTTATCAGGCATGTGACAACATGATGTTTTGTTGGAAGCAAAATTGGGTAACGAAATGAATATTCGTCATCCCTTTCAATAAGCTTGGATTTATACGGATCAATCCAAAATGATCTCTGATTATCATCAACCCATTGATCGAATCTCCTCGGCTAGAAAAAACTTGATGTTGCACAGTTTTCCAAATTCCCTTTTCAGCATCTTCTAATTCTGAAAGCTGTAGACTATGCATACCTGATGGGGACAATTTTTGTGTATTTCGTATGAACCTCCGGATCCACGCATTTATTCTGACAATCTTTGTAAAATTTGAAAATCTTTCAAACCATGGCATTACTTCAGTTCTGACATGAGTAGTCACCAATACTTGTCTATCTATTTCTAAATTGACCAAAGTTCTGTCTGAGTGGAATAATTGCTTTGGCCAGTGATCTTTAAGCTGCCTGAGCCATTCAGGTCCCTCCCACCACCTGGTGCGTTTAAGCTGTAGTACACTACAACCTCTTGAAGGAAGATCTGCAGGGTTTAGGCTCCCTGGTACATAAAACCATTTGTTCGGACCTGAAGTTTTGCATATCTCTTTGACTCTGTTGTTTACAAAGGTGCCCCACTGCCTGTTTGTCTTGATCCATGAAAGTGCTGTAGTAGAGTCTGTCCAGTAATACACCGGTTCCGCAGCCAAATTCAAAGACTCAGTTATGTACCTGCTGAGTTTAACTCCCAACATACAAGCAAGAAGTTCCATCCTAGGGATAATAGTTTTCTTAAGTGGACCTAGCCGGGATTTGGCCATCAAAATTTGTACTGACACTCCTTTGTTCTCAGGACAACGTAGAAAAGCTGCTGCTGCATATGCACTTTGGCTGGCATCACAAAATATGTGAATGGACCAATGGGCTCTAATCCCATGGCCCACTCTACGTGGAATTTTTAGGTCGGCAAGAGTGTCCAACTCACTGTACCACTTCAAAAATATTTCTTGAATGGTTGATGGCAAAGGTTCATCCCAATCAGTTTTGACTGTCCAGGCTTGTTGAATAAGTAGTTTAGCAGGTAATAAGACAGGAGCTAAGAATCCAATTGGGTCAAAGATCTGTTGGGTATGAGACAAGAGGTCTATCTTGGAAAGTGAGTTTATTATAACTCCGAACTTAGGGGTCACATTAAGAGTATCTTCTAAAAGATCCCATTTCATGCCCAGAACTGAAGCCTCTTCACTCCTTTCTATATCAACACTAGGAGGTAATCTAGAATAGACTTCCTTTACTCGGTGTATAGGTCCGAATTGCCACATTCTGAGATCCATCTTGGCTTTTGCAAATATCTCAGTAGATTTTTCCACCAGATCAACTAATTCTGTTTTCGGTATCCACTGAAGTGTGACACAATTATCAATATACAAACATTCCATCAACTTCTGAGGAAGAGCTCCAAATTCAGATGAGACTCCTTTGAGATGATACAGAATGACTGCTCCAAGCAAATAGGGGCTACAGGTCACACCAAAGACAACTCGCTTGTGACGGAAAACCTGAATCTGATGATTATTTTTCCACCATAAGATTCTAAGATAGTCTCTATCTTCTTCTTTCACTTCAATTTGCAAAAAGGCTTTTCTAATGTCAGCAATAACTCCAATAGCCTTTTCTCTAAACTTCAGTAGGATAGCTGGGATCTGTTCAATAACATTTGGGCCACTTGCCAAGCAATCGTTCAATGAAAGATTCCCCTTGTCCTTACATGATGCGTCAAACACAGGTCTTATCTTGGTGGTGTTGCTATTGGCTTTAACCACTGGGTGATGAGGGAGATAATGACAATTCCTGTTCAAAACTTCTGGAGACACCTTTGCAATAACACCTTCAGCTAGCCATTCTTGGAACACCCTATCATATTCGCTGAAGATACATTTAGCTCTCAATTTACGGGTTGTGTTGTAAAGTCTTCTCTCTGCAAAATGACGATTGGATAGAATTCCTTCTGGGTTCCCAGCCAAGGTAATCCTACACAAAAGCGTTCATCTTCCAGCTGATGAACAGTATTTAAGAAGTGCTGGTGTACTATTTTATCTTCTTCTAGTTTGGTAAGATTTTCCCTGGGATATTTTATGCCAATCGTTTCTAAACCCCACAAATAATCAACTGACATATTTCTACTATGCATTCTGATGACCACCAGTGATGAGTAATCAGTCTGCTCATCTTTCTTCGGTGAAGGGCCACAAATTGTCCATCCAAGATGTGTTTCTATGGCTGTTAGTCCATTTTCCAGCTGCTTCACACGTCCCGACAAAAGGCTTCCATAAATATCACTGCCGATCAAAAGTTCTATCTTGGGGCTATCTCTCCCAAGATCAGACAGCCAAATTCTAGATCCTTTTAGTTCATTCAACCATGCTCCTTTAGGCGTCCTTGGAATTTCTCCACAAATAATGTCTTGACCCAAGAATTCAAATTCTCTCAATGTCCAATTCGGATAGGTTGCTGCATAATGCGACCTTATATACCTTGTGGCATTTTGTTTCTGTTTGTGTACCACCAAACAATGAATGAGCAATATTTACATTGCCGACGGGCTTCAATTTCACTTCTAGTGCAGTGGATTCCAAAATAAGGACTTCTGAGAACCAGGGTCCAAGAGTGCTCGCACTCTTCTATAGCCATTATTTCCCATAATATTGACCATCAAGGTCATTAATATTACATCTCTTGTACACTGCTGATTGGCTAAAGCACTCTGCACTACTTCAGAGACATGCGTCTTTTCCTTTCGGTTGCAGGGCAAGTCAGGACAAAGAAGAACGTAGTGTCCTTTGGCACAAATATTACATTGAACTGTCCTCTTGCAAGCCTTTGCAAGATGTCCAGGTTTAAGGCATTTCAGACAACACCTCTTTTCATAAATCTTTACTCTTTTATCCTTGAATGGCATAGATTGAGCAGTGATGCAGTCTTTACTTTGGTGATTATTTTCACAGAACAAACATCCCATCTCCTTGGCAGAAAATAAACTTGCAGCGGTAGGTATATTTGAATTCTGCTTAAACTTATTTCTAAGTTTCTCTTTTGGGGGAGACCCTTCAAATCCTCTCCTGGCTAGAAGTCTTCTTTCTTCCCCTTCCACTTCTCTTCTAAGAAAGTCCAAAAGATTGTTAAGGCGAGAGCTGGAGTTAGAATTAGAGTTTTTTTGATGCATCGCAATTATTCAGCGGTGATCTCTGCCAAGCAACCAGCACATCTTCTGGCAAACAAGACTCTATCATAGGGAAAAGCCATGCTGTGTTTTCCTTGGTGTCAACACCCAAAGATTCCAGAGATCTTAGTTGTGTTTCAAGTTTGTCGTATAGTTTAGCCACTGACCGCCTTTCATCTGGTGGAGTCTTGACATTTGCCATCATTAATTTAAGCAGTTCCCTTACATATATTTCCACAAGCAAATCTTTCTGTTCATACCTTTGTTTCGAGGCTTGGACCGCTTTGGCATAGTTTTCTGCTGTTTGGGGATAGCTTTCTATGAGCTCTCTGGCTCTAGTGTTTGATTGCATAGACTGCACCAGATAATGAAACTTGTCTGCATCATGCAGCTCAGTATCCTCATGAATCTTTTCAAATTGTGCCCAAAATGGAAGCCAATTAATTAATTCTCCATCAAATTTTCTTATTTCGATCTTAGGAAGTTTATAACTTTTGGCCATTAATGACCATTTGAGCTTCCCAGGGATTTAACATCACTTTTGTTATCAGAATCAATTAATTATCTTACCTTTCTTTCCAGGGTGATGAAGGTATCCGAATAATGTTCTGCTTCCTCAATTTCACAATTTAAAGTGTCTTCTTCTGCCCCAGCCACCATCATATGATCCAACATCTTCTGGTCAAGATCCTTTAATTTGATATCGAGATGTCTTTTAATTTGCTAAATTTGTCCTTGATCACACCTAGATCAGCATTAGTTTTACTTATTTCGGAATCCAAAACATTTACTACCTTAGTAAATCGCGTTCTGGTTACTGAGCGCAACTTCTTGTCACGTTCCATCCTGGCAGGCTCGCCACTTTTGTTAATTAATAACAAAAATAAATATCCTTTACTAAAAGCCTTTATATATTGCTTTTATTTTAATTAAATTTTAAACATATTAAATATAATATTATTTATTTACACATATAACTATATATAAACTAAAGAACAAAATAAAATGAAACCAAAACGTAAACATTGGCAACCGCCATTTTTCTTTGTCTGCCAGCAACTGTTCTATACTCGATCCTGCGCAGGCGCACACCACGCCCGCCGCCACCACGTGTTGCTCAATGGGGTCGTGTTTTCGAGCCGCTCGCCCACTATAATGGATATTTAACAAGAACGGTTACAAGTCATGTGTTTCAGTGGGCATGGAAGAAGAGAATTGTTAAAGCAAGAGCAAAATATTAATTGGTCGCCTTTGAAAAAGGCAATACTATAACCTTCAAATTGAACGCCAAGAACTTCAAGAATTTCAGATCGGAGAAGAAATCCTTGAGAAAAGGAAAACGCTGGCAAAGGAAAGTTTTTTTTAAAGAGTTCAACTAAATTAAATGGTGATGAAAAGGGGGTTAAGAATGAAATTGAGGTACGACCATGTAAACTAATAAAGTATTCGTATGAAGAATTAATAAATTGGGTAGCTTTGATTTAGTTAAAATCTTCCTGAAATTATTTGCAAGATTGGGGTTTGAAGATTGGCTCCCAGAAGTTGGTCGTCTAGCATAAAACTAGCTTTTCGAAATCGAGGTGAAAATAGCCAGACGTATCCTCACACACACACAGAATGTAATATATTTTCTCTCTCTCTCTCTCTCTCAATATCATAAGTATTTAAAATATTTAAATAATAATTTTTTATATATAAAAATATTATTGATCATTATAATTTATTAACGTGATTGAAGGACTGACAAGTCCAAAAGCTAAAAATAAAAGGTTGCACAAGAAACTTAGCCCTGGAAGCTTTATAAATAAATAAATATATAATATTATAGTTTATAACGAAGAGAGTATGATCATAAGCAGCGTGTCCAAATCCATTTTGTTACAACAGACATTTTATGTGTACATTAAAATGTTGCACTCTTGAAAAGCGCATTTGAAAGTTTAATAATGACATTATTTGGTATAATATCAATATTTTATAGAACAATAGCGAATATTTTAGGATTTTAAAACAAATTTTCGGAGTTTAACAACCTATACGATTTTAATCAAATTTCATATTTAAGCCTCCGCATTTTAACACAACTTTTATATCCCCAAATAATTTATATAAACTATTCCACATTCACCACAAATGATACAACTTAATATCGTATCAAAATGTTAAATGTAAAATAGTTTTATTGAATAAAATTTATTTTAAAAATTTAATTTAATTTTTTTTATGTTTTATTTCAAAAATATTTTAATAATATATGTGGTATGCGATCCTGTCGACTTAACCTATGGTGTGTGTGATCCATTCGACTTAATTTATGTTTTTTCTTGAAAATAAAGATACTTCGGTCAGTAAATATTTTTATTACCTCGACGTTTCGACAAAAGGCTTTTGTCCACGTCAGGAGTAAACAAAAATTAAAACATTTGGCAAGCGTTAAAAATTATTCTAAGGCTCCAAGGGCGTTCTCACGCGATATTTCAAATTTTGTACAACATCTAAAGAACGAGTCAAAAATAAATATTCAACTCATAAAAGACTATGATCTTTGAAATAAATTATAATATGCATACATATAATGAGAAATTATAAACAAAAATAAATATTAAAATAATAATAACATTTACAAAGATTTCACAATAGCATATATAAATTGATATCTATTAAGTACAATTTATACCTACCCTTTTAAACTACTTTTTAAATTTAAAAACGAATTGTATTGTAACGGAATATATTCAAATACATTTATAGTTTTTTCCCCATTTCCCGTGATACCCATCCCTCTAAAAATAATATTTCTTTTTTAAAATATATATTCCTGTGAAATATCTCAATATCATTCCAATCTGGCCTATGTCCTGAATATAATGCATGTTCCCCATTTTTGCTTAACGCCCTTCTCCCCATTAAACCCTGTTGGTGTTCTTTAATCCTGGTCTCTAATTACGGCCGGTTTCTCCTTCATAAATTTTGTCACAGTCTGTGCATTTAATCCTATATATTACATTACTTGGTTTTGATGTGCTTATGTTATTCTTCATTATGCTATTTCTAGTTAAAAATTCCCTTTTTGTACTTTACCATATATTATATTTAAGATGTTTTTGTTATTTATGTTAAGTTGTTAATGTTTTCTCAAATTTCTAGATATTTCGTTATCTAAATCTCTAAAATATGAAATAATTATATTATTGTAATCATCTCTATTCATATTTGAATTTGGTCTATCTATTTCATATCTTCTAATCCATTTGTTTGTGAAACCAACTGGATAATCAGATTGTTCTAGTTCTGCTCTAATTTTCATTATCTCTTTTTTATAAATATCTCGGTCTATGCATACCTGTTTGGCTCTTTGTACAAGAGATTTTATCACCTGTCTTTTATGTATATTTTATGAATTAAAATTTAGATGTAATCCCACAGTCTGTTGGCTTTCTGAAAACGCTGATTAAAATAGAACTATCTTCTTTGCGAGTTAGTCCTACATCTAAGAATGATAAAAATCCCTCTCTTTCTGTTTCAACCGTGAATTCTATTCCTCTTTCTAAATTATTCAACACGACCATGATTCCATTAAGATTTTCTTTGCGGATCACTGCGAAAACATCATCTATATATCGGCCCCAGACTTTTATTCCCTCAATCAATATTGCCTTTTTATCTACCGATGCCATTACGATGTCAGCAATGATCATGCTTGTAGGACAACCCATAGCAGTGCAGTCATTTTGCCTGTAAAATGTATCACCATATCTAAAGTAAATATTATCTAAACATAACCCAAAGTCTTCTATAATTTCCTTGATTTATAATTCCTTGTTTACCAAATCTTGCCTCTTCACCTCGAAATATTCTTTTAGCTCTTTTAGAGCTAGAGTTCTATTAATATTGGTGAAAAGTGATTTGACATCAAAGGATATCATTATTTCATGGTCATTTAACCTTAATATTTTAGCGATATCCAATAGCTCTTTCCTATTTCTTATCTCTAACTCGGAAATTTTGCTTGTACTCGGAACTTGGTTTTTTATCCAGTCCGCCAAACCTCTGGTGGGGGCCTTGAATCCTGACACAATGGGCCGTAGGGGAACTCCTTCCGTGTGGATCTTTGGAGTCCTTTGAAGAGAGGTGCGGCGACATCTAGCTTCATTTTTA
Organism: Cordylochernes scorpioides; assembly: GCA_030710605.1. Lineage (NCBI taxonomy): Eukaryota > Metazoa > Arthropoda > Arachnida > Pseudoscorpiones > Chernetidae > Cordylochernes > Cordylochernes scorpioides. Next base: position 156,322,757 of record CP092865.1, on the reverse strand, counting down.
TTTTATCAATGTCCTTAGATTTCATGTTTTTGATGAATTTTGATATTTTGAGTTTTATCTTTTTAGTTGGGTCTTCGCGAATTTCTTCATATGTATTATTATCGTTGAGAAGGCTCTTTATTTTATCATTGTAATCCTCTCTCTTCATCACGACTGTCATGCCTCCTTTATCTGCTTTAGTTATAACTATGTTGTCATCATTTTTTAATTTCTTTATAGCCTCCCATTCGGATCGTTTTGCTTTCTCTAACTCAAATTTATTTTGGTTTTTGTTGTCCTTGATAAAACATTTGAAATTTAATAATATTTTGATCATTTTCATTTAAATTCCTAATCCCATTTCCAATGATAGAAATTAATCTAATGTAATCAGTTTTGAGAGGCGTAGGTCTATAGTTTGACCCTTTATCAAGAAGCCTCAACTGATTTTTAGTTAAATTCTTCCCTGAAATGTTACATACTCTTCTAGGATAGATCTTCTTTATTTTAGGAGCCCATCTATCCAATTTGTTCCTCATTGTGATCATTAGCCGTATTTCTATTTTTTATCCCTCTCTGTATACTCTCCTCAAAAATTTCTATGTAATTTTCATCTAATAATTCTGAAATAGCACTTTGCTGACTCGCCAAATATTGCTTTTGTATATGTACCATTCTGTAAGATTCCTGGATGCATGCTTTGACGAACTGAAGACTTGCTCTTCTAGCAATCTGTCTTCCAAAGGGTTGGGGTAAGGATATTGAGATCTTTGATACGGTGATTAAAATATGAAGAATGTTTTTTCCTTGCATACTTGATCATAGTCTTATCTAATTGCCTTGCCGTCTTGAATACCTCGGTACCAAAATTGGTCTCTATTATCGTAAAGATAGAGGCTGCCTGGCCGGCGAGGTTATAAAAAGATTTACTGGCCGAAGTATCTTTATTTTCAAGTAATATGAATGCCGGCCAGGCAGCCTCTAGGCCTTGTTGGACTTCTATCTCAATCTTCTCGAACTCTTGCTTTAGCTCAACTCTTAATCTATTACAGAGTTTTAATTATTTATCCTCAGTTTGTAGAAAGTACATTACATATGATGATGTAGTGACACATGTCAATAATGCATATAATTATTTACAGAAGTGGTTATTATACAACATGAAAATCGTTATATTATGGGGTTGTTGGTTTAAATCACCATATATATGTGTTTTATTAAAATATTATTTTATTTAAAATTATATTTCATAGATTCAAATACTCTGTTAAATCGACTGCCAGAGGTCACGCTTCCCCTATAAAAACTCATTGTTGTTTCCCGATGGCCGGCTCAAACCTTTTGTACATTATGTGTAAATAAACAAATTATGTTCTTTTATATATTCCTTAGCTCAATTAAAGCAATTACTGATCAAAACCATTTTTTTTATTATTCTCACGACTGCATACCAATACCATTGACCTAATACTAATATTTTCCAAAATATATCAAATCTCAAGATCATAATCTCAATCTTAAAAATAATTCCAAAATCAACAGAAAATCTTTTTTTTTTATTATATATATATACGCGCCATCTATACATATAAAATAAAAGGACTTAAAAGCGCGAATGTTTCTTTTATACATAAAACGAACTTCTACTGTCCTTACTGCGATGAAAAAATATATTGGGAGGGCTTGGCTCATCAGTGGTGAACCCTCCCAGCGGTTTCGCCAATTTAATCTACCAGACCGCTTCTCAGAGCTCTAATACTGTATTGGATTATTCTGCTTTTATATGCTACACTGAAGGAAGGAATTTTAGAAATGGTTTTCAAGTAAACTATGGACATAAGCTTTTAGGACAGTAGAATTGCATTCAAATATTTGCTTCGAGCAATGCTCTTCAGCAAACTATAAAGACAAGACCAGTTAGGAATAAATTAACACAAAGCAATAACGCGCCATCTATACATATAAAATAAAAGGACTTAAAAGCGCGAATGTTTCTTTTATACATAAAACGAACTTCTACTGTCCTTACTGCAAGAGCATTGCTCGAAGCAAATATTTGAATGCAATTCTACTGTCCTAAAAGCTTATGTCCATAGTTTACTTGAAAACCATTTCTAAAATTCCATCCTTCAGTGTAGCATATAAAAGCAGAATAATCCAATACAGTATTAGAGCTCTGAGAAGCGGTCTGGTAGATTAAATTGGCGAAACCGCTGGGAGGGTTCACCACTGATGAGCCAAGCCCTCCCAATATATTTTTTCATCGCAGTAAGGACAGTAGAAGTTCGTTTTATGTATAAAAGAAACATTCGCGCTTTTAAGTCCTTTTATTTTATATGTATAGATGGCGCGTTATTGCTTTGTGTTAATTTATTCCTAACTGGTCTTGTCTTTATAGTTTGCTGAAGAGCATTGCTCGAAGCAAATATTTGAATGCAATTCTACTGTCCTAAAAGCTTATGTCCATAGTTTACTTGAAAACCATTTCTAAAATTCCATCCTTCAGTGCAGCATATAAAAGCAGAATAATCCAATACAGTATTAGAGCTCTGAGAAGCGGTCTGGTAGATTAAATTGGCGAAACCGCTGGGAGGGTTCACCACTGATGAGCCAAGCCCTCCCAAAATATTTTTTCATCGCAGTAAGGACAGTAGAAGTTCGTTTTATGTATAAAAGAAACATTCGCGCTTTTAAGTCCTTTTATTATATATATATGTGACAATATAGTGGTAAATGATGTGGTGAGGTGAGAAATAATCACACGACGAGCTGTTAGAGCAATCATCCAGGCAGCCAGCCGAGAGAGAAAGAGGTGGCGAGTCAGACGTTATCTGCTGAACGACTGTTTTTCCCTGTGTACACAAGCGGGGCTAACAAAAGATAAGCGCCAGGTGGTGACGCCCCCCTCAAGAATGTGGCCAAATAATGGTCGTAAGTTAGTTTTCTTAGCTTTAGCTGCCCATCTCTCTCTCGTTGGCCGTTGGATTATTTTATTAATCCTGGATGAGCATATATTATGACATATATATATAATATAATAATAATAATATCAGTGCAATATATATATTTTTAATATAAAAAGTTGTTTTCCACATAAAATGTAGCTTTGAAACATTTAAGCGTCAACATTAGTCTTTTATACGCCGTTTTTATCTTCAAAATTAGGTTTTTGAATCTTAAAATATTCGCTATTAAGCTATAAAATATTGATATTATAGAATTAAATGTCGTTATTATATTTAAAACGTTTTACTAAAGGCTTCAAAACCTTTAATATACACGAAAAATAAAATATTGATGATTTAAGACCATGGAATTGTTGTAAATAATCCAGATATCTACTACCACATATTTCACCACGTGACTGTATATAACTTGTTATTTACTGCAAATAGAAAGCATCAAATAACATCAATTTGTACCGCGTGAGACTCTAATAAAGTATAGCAACTGTACAGATAGAAGGAATGGAGAATAACAGGAGAAAATTAAGGCTAAAATTAATCAGGCCTAAGTGAGAATAAGAAAGTATCGAAAGGGCCTATCGAGCCCAGTCCAATTTTTACGAGGTCGTGGCCCTCCTGGATGATGTAACTTCCCCCCTGTTTACGTCAGAAAAGGGCAGTGACCTGCTTGGACCCAGAGAGGCTATAAAAGGAGGCCCCAAGCCTCAGTTATCCAGTTAGTTAGTCTTCAGTTTTTTGTTTCAGTCCCCAGTCCGCAGGCCGCTCCTATAGAGGTAAATCCTTTCCTGCCAGAAACCTCCTCGTCCCATTCCTTCTTGACGTTCAGACGCTTCTTAGTGAAATCTCTGTTTATTTATTTCACCTTTGGCCCAGCTGTGTCGCCTTCCATCACGACTGCACGGTAGAGGTGACATCGAGGTTCATCTAGCATCAGGTAACACTGGTCCCAGAGGTCCCAAGATATCACATATCCTTATTTGAATAAAAAAAGTGCTTTAGCTTGGAAAAATACCTTTTCTAAAAGTTTAACTTCAATATCAGTATAAAAGCAAAACTGCACACTACAATATTACAGCGGTATGGTAGATTAATCTGGCGAAATCGCTGAATTCGCGGGTTCACCACTGATGAGCTTTATCATTGCAATAAGGTCATTAGAAAATTGCTTTTTTTTGTTTGAATTTCTCTTAAATTTTATGGTTTCAATAATAGTGATAACTAAAAATCTTATAAATTCTAAATGATAATACACCTATCCCCCGATTTACACGGTACTTGTTTTACACGTTTTCGCTTTTACACGGTTTTCCAAATAAGTTTTTTTTTTTTTTGTTTTTATCGCACACTACTAAATGCTACTGTGATTGAACACATGCGCTGTGTACACATCTCACGAGGAATCCCGAGCTTATGTGCTGACTACATATTTTAACCTGTCAATGCATTTTATTTTTATTTCTGTGTACTCCTATCCCCCGATTTACACGTTTTTCTCAGGAACGTATCTACCGTGTAAATCGGGGGATAGGTGTATTTTTATCTATATATATAAAATTGAATGTCTGTCTGTCTGTACTCTATAGATTCAAAAACCATACATCCAATCGCCGTGAAATTTTGGGATATTATTAGGTATATCCCCGGGAAGGTTTTTGAAAAATAATATCTTGAATATCCTTAGAGGTATTTGCAGATTTGTAGATTTAACTCGCAAGCAACGCCACCATTGCGACGATGATAACAATTTTTTTATCTATAAGTTTTATTATCACTAAGTTTATTATCTTAAAGATTATTTATCAAAAGTAAGATTATCTAAGGATGACACGGCAATTTATTTGAGACAAGAATAATGATACAATTCCAAGGCGAAGATACTATTTCTTTCACTTCCAATACCGAGGGAACCAATTAATATTGATTTTATTCAACTTATCGAGTATTTTTCAAGGAACCGGGAAAAAATGTTCACTAGATAAAACGATGATTTTGTAATGTAGAAAATTAGGAAAAACAAAATTCAGGATGACACGGCACACAGGAACCGGGAAAAAATGTTCACTTTATCGAGAGATTCAAATTTACGAGTTTCAAATTATCAAAAATATATCTATTATATTTTTTTATATAAGTTTATAGAGAATTGTTTTAACAAATGTTCGTTAGACAAACCTTTACTCGGGTAAAACCCCGGGCGAAGCCGGGTACATCCGCTAGTTCATGATAAAATTGTGATAAAAAGTTTTAAAATTACAAAATATTTTCTCACAATGAGTTTCTTTTTATTACAAAACGCTAGCTTTTAAAGCTAGCTTTTTAATCGCTCTTCAACGGGCTTAATAAAACATCGACTATATCTTAAAAGAAATATTTACAAAACATACGCGCGCAGTGTGAATATTTACAACTGAAATTTTTTATTTAACTGTAAATAGACATATTCCATAAAATTGTTAAATTATATACCAATTTAAAAATTCCAGTTGTAAATATATCCACGCTGCGCGCTTATGTTTTTTAAATATTTATTTTAAGATATAGTCGATGTTTTATTAAGCCCGTTCAAGAGCGATTATCGCTTGAAAGCTAGCGTTTTGTAATAAAAAGAAACTCATTGTGAGAAAATATTTTGTAATTTTGAAAATAATATTTTTAATATCGAGAAATGTATATATTTAACTTCTTTATTCTTATTAATTCTAAAACGTATTTATATTAAACTTCTCTCTCTGTTATTTTTAAAACTTCAAACAATGGTATTTCATAATATAAATTAAGGCGCTTTACATACGACTATCTGGAAGAGGATTATTCGTTGGGGTAGCCTCTCGTACAGAATTGTACATAGTCAGATATACTGCTATGATAAAAAAGTTTCGACACTTTGCTCATAAGTTAAAAAAAAACTTTATTATTCTACCAAATTCAAATTGTCCCCTTCAAAGTAGTCCCCGTTGGCCGCGATGCACTTCAGCCACCTTTTTTTCCAGTCCGCAAAACACCTCTGGTAGACTGTTTTCGGGATCGCCTTCATGGCTTTCTTCAATTCCACTTTGATCTCTTCTATGCTCTGAAATTTCCGACCCTTTAACTTTTTTTTGAGATTTCCAAAAAGGAAGAAGTCGCAGGGGGCCAAATCGGGACTGTAGGGGGGTTGGGGGAACGCAGAGGTTGAGTGAATCTGCAGGAACTTCGAGATTTTGAGGGCTGTGTGCGCCGGCGCGTTATCGTGGTGGAGGATCCACGACTTGCTCCTCTACAGCTCCGGCCGTTTCTGCCTGATCGCTTCCCTCAATCGCCTCAAAACTCCCAGGTAGGAGCCAGCAGTTATTGTAGAGCCTTTTTGTTGAAATTCATGATGAAAGATGCCCTGGTAGTCGAAGAACACCGTCAACATGACCTTGACTTTGCTGGGAGCCTTCCTCGCTTTCTTTGGTCTCAGCTCATTTTTGAAGCGCCACTCCGATGCCTGTTGGGTAGTTTCCGAATCAAAGCCGTAAATTCATTATCGATTGAGTCGACCCGAATGATATCCCTGCTTCTTCAGCGACCTCCCTGACAGTTATTCGTCGGGCTTCACGCACCAGTTCCAACACCTTGTCCACTTTTTCAGGCGCGGTTGATGTGGACGGTCTCCCGGAACGCTCGTTGTCGGCGGTCTCTTCACGACCCTCCTTGAAGCGCTTGTAACACTCGAAAACTCGTCTTCGGCTCATGACGGCATCCCCGTAGCCTGTTAGCAACATCCAAAAAAAATCGACACCCTTGAATCCGTTTTTCCCACAGAACTTGATGCAAATTCGTTGATCCTCCATTTCGGTGACTAACAAAATCGAAGCACGGGCAAAATGGCTTCACTTCGAACAGCCGCTGCTCGCGCTATTGTGGCGCGTGATTTTTGAAAATTGGCAGGTCTCCAAGCCAAGGTCGACGCTTGCGTTTGCCACAAACCGGGAAAAAATATATTGAGTTTTCAGGATTTTATGAGCAAAGTGTCGAAACCTTTTGATCAGAGTAGTATAGTTTCCCGTCCACTAATCTCTTGAAGTAGTGTGTATGTTTTGCCTTTGATCGATGCCAATTGAATTATTTAAAATTTACTATCTGAGAGAAAACTCTAAAACCACCTGTACGTGCTCTTCCTCTACTCATCAAAGACAAATCATCACAGTCCATACAGACAGAGACTACTGAACACAGACCTTGCGGTAGATTTCCATCATATTGCCGAACCAGAAGCTGGGCGGAGGCCCCGGGATCCCCAGTCTGGAGAAGAGGGAAAGTTTGTTGAGCCTCCATCTGGAACACCCACAGAAAACCAAGTAAATACAAGAAAATATCTTGTATGGCGAGGTGTGTTGGCAGTTATATAGTCGTCCCTTTGGAAACGCTGTAGGATGTTACGAGTTTTCTCCTGCTTCCGACATTCATAGTATAAGGATACTACCAGATATATGTCGGGAGAGAGAAGTATCTTCAATAAATCAAATTATCCTAGTTATTAGGACCCCATTAATCTCAATTACACTCATGAATAAATCCTATGGCATGTGTTTAATATTTTGTCGAAGGGGAATGCTGTAATGCGTTTGTAACTCGCAATCTTATAATAATTAGGGTACACAGAAGAACGTTGTGGTGAACGAAATTTAGTATTAAAAGAAATACATTAAAAAACACCTTCTTTTAACGTGTATTCCGCATTTTTATGGCGGGGAAAACAAGTTTTTCTTGGCAAGGGTGATTCACCGAAACGTAGGTATAACTAAACGAGTTATCGGTTGAGAAAGTATTTTATTTCCACACAAATATTCTGCAATTAATTCTTGCCATAAACCTATAGAGCAAATATGTACTATATATTACAATATAGACCTTGTATATATGTGTGTAGTGTAAGACGTGGCGTGTAAAATAGGAATGGGGTCAATAGAGAAATAATTATCGATGATAAAGAGGTAGATGTAAAAAAAAAAATAACGAGGGTCTGCACTATAGTAAATATAATCTGAGAGAAGACTGAGAGAAAGCTAGCACGTGTGTGGCAGAGAGATAAGATACTTGGATGACAGAGCGATTCCACTATCTACGCTCTAAACCAAGCCTCCATCGTTTGTTGCAATGGGAGGTGACAGAGCAGCTTGTAGAAAATGCTATTTCATTGTTGTTGGTTCTATTTATTCAAAAATAAGTACGTCATAATTTCGGCAAACACAACATTCTGGTATTGATGCAAATTGGCTTGATTTCATAGATATCTCTGTGTGTTTTCTACTTTGAACTTATCGCACGATATTACGGGTGGTACCTAGTCATTATAACTGTTGTTGGTAGAGCTAGGCATATATTACTTCATATTTTTCATAATAATCATGCTGGTTAGAGGTTGGCAACTGATTTTAATATAATGATACTAATTACACATATTTACACAAAGCCTTTATTGAGATATATAGTCTTATACATGTATTTATCTTCGGAGTCTGCAAATGGAAAGAATAAAAAAAGTAAAAGCTAATCATATTTAAAATGGTAATAAAATAAAATTTATATACAGGAAAATTTTAATAATTAAGACAATTATGCTCATGAATAAAATGATTTTGGCAAACCTAAAGAAAAAAATAATAAAATAAAAATACTGGCATTTACATGTGATATACATGCATATATAAACATTTATTAAGATCTCTCGTCTTATGCAAAAATTCATCAACTGAAAAGAATCATTCTATTCTATAATTACATGCAACTTGTACTTATATATATATAAATTAAAAAACGAAAGAAAAAAATAAAAGATAAAAAGATCAGGTGTTGAAATCAATATTGAAAATGGCATATCCTGACCAGGAGCACATGTGCTTTTCAGAAGGCAGAGCGCCATCTGGTGGAACAGAAATCAACTAAACATTGATTTAGCCTGTTCCCTGATATTTTCCAACCCGATTTCTTGATAAATCAAGAAAAAGCCATCCACGAATGCGTTTCGCGCTTTTGGCGCTCGTCAGCGTGGATTGGCCAAATATCAGGGAACAGGCTAAATCAATGTTTAGTTGATTTCTGTTCCACCAGATGGCGCTCTGCCTTCTGAAAAGCACATGTGCTCCTGGTCAGGATATGCCATTTTCAATATTGATTTCAACACCTGATCTTTTTATCTTTTTTTCTTTCGTTTTTTAATGTGCAAAGCGTATTTACGCAAGTTTGGCCTTAAATACCCATTTCTTGGTTTTTCGGGAAGCCATTGGGGTCAAAAATATTTTTTGATCGCAATGGTTCAGCCTTCTCCACGCTGACGAGCGCCAAAAGCGCGAAACGCGCTCGTGGATGGCTTTTCTTGATTTATCAAGAAATTGGGTTGGCCAAATATCAGGGAGCAGGCTAAATCAATGTTTAGTTGATTTCTGTTCCACCAGATGGCGCTCTGCCTTCTGAAAAGCACATGTGCTCCTGGTCAGGATATGCCATTTTCAATATATATATGTGACAATATAGTGGTAATGATGTGGTGAGGTGAGAAATAATGAAACAACAAGTTTGGAAGGAATTCCAGGCAATCAGCGAGAGAGAGCGGATCGGCGGGCGACCGACCCGCTGAACGACCGTTTTCCCTGTGTACACAACCGGGGGGGCTATCCAAAATAGTCCCCAGGTGTCGACGGGCGGCCCCCTCAGGAATGTGGCCAAAATGGTCGTAAGTTAGTTGTCTTCTATCGACGTCTCTCTCTCGTTGACTGTAGGTTTACTTTATTATTCCTGGAAGAACATATATTATGACATATGGCCCCCGTTGAAGAAGGCTGAACATGGTTTGAGTATACTTAAAGCTGGAGAAGCCAGGAATAGAGAAAATAATTTACAGTTGAAATTAGTTAAGGTAATGGTGACATAGTTTTATGTAAATAAAATATTGTATAGTACACAAGTAAATATTATTTAGAAGCAGTTTTACAACACCGGAGAGTTCGACATTTAAGGAAATCTTTGAAAATATCAAGGTTATAAAAGGCTATATACAGCAAAATCTAATGTACTATAAGGGAAATGTTATTAAGGAGTGTGAACAAGGGGAAAAAGGGTCACATACATATGATGGAATTCTGAAGATCATTAAGACTGGGGAACTCTACACTTTAAGATATTTTTTCAGGCGGACATGGCAAGGGGAAACTTGTCATGGGCTTTCTATGCTATAAGTGTAGAGTACGAGAAATGAGATTGAGGTTGGCAATTGTGTGAGCTCAGGACTGAGGTAAATATAAAACTACATACAATGTTAGAACCTCGGCGAACAGAGCGAGGGGAAACTTGCCCTGGGTCAATCTAACTTATCTATGTAGTTACTTGTGTAGCGAGTCCGAGGGGAAAAGTCCCGTGTGTAGGTGAGGAAGTCGAATGGACTTATATTTAATTTGCGGAAAGTATGCGCACACAGTGCCAAAAATTGGGACGAGGACTGCGTTGTCCGTTACAAGTGACAAGCTGCTCGGACACGAGGTGTTTGAACCGTCGTGGGAGCTTGTGCAAGGCGATGATTTCGCGGTGGGTTGAACGTGAAACCCATGTCTGCGCGAAATGATGACGGACCGGACAGAATTAGCGACGATGTTTAACGTACCTCCGTGGGAAATATCGAAGGTAGGCTATATCGTGCTGGTTTGGACAATGGACAAACATGGATTTGAAGACAGGGTCCATGTGGCGAACGTGTGGCGCGAGAAGAAGAAGCGAACTGTGTCGCTCGATGCAGATTGTTCAAGTGCGAACAAAAAGGAGTTGATAAATATCTAACAGTTAGTCAATCTGCATCCTGTGACGAACACACCATTGACTAGATGGTGTGGGTCGGTGGATATGCTAGAGATGAACTGCGAAATATATTATCATAAATGAAGGGCGAAGGTTAGGATTTTGAAATGACAATATAGAAGTTCGATAATTGATTAATCAATAATTCTATAAAAGGTCCTGAGCTGGTATAAGGTTGAAAAAGTTGTAAGAATGAGTGGGACATTAAGGGAAAGATAGATAAGAGTCACCAAGGGTTGGTTGTAAGCAAGACTCACGTGGCGGTTGGAATTCTTCGACGCCTGAATTACAGGGTGAATTTTGAGTCGTTTAGGGAAAGAAATTATTTTTCGTGAGTCGTGCTTACAAGTAGTAGAGGTCATATACAAATAGGTATACAAAAGTTTAGGTGTTGGAGGCATATTTTTATAGATAAATTGATTATAAAAATCTATTGTTAAAATCGTAAAGCATTAATAGGTAGAATTCCCTTTTTTTTTTAAGAGTTACGTTAAAATGGAAATTATTTAATTAAAATGACGATTGTTAAGTTCTACTGGTAAGGTAACTAATTAAATGAGTTACAAATATCTAAATAAATAGTATGGAGAATAAAATCATTGTTGATAGGCGTGGAGAGGATAAATGGAGTTAATTATGTAAAGATTGGCATCAGAGTTTACAAGGAGTGAGTTCTTTAAAGAACGAATGGAAGGGGTAAAACAATTTCACTTACAGATTATGCTGGTTTAGAGAGCAGGTAAGTTCATTGAGATTCGGGAGAGTTCTGTCTGTGACACTGTGCGTACCAGTGTTGTACATCACAGTAGCGGCAGGGATATGGCGGAGTCTTGTCCATGATGATGGAAGGTGTCCTGCTCTGGCGCGGCGATCGTTCTTGGGCAGATCTATTGCTGGAAGAAGTGCGTGGCAGCTTCATCTCCGTCGTAGGTGAATACTTCTTCGGGATCACGGTTCAAAGGTTGGCGATGAAGAAGTTGAGGGCTCGAAGAGGAGTGGTTACAGTTGAGTTGGGTTTGGCCGATCATCGTGGCTTGGCTTCTTGTTTCTTCATACTCCGGTATATGAGGGATTTGCTTCCCGGCCAGGTCTTATCCTGTCGACTTTCACTGTGGCAATAGAGTGGTAATGATGTGGTGAGGTGAGAAATAATGAAACAACAAGTTTGGAAGGAATTCCAGGCAATCAGCGAGAGAGAGTGGATCGGCGGGCGACCGACCCGCTGAACGACCGTTTTCCCTGTGTACACAACCGGGGGGGCTATCCAAAATAGTCCCCAGGTGTCGACGGGCGGCCCCCTCAAGAATGTGGCCAAAATGGTCGTAAGTTAGTTGTCTTCTATCGACGTCTCTCTCTCGTTGACTGTAGGTTTACTTTATTATTCCTGGAAGATAATATATTATGACATATATATATACTTTGCACCTTATAAGACCCTAATTTTGTCACTTAGATTCATTTGTTTTGAAATTTTGTTAGAATCAAACGAACTTTTTGATTATTTATAATGTAATAAAATCTTCCAAGGGGGGTGTGGTGAAATTTCGTTTTAAATTATACTATAAATTTTTATGAATTATATTATATGGAAGTAAATATTTATATCTGAAATAAATATATAACAACCAAAATATTTTTCCGATTTGCCATAAACTTCTGGATAAATCATAAGATCGTCATATTGAGGAATATCGTTACTTCAAGGCAAAACCTCCGCACAAGACAAACACCTTCACGAGCTGCTGGAGCATGCCATGACAAGGTGGACCCCCTTCGTCGGCGGTCTCTCCCTTGCAGGGCGGGTAACTGCTGCCAAAAGCCTGCTGATTTCATCTGCGGATCATAGATGACTTCCCCGAGCTCCTGTCTCCCGTGAGATGGCTGGAATTGCTCTTCGGAGATCGAGCCGTATCCTCATCAGACCTCTCTCGGCATACGCGCAGTGTCCTCGCGGACGTCGCTACTCCTTGGAACCTTCTATTAGTAATATTCTTCGTAATCGTCCATGTTACTGTCCATTGGGATATTCTCGTCGTCTAAGAGGGACATGGGTTTCCTCCCAAACAACAGGAAAAATGGAGAGTAGCCTATGGTTTCTTGAATCGTGGTATTATACGCGTGGGTGATAAAAGGTAGGATTTCGTCCCAGTTCTTCTGATCCGTATTCACACACATGCTGATCATATTGATTAAAGTTTTATTTAGCCGTTCCGTTAGTCCGTTAGTCTGGGGGTGGCAGCTAGTCGTGAAGCAATGTTTAATTTTGCACAATTTCATTACCTCCTTCATCAAATTGCTAGTGAATTGTGAACCTCTATAGCTAATAAGAAATCTTGGGGCCCCGTGACGTAAAATAATATGTTCGATTGAAAATGTAGAGACTTCTTTCACGGTTGCTTCTGATATTGCCTGTGTTTCAGCATACTTGGTATGATAAACAGTCAACACAATTATCCACTTCCTTCTTCTTTTCGTTGATGGCAAGGGGCCAACAAAGTCGATTCCGATTCTTTCAAAAGGGTAGTTTGCTGGGGGGATAGGTTGTAAAAGTCCAGAAGGCAAGTAATTTGAACCTTTACGACTTTGGCAAAGATGGCACGTCTTTACAAATTCGGAAACATCTTTCAGCATGGAAGGCCAATAGTATTTATTCTTCAATCGGTAAGTGGTTCTGGCGACGCCCAGATGGCCATTCAGCATATGGTTGTGGTATTCATCATGATTTACTTCCTTCTCTTCTTTGGCACTACCAGCAACCATGCCCTACCTTCAGGATTTGGATTTCCTTGTAGAGACACCCATTTTATTCTTTAAAGTTCTGTATAATTGAACGCTTGTTTCCACTAAGGTTCTCCTTAATATTCTCAATAAAATCATCCTTTTCGTCTATTATTTGATTCAGAAATAGTCTTTCATAATCTTCGTCCCATTCATTTTCCGGTAAGGGTCCTCTAGATAGACCATCAGCGTCCAGATGTTTTTACCCGATTTGTGTATAATTTCGAAATTATATTCCTGAATATTCAGTGCCTATCGTGCTAATCGACCGGTCGGATCTTTTAGATTCTTAAGCCAGCATAGTGCATGATGATCAGTTACGATTTTGAAGTGCCTTCCATATAGGTAGGGTCGTAATTTGGAAATTGACCACACAACAGCTAGACATTCTTTTTCGGTAGTCGAATAATTTTGCCTAGGTTTGCTCAGTGTTCGATTTAAATATGAGATCACCTCTTATTTATCGCCGAACTTTTGAACTAATGTTGCACCCAAGCCGATGTTAGATGCGTCAGTATGAATGTAAGTAGTTGCATTCGGATCAAAGTACCCTAATATTGGGGGATTTATCAATGCTACTTTAAGGGTTTGAAATGCTTTTTATTAATTTCCTGTCCAGGTAAAAGGTACATTATTTCTCATAAGACTAGTTAATGGATCGCCAAAATTTTCGAAAAACTTTTGATAAATTTTCTCTAATATGAACACATTCCTAAAAATGATTGAATTTCTTTTATCTTTTTGGGTCGAGGAAAATCTCTAATAGCCTTGATATTATGCTTCCGCTGGTTTTATACCATGTTGATTAGTTATATGGTCAAGAATCTCTAGTTCTTCGAAAGCAAATTGGCATTTTTTTTGTTGTTCAATTTTATATTAGCCTCGCGAAAACATCTTAAAACAGCTTCTATTATTTTGAGATGTGTTAAAAATCCGAGCTATATATGATTACGTCATCTAGATAACAGAGGCAAATTTGCCATCTAAGATTACAAAGCATATTTTCCATGTTCCTCTCAAATGTAGCAGGGGCATTGCATAGTCCAAAGGGCATTACGTTGAACTCATATAGGCCATGTGCTGTAGTGAAGGCTGTCTTTTCCATATATTTCTCCTCAACCTCTACTTGTCAATATCCTGATTTAAGGTCAATTGCTGAAAGGTATTTGGATCCTTAAGGTGTGTCCAATACGTCATCAATTATGGGAATCTGGTAAACATCCTTCACTGTTACATCATTCAATTTTCTGTAGTCAACGCAGAATCTGTACTTACCATCTCGCTTCTTGACCAATATTACGGGGAAGGACCATGGACTCGAAGATGGTCTAATTATGCCGTCTCTGAGCATTTCATCAATTTGCTTTTTATGATTTCTCGCTCTTTCGCGCTCACCCTATACGGCTTGTGTTTGATCGGTTTCGCACCTTCTGTATCAATCCAATGTTTCGCTAAGTTGGATCTTCCTAATCCCGACGAAAACAAATCCGCGTACTTTTCCAAAACTTGTTTCAATTGCTCCTTTTCTTTATATGACAAATTTTCGTTTTTCTGAAATTGAGGTTCTTCATGCTCCTTTTGTTCACTTTCTTCCATAAGATTCACTTCGGCTGGCTGGCTTCCAAAGCACAATGTTTGGTTTTTTAATATTTTTAATGGTCGAGAGTGTAAGGGTTTGTTATCCAGATATGTTTCCTTATTCGCAACATTTATTAAGCTTCTCGCTAGTCGAAGTCCATTTGTTTGAAACATTTTATGGTTCTCCTCGATGATGCATTCGCCATCCTCTGCTTCTACAAATGCCTTAATCAATTTAATAGAAAGTTCTGGTATAATGGCATCCTTTGGACTTTTTATTTTCTTCTGTTGATATTTGATTACGTCACGATTTTCTGTCAAGTCATATTCGATTATTTCACGCTGATCAATTTTTGCGTTCATTTTCTAAAGAAAATCTCGTCCAAGTATAAATATTCGCAAATGTGTTCTCATTATCACAAATTATGTGTAATTGTTTCGACATCAAATTTTATATTTAAAACAATATTTCCTACGATATATAATTCTTTGCCATCGGGTCCGGAGCACATTTTATCAGGATTTATTATTTCAAGACCTGTATTGAGAGCTGTACTAAGATCGACCACTGAAAGATCGGCGCCTGTATCAATCAAAGCTTCGCAGATACCGATTCTATCCACGTTAATATTCATTTTCTATTTTGGATCCAACTTTTTAATTCCATTTATGGTCGACTTGCTTTGATTGACGGACTCAGGCGCGATGCTTAGTTTAAATCTTCCTTGGGGCATATCTATTCCTTGTAGGGAGGGATACTTGAGTACGTGTTATTACTTACGCCAGCGTCTCGACTTCTCAGTTCCATCATCCATTCGGATTTCTTCTTCGACCTTGTCTTGTGCAACTATGCGCTCCTCTTCCACAATTCTTACAAACCTGACTGCAATACCGCGCTACGTGTCCTGGCTTGTTACACCTGAAACATATTGGTCTCCCGTCTTCTGTCCTATTCCTGTTTGAATCTGGACTCTTATTGTATGTTTTCTTCGGGTAGACCAGTTTTGGATAAGGATTGGGAGTGTAAGATCGTCTAGGGGCAGATACCTGGGGCAGAGACTTGTTCTGGTAGTACCTCGGAGTGGGGGCCTGGGGCTTGGAGGTGTTCTGGTAGTACCTCGGAGAGGGGGCCTGGGGCTTGGAGGTGTTCTGGTATGGTCTTCTGAACGACGTAGCATTCTTCCATTGCTCTTGATGATGGGGACGAAGATAGAGTGGTCCATTATATATAGTTTTTGATTTTTATACACGTTCTTGATAATTATTTTCGAACAAATCCAGCTTTTACAAATTTCTAGAACTTCGTTGGTATTTTTAGGAGGGTTTAGATGGTGGGCAAAAGAGTATTCTTTCTTTAACCCTCCAATAACCCAGTCTATTTTAAAATTAAAAGGTGAACTGGCTTCTGGCGACATAGATGCAGCCCAAGATTATCCTGCAAAATTTGCAGAAATTATTAACGACAATTCATACACCCCTGATCAGGTTTTCAATGTTGATGAGTCAGGGTTATTCTGGAAAAAAATGCCTGAAAGGACTTATGTCTCAAAATTCTATGAATCGGCTAGTGGTCATAAAGCAGAAAAAGATCGCATAACAAATCTTTTCTGTAGCAAGGCTTCAGGAGATTATATTATGAAACCATTAGTGATTAACAAATCAAAAATGCCCGTACCTTTAAAGGAGTAAACATCAATAATCTTCCCGTTTATTGGAGGGCTAATAAGAAAGCGTGGGTTACTGCTGCAATGTTTACTGAATGGTTTCATGAATGTTTTATCCCAGATGCCAAAAAATATTTAAGTTCAAAGGGATTGCCTTTTAAAGTGCTTTTGTTAATTGACAATGCGCCGGGTCACCCACAAGATCTAGAATATGAGAACGTTTAAAGTAACATTTTACCAAAAAATACAACTTCACTATTACAACCATTGGACCAAGGCATAATTTCTACTTTTAAAGCTTTGTACATAAAATGAGCCTTTACATATATTTTGGAACAAATGGAGAACAATGAATCTTTAACAGTTATTAGTGCTTGGAAAAATTTTACAATGTTAGACTGTGTGAAGCATATCGCCTTACCATACACTGCGATTAAGCAAACAACGCTCAATAGCTGTTGGAAAAAATTGTGGCCAAATGTAGTAAAAAATGAACATTCCATTTCAACGTTAATGAATATTCTCAGATAGTACAGATGGCGCATTCATTGGGCGGAGAAGGTTTTGATGATTTTACTGATTGCGATATCGCAGAGTTAATGGCTGATAAAGAACTAAGTGAGGATGATTTAGTTAACTTAGTTTGCGAAAGTGAGTCTGACAAATCGGATGAAGAGGAATTAGTACCAGTAACATTCACTGTTAAAGTCATCCGCGAAGGACTCGCATTGGAAAGAAAGCTGGGTAATCATTTTATGCAAAATGACACAAAGATTGAAAGGGCTTTACGATTCCAACGCTGCTTGGCTCAATATGAAGAGGTTTACAAAGATCTTACAAAAAACGAAGCAATTGTTAATAACCGATTTTATTACCATCTCTCATAATGTAAATATTTCTGCTTCAAACATCGAATCGGCACAAATAACTTCGAGTGATGAAAGTGAATTCGAACCTACGATTTCGAAAAAAAGAATGAGAGTAATTTCTGACAGTGATGAAGGATAATCAAACACCTTTGGTTTTATTTTTGTTCTTCTGTTTATTTATGTATTGTATTTATATAAAAAAACAGTGTTTCCGTAATATATTACATATTTTAACCTGTCGATGCATTTTATTTTTATTTCTGTGTACACCTAAAAATATTGAAAAAAAATCACAACTGTTAAATAGCAAAATTATGCATTTTCTGCAAGCTTTTCGATTTACACGGTTTTGACTTGAAAATATTTACTTTTCGATTTACACGTTTTTCTCAGGAACGTATCTACCATGTAAATCGGGGGATAGGTGTTTATGAAAAATAATATTACAAATTAAAATGAAATAGGTTCATTAGCCATGAGGCAACAATATATTTGTTCAAATGAAAGACTTAATTTGAAGTTTGAGGAAGAGCGATTGCTCGGAGCATATTTGATTATAATTGTATGTAATTCTGCTGTCCCCCCTCAAAGCTTATATCCATAGTTAATCTAAATATACATTCCAAGAGTCTAGCAACAGTATCACTATAAAAGAAAGTTCAAAAATGCAATATAACTCCGGTATGGTAGATTAAACTGGCGAAACCTCTGGGAGGGTTTACCACTGATGAGCCATGTCCTCCCCATTAATTTTTCCATTGCAGTAAGGGCAATATAAATGTTGAATTTTCAAAAGAATAATACGCGTCTATAATAGTTTCGAAATTTCATATATATATATACACTGGTCCGCAAAATTAAAGGAACAATATATTTTTTTCATTTATCTCAAATTTTATTGAAAATTTATCAATGAAATTTTATACACAAATTTATTTTTCCATTATTGATTAGAATACCCGAAATCAAAGAATTCTAACACGTATTTTATGCAAATTAGCCGGTCAAGCAATGATCTTCTTGCAGTCAGTGCATAAATATCTTGGATATTGTGGTTAATATGGGGTGTGATCGCCTTTAACTGATAGACAGGCTCTACATCGGTGACCCATACTAAGAAATAGGGAGTTTATCAGCTTCTGTGGAATCAACGCCCACTCTTGTGTTAAGGCCGTTTCTAGCTCATGAGTGTTTCTAGGAGGGGGTTGGAGGGATGAGATCCGCCGTCCTAGGTTGTCCCATACATGCTCAATGGATTTAGGTCTGGGAATCGAGCTGGCCAATTCATTTGAGCAATTGCATGGTTTTGGAGAAAAGTGTCGACCACACCAACCCTATGTGGACGGGCATTATCATCCATTAGAAGAAAGTTTTCTCCCATTTCCAATGCTTGAGACATCACATATGCTGCCAAGATCTCGTCCCGATACCTCTGTCCAGTCAGGGTTCCTTGCCGAAAAATATGGAGTGCTGTGCGACCGCCCAAGAAGATTCCAGCCCAGACCATAAAACCTTGGCTTCTGTAGGGATCCCTTTCAACCATATTTCGGGGATTATTTCTGGTTCCTACCTCTCTCCAGACAAAGACACGACGAGAATCGCTGTTTAGAGAGAATCTGGGCTCATCAGTGAACATTACACGCCTCCATTCATCTGGATTCCAAGCGACATGTTGTCTGCACCAAAGTTTCCTTGCTCTCTTTTGAGGTGGTGTCATGGCACACAAATTATGGGTCGTCGAGCATAGAGGCCCTTCTTGTGAAGCCTTCTGCGTATTGTATCAGTTGATACTAAGACTCCTTAGCTGCATTGAGGTCACTTTGTAGTTGCGATGCTGTCATTCTTCTATTGCGACGCACAAGGAGACTCAAATAACGGTCTTGATATAACGTTGTGAACCTGGCCGTCCTTGTCCGGGTGTTCTGGCAACATTAGCTGTCGTTTGAAATTTTTTCCAAAGCCTTGAGACAACATTTCTTGTCACTCCAAGCCATCTTGCTACTTCTGCCTGTGATTGGCCTGCTTCCATCCTTCCAATAGCTTGCCATTTTTTTCTTGTGATAAATGTTGCCTATAAGCCATGAAAACTTTAAAAACAAAAAGGATCAATTAAATTCTAGTGGAGCGTAAAATTAGGACGCTTTGAGAAAGACTCAGGAAGGTGCTGGAGGCGGAGTCAACGTAGACGGTGCTATTTTGCATATTGGGAACAACTTTATTTGTTTTTATGTTTTACATACTCTCTTAATTCATATATTTGTGGCCTTCTTGACGCCACGCAATTAAAAATTTACCAAAGTGAGCTTCGGGATAATTCAAAGTATAAACAATACTTAAAGTTACACCGCATAAGTTTCTTTTCTGTGAAAAATCAATATTTATTTCAAAGAGAAATATTTACTATTTCTAACTTTTTTGAATGAAGTATGAGAGGGTGAAAATATGAAGAGTAATGGCGAACGGAAAAATAAAAGTGTCCAGGGGCGGGAATCGAACCCACAAACCTTCCGCTTACCGGGCAGATGCCATGTCCACTAGGCTACCCTGGACATATTTTTCCGTTCGTAAATAATATTTAAAGTAACTTATAATACATTATAAAGGACTGCGGCGTGTGATTATAAACAATACTTAAAGTTAACACCGCATAAGTTTCTTTTCTGTGAATTATTTATATTTATTTATTATATATATATTTATTTCAGAGAGAAATATTTACTATTTCTAACTTTTTTGAATGAAGTATGACAGGGTGAAAATATGAAGAGTAATGGCGAACGGAAAAATAAAAGTGTGGGTTGTGGGTTCGATTCCCGCCCCTGACACTTTTATTTTTCCGTTCGCCATTACTCTTCATATTTTCACCCTCTCATACTTCATTCAAAAAAGTTAGAAATAGTAAATATTTCTCTTTGAAATAAATATTGATTTTTCACAGAAAAGAAACTTATGCGGTGTAACTTTAAGTATTGTTTATAATCACACGCCGCAGTCCTTTATAAATGAATTCCAAGTATGTTCACCAAAACCTCAGGTCTGACTACCATTACCAGACGTGGTGTGAGCAAAATAGTTGTTCTGCCGTCCTTGTGATCCAGAAATTCAACCATACAAGAATTTCTCAATTGACTAAGATCATCTCCGCCCAATACTTTTACAGCGGAATGTCGATAGACATTCTGTTAGGTATATTAATTCAAATAATTTTTCTCTATGTAAATAAATTATATAGATATATGAATAAATATAAATTTATGGTGATAATATTAGCTAGCATATTTTAATCAACGATTTGGCAACGTAGTTAGTGCCTTCTTGATCCTTTCTTGTTTTTTGTATTTCATCTTAATTCTTAAATTTAACTTTGTAGTTTCTATGCATAAAGATAACATTAAACATATATTTAAGTAACATTTTCTCTTTTCACCCCCAAAAACACCAACAATTGGTAGCGAAGCGTGGTTCATGCAAAAAAGGTAAACAAAGGCCATTTTTGAAAAAATAAAGTTAGAAAATATCTTTAAGGTTCGAAAAGAACATATTAAGTAAAAATTCAAAATGGATGAATCATCGATGAATATCCAAAAATTCGATGGAAATAATTTCACGAGTTGGAAATTTCGCATCATTTGTATTTTGGAAGGCAAAGATCTAGATGGCTTTATAAAGAAGATCCTCCAAAAATGAAAGAAATAACTGTCCGAATGGAAAAGAAAAGATGACCAAGCTAGAGGGATAATAACTTGTGCAATGGATGACACACAAGTAAGTTTAATTTTAACATGCAAAACAATTAAAGAAATTTGGACTGCTTTGCATTCTAGATATGAGGGTAACATAAAGAGAAAATGCATAGAGGCTAAAAACAATGTATCTAGATTAACAATGAAAAAATAGGAAACCTGGGAACAATATTTGCTTAGAGCAGAGAAATTATTGCAAGAAGCAAGAATTTTGGGTGGATCAATAGACGATTAAGAATTCATCACAGCTTTTATTAGAGGGCTTACCCCCAAAATACAATATTGTCTCAATGCAATTTGACAATTACCCAGATGCTACTATTTCTGATATAAGAAGAATTTTTGAGCTCCATGAAGAAAGAAACAAGAACAACAAGGATGAAAATGCTGCATATAATATGGGCCATAAATATAAATTGATGATGATAATATTAGCTAGCATATTTTAATTAACGATTTGGCAACGTAGTTAGTGCCTTCTTGATCCTTTCTTGTTTTTTGTATTTCTTCTTAATTCTTAAATTTTACTTTTGTAGTTTCTATGCATAAAGATAACATTAAAAATATATTTAAGTAACATTTTCTCTTTTTTACCCCCAAAAACACCAACACATTCGCGCCTTCGTTAATAATTGTAACATCTGTAAATAAATAAAACTTTCACTAAGTCCAAATAAAACAGGTATACTCTATCTACATAACTATGAAAAATTGCCTATTAATTTTGATGGAAAAATAATTCAACCATCAGAAACTGTTACAATTTTGGGAGTTATTTTTAAAAATCATAGACAAAGGAATAAGATTAATTTCGGAACACATGTTGACAATATAATATGAAAGCTACGAAACTTAAGAATATATTATTCTCATTATGTGCACGTACTTGGGGCATTGATACTCGGCGTAGATTGATCATAAAGCTATGATACGCTCTACAATAAGGCTATGCATCAATTATTTGGTTTCCTTTTATCACTGCAGCAAAAAGATCTAATATGAATTCTATACAATATCAAATTCTTATGCATTCATGCTTATAGGACTTCATCTTCTTACATTACACATATACTAGCGAAAACTCCTTTACTGTCCGATCATCTTGAATTATCACAAACAAAGTATAATATGACAAATTCTCTCACAGATCAAACACTCAAAAAAATCCTTCAAAAAGAATTGAATAAACTATATCTGGATCTAAAATTTAAGTTTTATCTTTCTCAATCTATGGACTGTTCAAGAAATTATTTCCAATTGCTGTCTCAAATTTCATTTCTTCTGATAAATTCACTACTTTATTCTTAATAGACAAAGGACCTTTCTTAAGTTTCCTATTCAAACTGAATGTTATCAATGATCCAACATGTGAATCCCGCTCAGATGTTGAATCACCAGAGCATCTTCTTTTTAACTTGCCCTCTGACTAATCAAATTGTATGTAGATACTTTGAAACATTACCAAATTCTATTTGTGTATATACTCTATCTTATGAGAACTTTTTTAAGTTCAGAACTATTTGTACAATAATTTACAAAACACTACTAATCCATCGTGTAAATAATTAACCATATATATGTAAATAATACTAGCACAGCACAATAGTCCTTTGGACTTCGTGCTTTTGTAACAATAAATAAAATAAATAAAACATCTGTAAAATGAGCAAAACCCCAAAAGGACCGAACTATGGAAAGTTGGGCGATTTGCCAGAATCCCCACTGCTATTCGATCTGGTCTCTATAAACACTATAGCCGGGCTTGCTTGATATGGGAATGCAAAAAAATTACCTATGTTAAGAAAGGGGTAAGAAAAAAAGCTCGTGGAATGAAAGAAAATTCGAAACCCTCCACTACCCCCTCTTTTTAACAAAAAAACCTTTAATCTAAAATTTTGATATTTTGGGCTACCTTGGGTGTTCAAGCAAGAAAAAAAAGGAAGAATACAAAGGCTACACAATATAATGCTTCTGTTTTATTTAATTGAAAGCTATAAAATAAAGGATGAAAAAGATATGAAAATTTATTACTTTTGTCTATTCCAAATTTTTGCATGCAACTTAATGTTTTAACAAAGAAAATATAAAAAATGATATTGGCGAAATAGAAAACTTAGTGAAAATAAAAAAATGCAAAAAAATATGCTAGAATAACACAAAAAATATATCAATTTTAGGAAATAAAGAGAAAACACGTGTGAGAGAGTATTCACCAAAATAGTTCTTCTTAGTTGTTAGGTCGGCCTGCCCCGAGCCCCCCCCCCCACCCCCCCCCCCCCCCCTGCAGAAAACACCAGCCGTGGAAGCACAATTCGTCATCCTCGACGAACTCCTCACAATATTCAGATGAAGCACAATTTCGTCGCCCTCGACGCACTTCTCACAATCTTCCGATGAAGCACAATTCGTCGTCCTCGACGAACTCCTCACAATCTTCAGATGAAGCACAATTCGTCGTCCTCGACGAACTCCTCACAATCTTCAGATGAAGCACAATTCGTCGTCCTCGACGAACTCCTCACAATCTTCAGATGAAGCACAATTCGTCGTCCTCGACGAACTCCTCACAATCTTCAGATGAAGCACAATTCGTCGTCCTCGACGAACTCCAACCTCTATGTGAATCTCTCAAAGATTCGTCTCGGCTTCACCTTTCTTTGAGATGTCAGCCACCCTGTCCCTTCTCAGACCGCTTGTATGGTCGTTTATGGAAGATGGACGAAGTTCCCGGAGATCATCTTGGGCAAGCGCCCGCGAGGCTTTTCTTTCTTGTCTACTTGGCACACCCCGTGTCACGAACTGCTGCCCCCCGCCCGGACCTCGTGATCCCTCTGATGGTCTGTGGGTACTTGGACTGTCCATCTGGCCGGCGGACGATTACATTCTTTTGACGGGGGGAGGGGGGGACGATGTCTGAAAAGAGGAGAAGAAACAGCAAAAAATAAATTCCCTCCGCTGAGGGGTCACACACACAAAAAACGAATAGCTTCAAAATATTTGCAATATTTAAATATATACACACAATATGCCATGAGTTCTAACATACCCCCACCTTTTCTTTGCATGAAACCACTAAAAAAAAAAACAAGGAAATGTGCCTCCCTTTCTTTTGTCACCGATTCACAACATCAGGAGCAAACCTTATTGGTTTGCGGATTTCACTTCCGGATCTTGTTTTGAAGTTGGAGGTTTTTTTTTATCCCCAGAGGCCTTTTTGGGAGTTTCTTCAGAGGAAATCTCAAGGAGAAACAGTTTCTGTACAGGGCCTAGCCATTTGCCTGTTGATGTCTTGACTCTGGCAACCCTGTTCGCCACATCCTTCCCCAAGTAAAGTTTTACTATTTTTCCAACAGGCCAGAGAATTATTTTAGTATTGTCCTGGCCTATACGGACTAAATACCCTTCTTTTATGCACCGCTCCCTTTTTTTTCGGCCCGTTGCATCAGTACCCCCGAATATTCCTTGCGGAATCTGTTCAAGTTCCTCATTTAATTTACTCAAAATCTTGTATTTTCTGGTGAAAGAATTCACTCTTATTTTTTCTAGCTCCAGAAACTCATTATTTGCGTTAGTCTGCAGAAACATCTGAGGGGTCAAGGGAATGAGGTCTTGGTCATTTTTCGATATATATGAAAGAGCTCTATTGTTGATAATACTCTCTACCTCACATAAGGCAGTTTCAAGTTGTACATAATTCAATTTACTAAATCCGAGCATACGAAACAATAAACTCTCAACAACCCTTACCAATCTCTCCCAAACACCTCCCCACCAAAGCGCTGAGGGAGGGATAAAAATCCAATGGATTCTTTTTACACGCGATTCCCTTCAATCTCCCTCCAATCTAAGCGTTTAAGTAATTCGTTTGTTTTTGAGAAATTTGTCCCGTTATATCTCACTATATATTTTTTCGGGACGTCCACGCCGACAAATGAAACACTTTTTTATGTTTGCCTCTAACGTTCTCACAATCTCTAGGTGTACAGCTCTGTAAACAGCGCAAGTAAACAAGGCTACCCAAACCTTGCTGCTACCTTAAAGATGTAGGAGTCCCAACAGATCCACACCTATTACCTCGAAGGGTTTGCCTAACCCTGCTCTATTAGTCGGCAAAGCCGCGCCAGGAGTATGAATAGGCTTCTGATTATGCCTCCTACATATCACACATTTTCCAATTATTTGTTTAATCAATCTGCGACCACCAATGATCCAGAATTTCTCTCTCAATTGTGAAAGTTTGAATTGGGCCCCTCATGCCCATTTTGTTGGTGTAATTCACGAACCATCTGTTCCACCAGAGGATGATTACGAGGTAGTAAAATAGGTTGTTTAAACCCTTCTGGTCTTGTCCATGTAGCAGTTTCGTCTCAACGCACAACAAACCTTCGACGGATTTAATAGTTTTTAATCCATTTTTTCGGAGCCTATTTTCCTGGTAAATTCTCTTGTTGAACCAATTTCAACAGCTTCCTTTCGGCGTTTTCTAACTGTATTACTTTCAAATTTTCCCTTTCAGTGGTATTTTTCTCGCATTGTCCAAAAATCTTAAAACCCAAGCCATAATCCTAATATTTAGGCTATACTTGGATCTCCTTTCTAGGAACCATCGATTTGTTTCGATAATGAGACTGGTATGGCCCTGTAAGGTTTTTCTTTTTTTATTTGATGATCTCTTCCTAATCAATAGTCGGTTCAAAACTAGGCCAACTCTCCTTTTCCCCTTTGAGCCATTCAGGACACTCCCACCAGTTTGTCGAGACAAATTGTACGATAGAGCACCCTCGAGAAGGCAAATCCGCTGGATTTAATTTTCCGTAAACAAACTTCCAGTTCTCATTATTGACAGTGTCTCGTATTTCCTATACTCGGTTCCTTACAAACACATTCCACTCATTTTTTCTCTTTAGCCAAGCCAGAACGGTTGAGGAATCGGTCCATAAAGTAACAGGGTAACTTTTTGTTAAGGCAGTCGAAATAGATATAGCAAGTCTAGCTCCTAAAATGCTGGCCAAAAGTTCTAACTGAGGAATGCTTACCCTCTTGGATGGCGCAAGCATAGATTTGCTCCAAAGTAGAGACAAATGTACTCCGCCTGCACTTCACTTCTCATATATGCCACTGCTGCATAAACTGATTCATTGGCATCGCAGAATACGTGTATTTCACTCTTATTAGTTTGATCAAACCAAATATGCCTGGGAATTTTGATTTCACTTAACAAGTGTTAGCCAAATTTGGGAGTACCATGTTCTAAACTCCCGATCCATATCTTCGTAATTGAGAATCGCATCCAATTTTCAACTCCCAGGACCTCTGTAATAATAGTTTAGGAGGCCTAAATATAGGACTATAAACTCCCAAAGGATCAAAAACTTGCTGAATTTTAGAAAGGACAATCCTTTTGGTTAGCCTTCTGGGGTAACCCTTTTCCATAGAAATATCGCAATCATCTTCTACTTTGTCCCACACAAGTCCCACCACCTTGAAAGTAGTTCCTTTTTCCTCCTTTGAAATACTCGCTGATAAATTGAACTCCCACTCAGGCAAGTCCATTTTTTTGCCATTTCCATGATAATGACAGCCGTATTCTGAAATTGTTGGACCTCCTCTTGAGAGGAGAGGGAGGTTACCAAATTGCCATATAAAAGGATCTCGCCATAGTCTTTGTGATTTCAGCTGCCGGACCTTGTACAGAATTCAGATGCTGATCAATAACTGCATCCAAGATGAATAGACTTACAGTTAAGCTCAAATACCACACGTTTATGTCTAAAAACGGTTAACTTCATAGGGTCAGTTTAATCCCACCAAAGGAAGCGAAGAAAGTCCTGGCCTTGAAGCTGCACTGTAATCATCTGAAATGCCTTTCGAATATCGACTAGAACACCAATACCCTTTTCTCTAAACCTAATTAATATTTCAGGTATTTTTCCTAAAAGTTAGGTCCCTTTTCTAGATAGTCATTCAGAGAAAGACCATTATACGACCTACAGGAGGCATCGAAAACAGGACGGAGAGGCGTCATCCTACGTTCAACCTTGAAAACCGGCCTATGCGGTAAACAATGGCCTTTCTTTTGAGGCCTATTATATTCTATCCTCTCAATTAGGCCCTCTCTCTCCCAATCTTGAAGAATAGTAGAATAATCCTTAACGCTTTTCTCCTTCCTTAACTTACTAGTGCATGTTTCCAATCTCCTCTGCGCTATTTCTAAATTCGAGAGCATATTATTTATTTCGCATTTCCATGGTAGCGCCACTGAATATCGTTGATCTTCATCCCTCTTTATATTTTTTATAAAATGTTCCCGTTGTTCAGTTTCTCTTTTCTTTTTTGAGATAACTTCGGTGGGATCTTGAATTCCCAAGACATCCAACTCCCAAAGGTCTTTCAAGTTGTTTCTTACAACCAACATATTCAATGCAATTTGGACCTTATCCTCCTTACATACCACCGGAGATTGCCCCTTAAGCGTCCATCCTAATATGGTCTCTACGGCAGTTAGGTCCTCTCCTAGATGGACGACTTTCCCGATCAGTAATTGTCCAAAGTAGGCACTACCTATTAAAATATATATTTCCTCATTTCTAAATTTGACGGGTGAATATAGATATTTTTCCGTTTTAGTTTGTTTGACAAACGTCCTCTTGGAATAGGCGGTATCCTTGCACAAATCTCTGGTTGATCGAGGGCGACTATGTCTACATCAATTTTATTGGTTAGATTTCCCAGTTTCAAAACATATTTTCCGTGCAACGCTTCCTTCCTATTTCCTCCCCCAAAAATAGATTTTTCGAGGCTTATCTCTCCCATTTTTTTAAAAACCCAGTTTTTCGACAATATATATCTTTATATAGGAATTGTGACTTCCGGTGTCAAATAACACCTTGACTTCTCTAGTCTCTTTAGCCCATTTCAATTTCGCCACGAAAGTCATTAGTAAGATGTCATTGGCGCATGTTCGCGCAGACATATTAACACCCGTGCATGTTGTATTTCCTTAATGAACAACCTCAGATTTTTCCCCTTTGAAACTATTGTTTACCCTTGCTTCAAGGCAATTTTATTGCAAAATATATCCATATGATCTTTACCGCAATTTCTACTTGTTACCTTGAATTAATTTCACTTATTTCCTTAGAGAAAACACAAATTCGGTTATATTAAGCACTATATTTTTCTACATCGAAATCTAGCTTTTCTATTTCAGACCAAAACTCGGTGGACAGCCGATAAAAAATAGCTCTTTTGGGGCGCTAGCCCTTTTTAATGTATCAATACTCTGCATTATTTACTGTATAATATTCCCAGAAGCCTTTCTTTTTCCCCCTTTTCCGATTTGACCATCCAATGCAGCCCACCCGGGGATGCAAAAATGAATGTTAAAAAAGGGGGTAACAAAAAAAGCTCGTGGAGAAAATGAAAAATTTGGAGCTCTCGACAAACCCCCTTTTTAACAAAAAAAAACTTTAATCTAAAGTTTTGATATTTTTTGGGCTACCTTGGGTGTTCAAGCAAGAAAAAAGGAAGACAACAAAGGCTACACATATAAAGCTTCTGTTTAATTTTATTGATAGCTATAAAATAAAGTATAAAAAAAGATATGAAAACTTATTACTTTTGTCTATTCCAAATTTTTGCATGCAACTTAATGTTTTAACGAAGAAAATATAAAAAATGATGTTGGCGAAATAGAAAACTTAGTAAAAAGAAAAAAGAAAAAAATGCAAAAAAATATATGCTTGAATAACACAAAAAAAAATAGATCAAATTTAGGAAATAAAGAGAAAAGCGTGTGAGAGAGTGCTCACCTAAATAGTTCTTCTAAGTTGTTAGGTCGGCCTGCCCGAGCCCCCCTGCAGAAAACACCAGCCGTGGAAGCACAATTCGTCGTCCTCTACGAACTCCAACCACTATGTAAATCTCTCAAAGATTCGTCTCGGCTTCACCTTTCTTTGAGATGTCAGCCACCCTGTCCCTTCTCAGACCGCTTGTATGGTCGTTTATGGAAGATGGACGAAGTTCCCGGCGGTCACCTTGGGCAAGCACCCGCGAGGCTTTTCTTTCTTGTCTACTTGGCACACCCGTGTCACCAACTGCTGCCCCCCGCCCGGACCTCGTGATCCATCTGCTCCCTCTGATTGGTACTTGGACTGTCCATCTGGCAGGCGGACGATTACATTCTCTTGATCTGGGGGGGGGGGGCGATGTCTGAAAAGAGGAGAAGAAACAGCAAAAATATATTCCCCTCCGCTGAGGCGTCCCACACACACAAAAAAGCAATAACTTCAAAATAGTTGCATTATTTACATATATACACACAATATGTCATGAGTTCTAACAACCTGCATGTAGTAGTAGACCATGCGACTCCGATTCGCCTGGACATTTCCATCTCGTTCCACCAGTACGACCATATATATTCAAATAATAAAAAGGGTGCTACAAAGTGGTTGTCCGAGTCGTCTCGTTACAGATAGAGCCCCTGTTTTACATCACCGAGGCTTAGTAGATTTCTAATCTCCCATGACATCCAATCAATGCTCACTACCAGCAACCATCCACAAGCAAACGGTTTATCTGAACGTTTGAACGCAACCCTAGGCTCCTCCATCTTCAACAACCTAGAGCTAGTTGGACTATGCTCCAATCCGTTAGTTAACACCTCGGGA
This sequence comes from Cordylochernes scorpioides, assembly GCA_030710605.1. NCBI lineage: Eukaryota > Metazoa > Arthropoda > Arachnida > Pseudoscorpiones > Chernetidae > Cordylochernes > Cordylochernes scorpioides. The sequence goes on along the minus strand of CP092865.1, from coordinate 156,292,696 downwards.
CTTTTAAAACAGTTGGGTATTGTGTGCGACATAAACCTTCCCGGCTGTGCCAGGCCCGTCTCTCCATCTGGGTCCTTCTTTCAACTTGTAATGTCCTTATTTCTCTCCCCACCTCTTATTACCACAGAAAGCCGGCAGGATCAATATCAGTTGTGAACATTTTAGGGATCTCTGAAACCACGTGTGCCATTGAATCTTCTCCAGCTGATTCATCAGGAAATGGCCAACTTTGGTGAATCGTCACTTCTCAGTCAGTCTCAAACAAGCTGACCGACACTCTACAAAGCCTAGAACAGCGACAGATGTTGCTCCTCGAATTCCAGAATTTGATGGTACGTACGCTGCCGAAAATATTTTGATGAAATGGAGAATAGCCCCGAGTTCATGTCCCTCACAAGTACCGAATAGTTGCGACTGATCGCCAATAATTTGCGAGGAGAACCTTTGAGACTTTTCCCTGACCTAAGACTAAGGTCACAAGATTATCTCCGTGTAAAGCAAGTTTTAACGTAAATTTACCCCCAAAGAAGCCATACCTCCTATAAGGAGTTTTTCCTGCTGAGCTGTACTGCCAACCAGGATCTAGAATCCTACTACAGGAAGAATATATTTCTGGGAGCCGAGCTGGGTCTTCCCACCTCCACGGTCATAGACACTCTTACTGACGGCCTACAGCAGCAAGAGCGCAACTTGATGAAGGTATACAGACCCGTGGACGCTCCAAAATGGCTGGAAATGGTCCGCCAAATTACATGGCCTGAAGAGAATGCTGCCAGCACACGACACTACCCTTCCTTGCACTCAGCAGCCTCTCTTCCTCCACAACGTGCAGCCTTTACACAGCGTTCTCGCCAGTAGACCTGGCGACAAGCCGCTGTTCCGCCGCCTTCACTCTGTAGGATTTGTGGTGGCGAAATTGGAACTGCCAGTGCCAGCGTAGACCCGAAGTGCAGAGCGGAACGAGACACTCGTCATAGACAATCCGCCTGCCCTCCAGGACGTCTCAGCATTTACATTATCCCGCGTACTTGCCTAATCGCACATTACAAGTCCACAGTACCTGCACCGCCAACAGTACACCTCCGCCATCGTTCGAGCATCAAGACCTGACTCCACCAGACCTGACAGATGACTCCATCGCAGTAAACAGCAAGTCCACAGAATTTCCTGTTCAACATCTGGTCCAAAGGTCACCAGAAGAAACAATCACTGCTGAGATTCATGAGCAGCACACCTTACGAAGATGTCCCAAAAGATCCTTCGAGTCCATCATCAGCAGAAAGCGAAAATATCCCGGAAGGAGATGGGAATATTGCTTAGGATTTGCATACCTCTATCCCTTCCACAAACAAAAGACCACGTTCCAAGCGCAGGCTTAGATCTTTAGGCCCTCTGGATGTACATAGAACTACTGTAAACACTGGTAACTCTGTCTGCAGTCAAATGTCGTCAGTACCTGCGGAAGCTGAGATTTTTCAAGAACAGCCTTTGAAAAGGTTTTGTATTAATCGAAGACAAAAAAAACGGACACTTAAACTCTCCCAGAAGCAGCAATACTGCCGCTAAAGTACAAGGTATCACAGCCACAAGGAACAGTACCTGCACCTCTTCCAGTCAACTTCTGCTGTTTTTAGGACGACATGTTTTCTACAAGCCTGGCTTGCCGATAAAGTGGCGACCCCCTGAATCAACATCGATGGAGCCCGAATAATTACTTCATGGCACACATATACACTGTAAGTGATTTTACAACTACTAATGTATTCGCATAAATTGCATCTTCATTTAAATGGTATTCTATATAATCTGTTAGCCTGCAAGTTTTTATCCATTTCCATTTATTAGAATTTGTTTTATATTTTACAATGTTATGATCTATAAGATTTTGGTCTTTGAATTTCACATTTTCTTGTAAAATATACCTACCCACCTGATTATCCATTGGTGTATCCATCAAAGGAAGCCAGATTGAATTACTTGCAAAATATCCTCCGTTTTAATCACTTTAAAAATATATATATACTTCTTATATCCATTGCAGTAAGGGAAGTAGAAATTATTTGATTTCAAAAAGAATATTACGCCTTTAAAATAGTTTCGAATTTGATAACAGATGGCGCGCTAATGCATCATATATACTTCTTGATATTAACTTTTCTCTATTTAAAATTATACCTACCCTATACAATTATGTTTGCTTATTTGTATATATCCAATTAATATTGCTATCAAATAAGTATCTCATTTATAATTTCTCTCTTTATATATTCTTATCTAGCATTTTGGTAATCAAACAGGTGATGAGATAGCACACTTTTGACGTTTTATTTATACAGCTGCATTTCGGTCTTTTTTTTCAGAGAGATTTGAAATTATTTTGTTAACATGCAAATAGTGGCTTCTTAGATAGTAGCGGCATCCCTTTATTTTTGTGGCGGACCTGCGTGTAACATGGACCCGCCACTAACCTCTTATCTGGGCTCCAAATTGTTTTATATATTTTTTTTCAATCTATGTTTATACTCTCCATCCTGTACTCTGTATGCATGGGTCATCATGAACGCACTGCTCTGCTGTTCATTTTGTGAAACCCTCGCTAGCTTTTTTGTCATTTAATTTAAATTGAATGTATTTAATGTCATTTCATTAAATCAAGCATCAGCCTAAAGTAGTTTTCAACTTATACGAACATAAAATAAAGTCTCTAAAACAATATTATCGGACCTTGTTATTTCTCAATAGAAAACGCGTCGGACATTTTTGATAAGCTTATCACTTCTTGATTGTGATGGCGAAGTTTATTCCTTTTAAATCAGAAGGAATCTGGTGCTATTACCTACGAGACGGATCTGGCCAAAGTGCACAGTGTATAGCGTGCAAAAGAATTTTGAAATGCGTCGGTGGGTCTACAAAAGGGCTACATGTACACCAATTACAATTACAAGTAAATTTAATCACAATTGCTATCTCTCTCATTATATATAGAATTACGAGTAATTATGTTTACATTCTAATGCAATTAATTTTTTTGCAAAGTTATGCATTGCAAAGTAATCGTAATTACAAGGTAATGTATTACTTTGAATGGATTACTGCCCAACGCTGCATTAAGAGATGTGGTCTAAGAGTTCCAAGAACAGTAATTTTTTCCAGATGTGTGTACAGTAATTGACAAAAAATATCAAACTGTAACCCAAAAGCAATGATTTAGTTCATAAGCAGGCGCAAAATATATGTCTTTCAGGTTGTTTTCATCGAAGTAAGTGCCACGTCATTGGCACTATATAAAAGAAAAAATTAAAAATATAACGAACGAAACGATATATCTCTTGGCGTAGAAAGACGAACATGTTTTTCAATCCCGGGATATCCCGGGATCGCGGGATTGAGAAAAAAGCAATCCCGAATCCCGGGATTGAAAATATGCACCTGGATTGGAAGCCCTACTTCTGACCCACGCATTACAATTCTCTCACAGGTGTCCGTCGTTTATAAGTTCCTACTGCTATCAAGTTCCGTGAACAGAAAGAGTCGAGCTATCAGCAAAAGATGGAGAGTTAAGAATATTTCTTACTGGTCTATGACGGTATGGTCGATGGGATGGACCTTGAAGACAACTGACGAGAGTTTCCGCGTACTGGGAAGTGGCAATGTATTTCCGGCTTTGCAGGGGTTTATATATCCTGCCGATGAGGAAGTACTGGGCCTTTATCTGATACAATAAGGGCGTGGATCATGTAGGAGAGGTGATTGTACTCTCTTAAAGACTTTCTGGAAACCTCCTACATATTTAAGCCTCGTTCTTACATGTTGTTGGACTTCTATATCTCAATCTCTGCTACTTACTTCAACTCTTATTCTATTACACAGTTTTATTTTATTATCCCCAGTTTTTACAGAGTACATTACATATTGTGATGCAATGGTTCATGTCAATCATGCGTATAATTATTTACAGAGGTGTTTCTATTATAAAACACGACAATCTTGTTATATATATACCAATATGGGGTTGTTGGTTCAAGTTACCATATATAAATATATATATAGGTATTACAGCTTATCTTTTCATTGGAAAATGGGTGCCGTTGCCACGTTAGTCACCTTGGAAACGAACCAGAATTTAGTCGAATATTCCAAGGGTCCAGGGGGACCGCAGGGAGGTATGTTCGGACTTCTCCCCCCCCCCAGACTCAGCTATACGAAGGAAGACAGAACTCTAAAAAATAATATAAACAGGTTAGTTGAACAAGCAAGAAATTACCATCAACAAGATATTTTTTCGAGAAACTTCACACTGAATGAGCTAACTTCATCAGTCGAAAAGTTAGATCTCAAGAGGTCACCAGAAGATGAACTAATCTTTGGTCAAATGATTAAACACTTTGGAGACAAAGCTAAAAATCAACTCCTACGAATACTGAACATTTCATGGCAAACTGGTAAACTACAAAAGAATTGGAAGATATCAATTATTGTGCCTTTACTGACACCAAACAAAGATGCCAAGGAATGCAAGAACTATCGGCCAATTGCTCTCACCAACATACTTTGTAAAATAACAGAACGAATTATCCACTCTAGGCTCATAGTCTGACTCACTAACAATAATAAAATATACTTCTACCAAACTGCCTATAGATCCCAGCTCTGTACAACTGATCAACTGTTCTACTTCTGCCAATCAATAATAGATTCTTTCCAAGAAAAACCGCCAAAGAAGACAACGGCCGTATTCCTAGATATGACCTCAGCTTTTGATCGAGTGTGTGGAGGGAGAAATTACTTGAAAGTCTGCACAACATCGGAGTAAGAGGAAAAACTTTAATCTGGATTGCAGACTTCTTATGGGGAATAAGGATAAAGTTTCGGGTCAATGGAGCATTTTCCAAGAACCGAAGAACATGGGCTGGTGTACCTCAGGGATCTGTGCTCAGTCCTCTATTCTTCCTGCTATATATTAACGACATCCATCCTTCCTTCACTGAAGACACAAAGGTTGCCTGTTATGCAGATGATATAGCCATATGGCACACAAGTAGCAGTATAGAAAAATCTGAAAAAAATACTGAACACATAAATGAGAGGACTGGAGAAGTGGGCAATGGAACTCAAAATGACCGTAAACCCAATAAAAACAAATCTATGCGTCTTCTTCACTGACAGGAAAAACACGCAAATTTAACCCCAAAATAAACATAAACAACCAAATAATTGATAAAATTAGAAAACCAAAATACCTAGGTATGATATTTTATGAGGAATTGCGATTTACAGAACACATAATTAGCACCTCAAATAGAGCTACCAGAAAACTAAATATTCTGAGAGGGTTATGTGGAACAAATTGGGAAGCAAAACCCAAAACTCTCAGAACAACATATACCACCTTAATACGGCCAATAATGGAATATGCGACACCTGTCTGGGCTCTCTCAAGTTCATCACTAAAAGGAAGACTAGACAGTGTTCAAGCAAAAGCGGCCGAAATAATCACTGGTGCTGTTTCATCCACCAACAATGAGAAAATTCAGAGAGAATGTGGTCTAGACCTACTCGAAAGGAGAAGACAATTAAAAATAATAAAATTTACCAATAGCTTAAAAAGTATAGAAACCGAACACATATCCCATAGAACCTATTTAAACTGGACACAAAAAGAAAGACTCAAAAGATCTTCAACACTTCAGTGCTACAACAATATTAGAAAGGGCATATATATATTGTTACGACTCTTCTCAGCCGTCGATGTTTGCGTGCAAGGTTTTTGAGAAGACAATGTGGATTCTTCAGGATACAGCTTAGTGCGGTATATTTATTATAAGAGCTTTAAAGAGTAGATAATTAACTATTTACAGTAGGACTTGCCTTCATTGTCCGCCACTAGAGGGATCCTCCTCGTTACCGTCTTCTCGGTTAGTCCATACGGCCACTCGTCCGGAGCACACCTGCCGCGTCTGTTGTCACCGCCGTTCTCTCCGACTGCAGGTCCCGTTGTCACCAGACAGACTTCTTTCCCCAGACTACCAGGTCTTCTCGGTGCACAAACCCCGGCAGGCCGGCCGGCTTCCTTCCACGACGGCGGCGCCAGCTGGACTCCCTGACTGCCACCCCCTCCTCTGGAATTTGTCAATCAACACCTCCTGGAAGGGGCGCCCCTGCATACCTTCTTCTCTTGGCTTCCCCACTTATTCTCTTCTACTTCTTTGCTGCACCGCTTCACTGCCCCCTTCTCAATCCTTTTCGTCCCGAAAAGGCTGATTTCACCAGAGGCGCTGATCGGCGGCCCTTTGATCTCCCTGACGTCTCTGGCCACATGAGGGTCGTCAGCCTCCCGGAAGCGTAGCGGCAGGGTTAACACCAACCCTTGTTTGCAGAACCACATCTCAACTCGGGCTTTCTTTCCACTCTCAACCAGTGCCGACGCCATTGATTGGTTTCGCTGTCTAGCACAGGGCGGTGGTTCTCCACACGATGGAGGCCATATTTCACTGCCTACGATGCTTTCATCTGATATTTTGAATTCTCCTTGTGAACACTCTGTAGCCGCAATGTACAAAAGGTTGTGATCGTTTGTATTGCGCTTTCGCCGCTTCCTTCCACGACGGGGCTGTAGGTCGCCGATCATTACAGTGGATTCGTCCACCTGATCAACGCTGTCCATATCGTGGCCTCCCTTTTCTTCTTTAGGTTTCCCATTCTCTTGCTCTAGAGGCTTCTCTTTCCAAACCCTTCAAACCTGGGCTTCTTAGTGCCGACCACGCACAGGGCTGTGAATTTCTTACACCTTCTGGAGGTGTCGGATCCCGTGGCAGTCTCAAGGTCGGTAGAACCTTTCCTAGGCGGTGGTTTCTTGATCTGCACCTTGTCGGGCGAAGGAACGAAGATGATAGGTACACATTCTTGGCACATCTTTTCAGCTTGCATCGCAGACGACGGCGCTGACACATTGCGTGCGACTTCCACTTCACAGACAGTGTCGTCGGACTACCACAGAGAGTCCAATGCTCTATCCCGTTCAGTCGGGTCGCCGGCTCCAACTTCGGGGTGCTTCGACCATCTAGCTTTGTCGCACTTCCACGGAGCACCCAGCTCCGTCCCGTCCAGTTGGATCGCCGCTGTAGTCCCTGACAGTCTGGCACTGTCGCAGAAGTCAGCTACGCCGTCACATTGCAGCTCGCCAAGATCGTTGTTGTTTTCCTGGAGTATTTTAGAAATAATCCCAGGGGTGCAATTTTCGCTCTGTATATGCCCTTGAGGGCATTCTCCTTCCGTCCGCTTGATTTTATAGAAAACACTCGTGCCACAGCCGTTGTCGGAGGCGATCAGCTCACCCTCCTCCGCTACACAACCAGTCTGGATCATTTCCTGCTGTCGACACTCTTCGGACTTTTGGATCACGGTAGAATCTTCTAGCGTAGATTCTGGCAGATCACTTACAACGTCTCCTGACGTGATGATCTTTGTTGTGATGGTCTTGTCGGGATCTTCATCACCTGGGATCGTCTTTTGTCCCCTCAGACATTGAATACGTGGGCTATTGGTTGCTGTGATTGTTTTTGAAAAGCAATCCGGATTTTCTGGCGGTAGTACATTGAACTTAACTTCGCAAGACATGGGTGTGGCAGAACGTTTGACATTCCTAATATGCTCGAGTCGGCTCAATCGAGAGTCCAAGTTTTCTCCGAGCTCATCTACTTTCTGGCTTATCAGACTGAGCAATTTTGTGAATTTTTCAATTTCGAGGTCGGTTAGTTTTCCATTTTTCTTTTTAAATTAGCGCAAAATAAAATCTTCAATTAAAATTAACTAAGCTGTATCCCACTTCTGACACCAAATGTTACGACTCTTCTCAGCCGTCGATGTTTGCGTGCAAGGTTTCTGAGAAGACAATGTGGATTCTTCAGGATACAGCTTAGTGCGGTATATTTATTATAAGAGCTCTAAAGAGTAGATAAGTAACTATATACAGTAGATGGACTTGCCTTCATTGTCCGCCACTAGAGGGATCCTCCTCGTTACCGTCTTCTCGGTTAGTCCATACGGCCACTCGTCCGGAGCACACCTGCCGCGTCTGTTGTCACCGCCGTTCTCTCCGACTGCAGGTCCCGTTGTCACCAGACAGACTTCTCTCCCCAGACTGCCAGGTCTTCTCGGTGCACAAACCCCGGCAGGCCGGCCGGCTTCCTTCCACGACGGCGGCGCCAGCTGGACTCCCTGACTGCCACCCCCTCCTCTGGAATTTGTCAATCAACACTTCCTGGAAGGGGCGCCCCTGCATACCTTCTTCTCTTGGCTTCCCCACTTATCCTCTTCTACTTCTTTGCTGCACCGCCTCACTATAATATATATATATAGTTATATATATTATATAATTCCAATTCCAGAAGAACCAATATTTCCTACCCCATTACCATCAAAAATAATCATCAATCTCAACCTGAATGAACCCTGCAATAAAAAAGAGAAAAAAACATACTTAAAAAGAAAGGACTTGACACAATTGATTTATATGATCACAGAAATTATTTATTAGCATACACAGATGGATCATCAGACCTTACCCTGAGTAATGGAGGGTCTGGAATTAACATAATTCTGCAAGATGGAACATACATCAAAATCAAAGAAGGAGCAGAAAAGATTTCGTCAAACTTCACTTGTGAACTGACAACTATCTGGAAACCCCTTGATGTATGCCTGAACCAACCATCCCTGCATCAATCAGAAGGAATTATAACATACAGCGACTCCAGATCCGCTCTAGAAGCAATTCAGAAGGGCAATACTAGAATCACGCAGAAAATACACTCATTACTTACCCAACTGGAAACATTGGAGAAGAACTGCATTCTACAATGGATTCCTGCCCATGTTGGGATCGGGGGTAATGAAATGGCAGATGAATTGGCAAAGGAAGCCAGAAAGCTGAGTCAAAGGAAAGAACAAATGTCAGTATTTGACCCTGATGCTTTGGCAAAATACAAGATAATTAAATAAAAAATAAGAAAAGATCAAATATGTGAAATCAACTCTAAGAGAAAACTGACATAAACCATAACAAGACTTAGAACAAAACACAATAAAGGAATGACAATGCATCCAGATGGCACAAAGCCCTATAGGACATGCAACAAATGTCCTGGTGTGGAACTAACACCTACACACATATTCTCATACCCAGTAATGGCCGCAGCCTTGCAGAAAATTGACAGACTCAGAGAAGCAGCTTTACACACCCAAGATAGTGGACATTGCTGCTGCTGTGATGGAGATGCATGGATACATCTGAGACTCTTCTTTGGACACGACAACAACAACAGACTAGTCAAATATTGGATTCTGTAATAAATAAAATGTTTCATTTTTGATCCGAAAAAGCCTTTTAATTAACTTATATATATATATACCAAAATATTTTTGGGCCAAGAGGCCTCTTGAGAAACCTAGAAATAGGTATTTAAGACCAAATTTGCGTAAATACGCTTAACACATGGGAAAAAAATAATAGAAAAAAATAAATAAATAAGGCATTCTGACCAGGAACACATGTGCTTTTTAGATAGCAGAGCGCCATCAGGTGGAACAGAAATTAACTAAACATTGATTTAGTCTGTTAACTGATATTTGGCCAACCTAATTTTTTGATAAATCAATGGTCAGGATATGTCTCTTTATTTTTAATATCAACACCTGACCTTTTTATTTTTTTTCTATTGATTTTTTATGTGGTAAGCGTATTTACGCAAATTTGGCCTCAAATGCCCATTTCTTGGTTTCTCAAGAAGCCTCTGGGACCAAAAATAGTTTTGGTCGCAGTGGTACAGTCTTCTCCACGCTGTCGAGCACCAACAGCGCGAAACGCGTTCGTAGATGGCTTTTCGTGATTTATCAAGAAATTGGGTTGGCCAAATAACAGGGAACAGGCTAAATCAGAGGTGGCGAACGTGCGGCCTTAAGGCCGCATGTGGCCTTTTCTTGCCCAAGTTGTGGCCTTTTCATAAATTCAAAATTATAATTTTTGTTCCGCAGTTTTCAATTACTTTCATTATTTTATTGGAAATATCTAATACGAATGTCATATATTATATAATATATATTGTGATGTTCTATTTTAGAAGAACGAGTTTTACGAGACATGAGAAGCTTCATAGCAAAAGAAACTCTAACTTTATTATTTTTCCTACCTATATATATACATCGCGCTTCTCGCGGACATGCAAATATATCATCCTTTCGAGAGAAACAAAATGTAAAAATATATAAAACAAAACAATACTATGCAAATATCTCGAGGTATGAGACAGACTCCCCCTCCATGACCTCTCATCACTCCTGTGATGGGACTCCTCGTGGTCTATGATGAAATTGTCCTCCGGCCACTTGGTGATGGTTATATCCTGCGTGGATGTCTCCTCAATGAATTCAGTATGTATTTCACAAGCAGAGTTAAATTCTCGCATTTCATTATGGGTCCAAATTAGCTGAGAAACATTCTCGTAAAAAACATTGGGATTAGGACCATCATTCTCTACAAGTCGAGATATCTCAAAATCTTTCAACTTGGCAATGCAGTTGTTGGTTGGGATTTCATAATTCTCTCCTCCAATGTCGTAGTTCAAAACCCTTTGAGCAGTCGGTCGTATCGGAATATTTCTGGGACTTATTTCATTGTGAACCAACCCGATGTTTTGCTCAGCATGACTCATCAAAATACAAATTTGACAAAGAATGCTCAATAATTGTTCTGGCAAAAGTTTTCCATTTTCCAATAATTTCTTTGGAGATTTCCCTCCATATTCAGGATGAAAGACGACAAAATGAGATAAATTCATATCATTCAAAACTAAATTATTATTCTTTTCACTATCTTCAATAATATTTAAAAAACATTTAGATCCCAAATCACGAACAATCCAAAAATCTTTAGGATAACAAAGATTGGCTTTAGCACTACCTTGTAAGGTTCTTAAAGCATCAAAAAAAATTATTTCCTTTTTAAAAGCATCGCTTCGTTCGATTTCATCCCATCTACATTCATGACCATCAATAATATAAGATGCAGGAAGAAGTTCATCATCTTTTATAATAATTTCTTCAATTATATGGATTTTACCATCTTCTCTCTTTATCTCCGTCTTTAGAATTCACTTTATCAGGTTTCTGAAGAGGCTCCATAGTGTAAGGGATGCAATTGTGCTCCAGCCACTCGGTGATGGTGATTCTGTTATTCCAGGGGGTGGAGAGGCTCAACTCCTTTGGAGGTGCTTCTTCGCCGGTACCAGGCTTTGGTTCCTTTTCGCCAGTACCAGACTCCTTAGTAGGTTCTATTTCGCCAGTACCAGACTTCTCAGTAGGCCCTTGTTCCCCAGTAACAGACTCCTTAGTAGGTTCTTTTTCTTCCGCACCATTATCAGATTCTGTAGAATCTTTAGGCTCCATTCCACTATCAGCAATAACATCTACCTCTTTCGTAAGAGGCTCTGAACTTTCAGTTTCTGGAACTGACTTTTTATCAACTTGAGCTTTTTCACTTTCTTCAACTTCAACAGACTTTTTTTCAACTTTAACCTTTACACTTTCATCTGCTTCAACGGATTTTTTCTCAACTTCGGCTTTTCACTTTCTTCCGTTTCTACAACTGAATTTTTTTCAACTTGAGCTTTTTGACTTTCTTCAACTTCTACAACAGACTTTTCCTCAACTTCTTCTTCATCTTCTTCTTCATCTACCATTTCATTTTGTTCATAGAAATCCTCTTCATCTACCATTTCATTCTTCTTTTCAAGAAGCAAGTCCATCATCAAGCGTTGCTGGTCCGCCATCAAGCGCTGCTGGTCCGCCATCGTCCTGATGAGGCTTTCAATGGTCGAATTTGATGATCCTGCCGGCTGCGCCATATTGTGATGTTCTATTTTAGAAGAACGAGTTTTACGAGACATGAGAAGCTTCATAGCAAAAGAAACTCTAACTTTATTATTTTTCCTACCTATATATACATCGCGCTTCTCGCGGACATGCAAATATATCATCCTTTCAAAAGAAACAAAATGTAAAAATATATAAAACAAAACAATACTATGCAAATATCTCGAGGTATGCGACATATATAATATAGTAAATGTAAGTATTTAAATTTATAAAAGTAATTCAAGTGCCGTGCTAAAAATGAAGTACATAACTATACCACTATATCGGCAGCGACGATTTGCGGTCAACAATAGTACTAAAACTAAACGTAACGTCCAAGTAACGCCGAGGCAAGTTAATTTCCGGTGTGTAATTGTATCAACTTTACTAAATGGTTGTTTATTTTTTGAATAAGGGAAGTTGTAAGATAATACATACTACAAACATCGAACAATGTTTTCTATTGTATTGTACGAGTAGTAAAATACGGGTAAATTAATTTTAAATTTTAATAATCATTGCATAATTTAAATTTTTTTATCATTTAAACAATTATTAATATTATAAATTTGCTGTGAAAGTAAACTTATGTAAAAAAATGTGGATTTTGATTTCAGTCCATTTCTCCCGTATTTTCAAAATACAATTTTATGTGCGGAATGGGGTATTTTTATGTATAAATTGTACATATTTTAGAATCATGTCTAAAAAACAAAAAATGACTCTAAAGGACGAGAATCGATTATTTAATGAAGAATGGGAATTGCAATACTTCTTAATTAGTTCCAAAGATAAAATGGTTTGTTTGTTATGTAGTACAGTTATAATTACAATTAAAAAGTATAATGCTAATCAACATTACATGACTCATTCGAATCATAAATATGCAATTCTTGAAGGAGAAGCACGTAAAACTATATTACAACAACTTAAAAATGAAAAGCTTCACCGGCAACAAACTTTCAATAAGTTCTTTCAACAAAATAATAATGCCACGGAAGCAACATACAAAGTAGCGTACATTCTTGGAAAAACGGGGAAAACCATTTAGCGACGTTGAAATGATAAAAGAATGTATTGTGGAAGTGGTCAAATGCTTACATTCAGAAAAAGTAGATAAATACAAACAAATACCTCTTTCAAGAGGAACCATCACCGAACGACAACACGAATTAGCTACAAATATAAAACAACAGTTCTGCAAGATTATTGAAGAAGAAAATATATATTTCTCCATAGCATTGGATGAATCCACAGACAATACCGATTCAGCACAGGTTCTATTTTTTATGAGGATTTTCGATATTTTGAAGAGTTGCTTGCATTAGGAACACTTTCAGGCAGGACACGAGGAATAGATATCTTGGAGAACTTCAAAATAAAAATTTGCGAACCCGGTTAAATATAAATAATTTAGTAAGTGTGTGTACCGATGGTGCACCAGCCATGGTAGGAAAGCGAGAAGGTTTCATTTCGTTATTAAAAAAGAATATGATAATTTAGAAAACTTGATTTCTTTAAATTGTATTTTGCACCAACAAAACCTATGTGCTAAGTCGGCTAGTTGGAACGATACTTTAGAAATAATTATTGGTATTGTAAATTTTATTCGATCAAATTCAATGCGTCATCGTCAATTTCGAGATATAATAATGTCAGATAATGACATATTCAATGGAGACTTACCATATCAGAGCAAAATACGTTGGTTATCAAGAGGACAAGTTTTGCTAAAAATATATTCACCCTGCGTCAACAAATAATTAAATTTTTTGAAGAACAAAAGAAATATTGCGATTTATCAGATAAAAATTTGGTAGAAATGCTGCTTTTTTATGTGACATGACAATGAAGCAAAATGAATTGAATTTAAACTTGCAGGGGAAAACTAAATATATATACGAAACGTGGCAAAATATTCAAGCCTTTCGAAAAAAACTTTTATTCTTCAAATCTTTACTAGGTGTCGATTAGAAATTTCTAAAGAACATTTCCCACAGTTATCGGAAATTATGATAGAGCAAAATTATTCCCCTCAAAATTTGGATGAGTATGTTTCTTTTCTGGATATATTAATTGAAGAATATAATAAAAGGTTCTCAGATTTTGAGAAACATGTTCTCACACTTAAATTAACTCTCGAACTACATCTTGTTGATATCGACGTAACGCCCAAAGAATATCAAATGTAATTATTTGAGATAGGAAAAGATAATATATTTAAATCACCATTCGATTCAAAAAAATATCCTATTGAAATATGGAAGACTACAGTTATTTATCCTCGTCTAAGACAACACGCACGAAGAATTCTCTCATGTTTTGGAAGTACATATTGCTGCGAGGCAACATTTTCATACATGACTCAAATTAAAACCCGCCTAAGAAGTCAAATAAGTTATGTTCATTTGGAAGATCAACTTAAATTACGTACCACGTCAATTGAACCAAATATTTATTTTTTGTCTTCCAATAAACAACCACATAAATCCCATTAAATTTTCTGGATTGTAAAATTGAAGGTAATTTTTTTGGAATTTATTAATTGTATGTCATTTTGAAATAATAAACTATTTAATTGCAAAGTAAATTATGTATTTTAATTTTGTATATAAATCCCTTTAATTAAATCGTACATATACGAGGTGTGTTCAAAAAGTATCGCGACTTTTGTGTTTTATCAAAAATTATTTATTTATTCATGAATACCTTTTTTGTCCCCTTCAAAGTAATCCCCATGAGATATTATACACTTGTGCCAACGGTTTTTCCAATCTTCGAAGCACTTCAAAAAATCATTTTTTAAAAATCTTTTCAGCTCCTCCTTCGATGCCGTCTTTATCTCGTCAAGCCTAGCGTAACGTCGTCCTTTCATGGGCCTCAACAGTTTAGGGAACAAGAAAAAGTCACAGGGGGCCAGATCTGGGGAATACGGTGGCTGCGGCATCATTAGTGTGTTGTTTTTGGCCAAAAGGTCGCGCACAAGCAACGATGTGTGAGCAGGGGCGTTATCGTGGTGCAAAAGCCAATTTTGTTCTTCCACAAATCCGGGCGTTTCTGGCGGATTTCTTCGCGCAAATGGCGCATAACTTGCAGGTAATATTCCTTATTGACCGTTCTACCCTGTGGCAAGAACTCATGATGCACCACGCCCCTGCAATCGAAGAAAACTGTCAGCAAAACTTTCACATTCGACCGAACTTGGCGCGCTCTTTTCGGTCTTGGTTCGTGCGGCAGCTTCCATTGAGATGATTGAGCTTTGGTTTCCACGTCATAACCATAAACCCACGCTTCGCCACCAGTTATGACCCTCTGGAGCAAATTTGGGTCGTCGCGGACAGAGTCCAACATCTCATTAGCAATGTTCATAACTTTTACAATCATACTTTGATAATAGAAGAATAAGATTTAGATATTCCTCAACTGAAATTAATAAGAAACTAAGTAAAGAATGTCCACAGGGAGGACCACTGTCTCCCACATTATGGAATATTCTTATTAATGAGATACTGAATAACAATCTGGATGATAATTGTGAAACAATAGGATATGCAGATGATATTACGTTAATATGTTGGAATAAAACTCCTGAACAACTAAGAAAGACAATAGATAATGTATTGAGAAAAATCAATAAGTGGTGTGAAAGTCGTAAATTAAAATTGTCAGACGAAAACCAAAAATATTATATTTATATAAATGCAATAGCGATATAATAGTCTCAGGTAGCAAGTTAATTAAACCGGTTGAAGAACTTAAGATTCTAGGAGTGACTATTAAAAATCACCGAGTCAGAAGCAAACTGGACTTTACGCCTCACGTTAATGAAATGATCATAAAGGTAACTAGAGCTAGTGGATACCTATTTGGCCTGACAAAGAAAGCATGGGGTCTGGACGACTTTAGACGAAGACTGATATTGTATAAGACATTATATCGAAGTACAATTACTTATGGTTATTCAATATGGTATCCATTCATAAACAAAAAGTCTAAAGACAAACTTAATTCTCTTCAATATAGTATATTAAAACATTGTATACAGGCCTACAGTACAACATCATCGGATTGTACACATATACTTGCACAAGTCCCCAAACTTACTGAATATATTGAATCTAACATGTTGAAAACCGAAATAAATTACAACCGATTTGACTCTTCAAGTAGGAATATAATTTCTAATTACATAAGGGAAAAATTGCAGAAATACTACGAGAAGACTAATACCATTTTCAAGTCCTTCTTCACTGATTCCCAAATACCCAAATATGTCAAGCCAAATTTTTACAATGTCCAATTTTTTACTGGACACGGTAACTTTAGATCATATTTGTACAAAGTCAGAAAGACGGATTCGCCTAAATGCTCATGTGGTGCTGAAGAAGAAAATCCAGTACATATTTTAACGGACTGTCGACTTGTAGAGGACTTGAGAGTCAAAAATCAAATTAATATAAATTGTCTAAATCAAATAGTTAATAATAGATATATGTATATAAATTTTAATAGATTTTGTAGAATGTTTTTTAGTAATAGATAGCCTGGGCTGTAATAACTGATATATAGTTATATGCTGTAAATAGCTCTAAATTTCTGTTCTTATGTGATGTTCACTAATATTCATTATAGGGTAATTAAATCGTTAACTAACTGACAAATATGTTAATAATTTCTATTATAATAACTAAAATCATATTAATAATTACTGTAAATAAGCTCCCAAACTTGTGTATGCATGCAAATATCCAAGACGGATATCGCGTGCTTTGTAAATGATAATAAATAAATGGCCCATAAAATTGCCTTGGAAGCCCTTGATCAGATATTACAGGATATCCGTGATGATCCACAACCCATGGGTGGTTTAGTAGTGCTTTTGGCCGGTGAATTCCGACAGACTCTTCCAGTAGTTACTAGAGGTACACCTACTGATGAGCTGAATGCCTGTCTAAAGTATTCTTATCTTTGGAGCCATATTGTGAAAATGCATCTCACAGTCAACATGAGAGTTCAATTCCATAATGAAACAACTGCTGCACAATTTGCAGACGAACTCTTAAAGGTAGGAGAAGGGCAACTTGTAGAAACTGATTCCGAGGGTAACATCCAGTTTTCAAATACTTTTTGCCCAGTGCTGGATCTTCAGAAAGTCTGTATGAAAAGGTTTTCAATAATATATGTGTAAACTATTCATCTGAAGAATGGTCATGTGCGCGCACTATTTTAGCCCCCAAAAATAGCACTGTGATAAAAATAAATAATAAAATATTATATTTAATCCCGGGTGAAAGCAAAGTCTATAGATCAATTGATACAATGGTTGATCCTGATGAATCTGTGTCGTATCCCCCTGAATTTTTTAATTCACTGGAATTGTCTGGTACACCTTCACACAAAATTGTACTAAAGGTTGGTGTGTCAGTAATTTTAATACGAAACCTTGATCCACCCCGTCTCTGCAATGGCACTAGATTGTGCATCACTCGAATGGGCACTAATGTTCTCCAGGCTCGAATTTTAACTGACTCTTTTCGAGGGGAAGAGGTCCTGATTCCTAGAATACCTATTATTCCAAATGTTCTGCCTTTTAAGTTTAGACGCTTGCAATTCCCAGTTATGGTTGCCTTTGCTATGACAATTAATAAATCTCAGGGTCAAACATTGCAAGTAGTTAGTGTGCATCTTGAGTCTCCCTGTTTCTCGCATGGGCAACTCTATTTAGCATGCTCCCGTGTTTCCAGCCCAAGAAATTTATTTGTCTTTAGTTCTACTTTTAGCAAGACACTCAATATTGTTTATCAGGGGGCTTTGATCTAGATTTTGACAATTTTGAAAGAGATTTCTTCGAATAATGATTTTGGGAAGCTTGACTTTTGTAAATATATTTTGTCAATATTTTGTTCATCATTATTGCTCTACTGTAGTTTCATCGATAAAGTTTTTTTTTTACTTTATTTTTTCCCCCCCATTTAATTCATTTGCATAACTTTATTCTAATATATAATTCATTTGCATAACTCTATTCTAATAAATACATTCTAAACTTTCTACAAAATCTGGATCTATAATGTTTTCATGCGTTGAAAAATGTAAATAACTTATGTAAATAAACTTTTCTCCTTGTTCGGCGCAAGTATCCCTTGCGGGATATAGCGCTTTGGAAATGTGGGATGTTTGCGCGATGTGTTGGTGTAGCTTGTGGAAAGTCCGCTGATAAAATTATAATTATAATTAATATATTTAAAGCCAGAAATATATAGAGAGAAAAAAAGTAACGGTTAAAGTAACGGCCGTTGGGAGCAGGCCTTGTTGTTATGACGCCAGTCGCTAGAAAGTTCCGGATGACGCCCGCGCATACGTAGTGACGTGTTCTCCCAGCACGTGCTTGCCGAGGCATAGTGTGGCCGCCATTTTTTCGCCCATATGTGTTTTGAAGATTTGTCCCAGTTCGCGCTCGCTGAAGCAAAGTGCGGTCGCCACACTACTCTCCCTCCATTAGGATCCTTAAAGATCCTATGTAGTCGTAGAGGGAACTCTTGGTAGGGTGCCTTGTTGGGTTGGGATCTGGTCTTGGGGGCTTGAGGGAGTCTTCTGTCCTTTTTAAATGTTGGCCAGATGTAATGGGTGGCGACCATCTTGTTAGCTTGCAGCGACACGATGGGTTGCTCAGCGATAGGTATAGTCGCCGTGAGTACCGGAGGAGCTCTTGGTAGTGGGGAAGTAGTGACTCTTGCTTCAACGGGAGGTAATGACTGTTGGAGAGAGTTTTGAGGTTGGAGAGGTTGTGGTACCGAAGTTTGGGCGGGCTGCAAGTGAAGAGGAGTCGTTGCAGTAGCGTTATTGGTTTTTTCTAGGAAGAGTGAATGTTTCTGCTCGCAGGATGGAGGCAAGGGCTCTTCATGAGACGGCGGCTGCTGGGGCAAGGGATTGTCACTGTGCACTGGGGTGGAGAAAACAGTTGCAGGAGGGCGGGAGATGATGTTTGAAGGAGGGTTGGAGCAGGAAGATGAGGAGTCCAGGGATGAAGAGTTACTCAGAGAGCTGGTGGGAGAAGGCAAGGTGGAGCTTGAGTTGGTGTCTTCAACGTTCTGGACTGTAGTCACCTGGGCAGTTGTTGTGAAATTCATGTCACGGGAAAAGCCGTCTGCTCCAGGTGTTGGAGGCTATTGGAGGTGGGAGTAAAGAGATCACAGTGCTGAGATGGAGGTGGTTTGGAAAATTCAACCAGCATAATCGAGGGTCTCTGATCAGCAATGGGCTTAGTTTCTGAGACTTGAGCTGTTCGTACCTGGCGTGACCGGCCAAATCGCAGGAGAAGCCGTTCTTTGAGCGCCGCATATTTTCCTGAAACTGGTGGGTTCTCTACAATGTCATAGACGCAGATGAGAGCTAGTCTATCTAAATTAACGATCGTTGTGTTATACTTGAAATCGTCGTCGCTGGCGATGTTTGCGAAAATAAAGGCAGCTTCCAGTTGGCTGAGCCACAATGGAATGTCGTTGGGCAAGAAGGGTGGAGCTCGAAAAATAATCTTGATACTTGAGATGGGGTGAGTTCCATTGTGAATGCTTGAGCTTCCATGATTTGCCCTTGACGTTGGCCGTTAATTCTTCATTCGAGTCGTCCGGCTCACCAATTTTTTGTGGGATGGTTGCGTGATGTGTTGGTGTGGTTGTCGAAAGGCCGCTGATAAAAAAAATATTTAAAATTAATTTATTTAAAGCCAGAAATATATATAGAGAAAAGAAGTAACGGTTGAAGTAAAGCCCGTTCGAAGCAGGCCTTGTTGTTATGACGCCAGTCGCTAGAAAGTTCCGGATGACGCCCGCGCATGCATAGTGACGTGTTCTCCCAGCACGTGCTTGCCGAGGCATAGTGGGGCCGCCATTCTTCCGCCCGTATGTGTTTTGAAGATTTGTCCCAGTTCGCGCTCGCTGAGGCAAAGTGCGTTCGCCACAGAAATAAAATAATTGGTATCCTAGAGAATTTTTATTTATATGGTGTCAACATTTCTGGTTCAATTAAGGTTTTTGTTAGCCTGCAACACACTTATGATCGCTCTTAGCATTTATCAGGATAACTTTGCTGTTTTGAATTTTACACCATTAGTACTTTTATGACTCTGCAATATTGAGAACAGAATGTTAATTCTACATACTCATAATATATACACAATTGTATTATAGTTGTTTCTATACAATTCTTTATTCCGTATTTTTTATTATATTAGTTTGCAGAATTTGTAAAAAATTTGATTTGTATTATATTTACATTAAGAATTTGTAATAATATAAAAGTCAAAGTTTTACAAAAAAAAAGAAAATTGGAACACCATTTCTCTCCCATTTAATTTAATGACGCTTCATTTATGATTTTTAGAATTGCATTATTTTTATGCATATTATTTTTAAAAATTTAATTTAGAAAGACATGGAATATTGTTAAGTTAATAAAATATTTTAAAAATTTACTAACCCATGAAGCGTTAGCTCCAGTCTTTTACCGCTGGTGCCAGCACTGTTAGAGCTAATAAATGATTTTGATTGGTGCATACTTTTACATGATGTTTTTTTTTAGACTAAATTTATTCAAATCAAGATAGCTTTTTTTAAA
The DNA here is from genome assembly GCA_030710605.1 of Cordylochernes scorpioides. NCBI lineage: Eukaryota > Metazoa > Arthropoda > Arachnida > Pseudoscorpiones > Chernetidae > Cordylochernes > Cordylochernes scorpioides. The sequence continues at coordinate 156,272,170 of CP092865.1, read as the reverse complement.
ATTCTTTTAAAAGTTAAGATTATTTGTTTAACGTTTTATAATACTTTTCAAATTGAAGCATTTGCAAATAATATTGCTTTTTCCCATCCTGCATGTCAACATTACACTGCAACATGCTATCATAACCCTGGCTTTTGGCATTGATATTTATGTATTGTGGAAGTACTATTTGCTACCTTAAGCTCTGGAGAGATTATAATGTATCTACTGATCCACCATGTGGAAATCACACCATAGTAAAAAAGAACGCATTTCGCTGGTAGCAAAATGTGTGTCCTGTGTGAAGCTAGCGTTCAAAATTTAATTTTTCAAAAGGATATTTCAGTCAGGGCGTGGAGAGTTTTCCAGTACCTCTCTGCACCTTGGAAGACCTTTAACAGTTCTCACAGAACACAGGCAGTCGTGGTCGAGGCAGAGTGGAAAGCTTGGGAATGTCCACACAAAAAACGAAGACACAGTTGCACTAGGAAAGTTCCGTGAACAGATAAAAGTTGAGCTAGGAGCGAAAGATGGAGAGATAAGAAGTTTTCTTACTGATCTACGGCATGGTCGAGCATCAGAATATGAATATGCGGCGCTCAAAGAACGGCTTCTCCTGCGATTTGGCCGGTCACGCCAGGTACGAACAGCTCAAGTCTCAGAAACTAAGCCCATTGCTGATCAGAGACCCTCGATTATGCTGGTTGAATTTTCCAAACCACCTCCATCTCAGCACTGTGATCTCTTTACTCCCACCTCCAATAGCCTCCAACACCTGGAACAGACGGCTTTTCCCGTGACATGAATTTCACAACAACTGCCCAGGTGACTACAGTCCTGATGGTGAAGTGACTATATTTTTGGCTAGGGCGGAGGTCTTATATATCTTTGCCGAGAGAGGAAATATTGCATTTCAGCAGATGCAACAAGAGCGTAGATCGGATGGCGAAATTGTACAATGGCGCCGTGGCAGTTTCCATCTTTAAACCTTGTTGTGGAACTTCAATCTATCTCGAATTTAGACGATTTTGACTTCTATCTCAAACTTAAACAATATCTTGCTTCAGATCAACTCTTTATCTATCACAGAGTTTTATTTATTTATCCTCAGTTTGTACAAAGTACAATACATATGATGATGTAATGACACATGTCAATCATGCGTATAATCATTTATAGATGTGTTTTTATAATACAACATGAAAATATTGTTATAAGTATTATACAATATGGGGTTGTTGGTTTAAATTACCATAGATGGGCCCCGGGAGTGAAAGGGTTTATCCGGGTTTAAACGGGTAAAGCCTACACAGGTAGGTAATTAAAAATTCTTTCAATTAATTTAAACTGTGAGGGCTAAAAAGGACTATAACAAGATGTTTTGTTTGGATATATCTTATTTCAATTAAAATAAAACTTTTGTTTAATTTAAAAGTTATGATATCCATTATATAAAAGTGAAATTTAGATAAAACCTTTGTTTGATTAAAAAAATGATTATTTAAAAATTTTGATGATATAATAAAATTTGGACATTCTAAGAGATTATTGGCGGGCGTTGTAAAGGGTTAGCAGTTGAAGAATATGCAATTGTAAGTATTACACATGCAACCAAATACTTAGGTCCAGGTGCAAAGCGAGGATATAAACTTGAGCGTCTTCCTAGGCAATGTTTTATTTGCGATCCTGTATAGGGTTACAGTGCGTTGTCACAATTGCAGGGTATTGTATTGGGTTAAAAGTTGTTGAAGAAAATAATTAATATGTTTGAAAGGGGTGGTAGAGCCATGCGATAAGTAGAATTGTAGCGAAAGTAGGTGATCTGACTTGACTTGAAATCAAAGGTTGATTGTGGTCCGTTAGAGCTGAAAAGAAATGAAAGTTGTGAACGCTTTGTGCATGCGTTGGTGATTGTGCTCTGCGGATGATTGAAATAAACTTTTGAAACGTTTTTAGGCCAGAAGTTGGAATTTTTAAATCCGGGGAAATGTGTTCAAAGAGTTTGTTGAAATTACGAAATCAAAAAATAAATTGCCAAGCAGTGCTGTCGTTTTTCTACGGTGGTTTGAAGCAATGGCTGAAATAGATAGTGATGAAACGTATAGAGAAATGGTTAGAGAATATGATTGTTGTAAACGACTGTTGTAGATGCCTGATAGTTGATGATAAACATTGTCATTTAATAAGCTATTTAAACAAATATAAAATATAGTGAATAAAAAGATAGAAATATGATTGCGGGTGAAAAAAAGGGTAAGTGGACAAAATCAAACATGTAATATATAAAATATATAATAATGAATTGAAAATGATTTTTCAAAGCAAATAAATGTTTTAAAATACTAAAATAATATTATGAAAAATAAAAGTAGTATCGATTAAAGTTTTTTTTTTTTAAATTGTTGGACTAAAAATAGATTATATAATTGAAAGGCAAAAATAATATATTAAAAGATTTATATAAAAATAGAATATCATTAAAGATTATTATAATGACTAGATGAAGGTTTGGTAGTGGAATTGGACAAAAAGTATTTCTTCTAGAGAGAAGTTATCAATGTGGTGTGGTGTAGGTTGTATATATCGAAAATTCAGGAGCGCAATTTATTGGCTGGAATGATTACTAAAATGTGTTTTTTTTTTTTTTTGTGATATCAATTAACATGTAAAATGTTTGATATGTGTGGTGTGGTTAAGGAATCTGTGAGATTTGTAAGAAAACCTAAATGGTTAGTGTGAAACACGTGTTACAAAATGGCGATCATGAAGATAGCGGTCATTAACATCTGCCTTGAGCGGGGACATTGTCCAAAGATAATAGTGACTTGGGGGAGTGACGTCATAAAGGGCGTTCATTTCCTGTTTTTCGTCGAGGATTCTATTTCTGGGATGGTCACTCGTGTGGGGTCTTGAGATTTGTCATTTAATTGGAACCGATTTTCTCTCTCTTCTTTTGTTGAGGTTGGCAATTTTCGGTTATAATTGAAAGATATCATTTTCTTGGTGTTCGTGAGTGGGTGTGTTTTCGAAGTTGTTTAGATTTGGTAAAAATGTTCTCCACGGTAATTAGGTTAGATGTGTGAAAGGTCTGACTTTCGACGTGGACACGTATTGGGGTGAGATGTGTCACAGGCATGAAGGCGTCTTTGGCCTTTTAAGTGAGAAAAGGTTTTGTGGTGTGGCGCTGTGACACGAAGTGAAATGAATGGTGTCACGTGAAGTCGTTGTTTGGTACAAAATCTAACCTGTTTCACCATGAATAACAAATTTACTAGAGTCATGGGTGGTGGTTGTACGAACATATATCAAGAATATTTTTGACTGTTAACGGATGTGGCACGTTTGATGTGAATTTTTTTTATTGTGGCGCGCGCGACGATATAGAGCTAAGTGGAGCTTGTGTGGCTCGAGATTTGTATTTGTTTGTGAAATCGCGTACTGATAATTGTTAAAAATAGGAGAAAGTGATGTGTGAGGGTGTTGTAGTTTGTTGAGAGAGATGTGGTAATGATTAAATGTGCATGTAATAGGAAAGGACGAGGGAGTTTATTTATCCTCGAATATTAACGTTGTACGTATTAACGTTTTGGGGAAGACAGTTATTTTTCTAGTTGTGATTTTGAAGATATTGTCTCCTTCCATTTTGAAATTAGGAAATGCGTTTCCCTATGTTGATTTATATTTAAAAATTGATTTTTTAAATAGTTGATTATCGTAGCGCGAAAATGATCCTTGTAAAAGGGCAATGATGGGATAGTGATAAATAAGTTGAATGGAGCGTTTACATAAAATATTGAATATGATATTGTTACTGTTACTAAGATATTGTTATTGTGGTATGTATTAAGAAATTGAGAAGAACACACAAATATGTTCATAATTATGATATGATGAGTTTTTATAGAGTAATATTAATAATAATTTTTAAAAGTAAAAAATTGAGAGTAATAACTTGAAATTTATAATCTGATTAAAATTTAAAATAAATTTGATAAATGAGAGTGTAAAAGTTCTAAAAATTGAATAAAAAATGATATAACAAGGTAAAAATTGATTTTAAAATGCTTAAAGTAAAAATATAAATTCAAAATTTATGGGGAATCAAGTTGTGAACTTGAAGATAAAGTTACGGTAGGTTTTAAAAACCTACAATTGTGTGATGATTTTTCAGTCAGGAAACTTGGTCTCTGGTTGTTTTCCTGCTGACGTGGAAAGCGCTCCATGTAGGGCTTTGTAGAAGCTTGTAGCTTCTGTAAAGTTGATGGCGGCCTGTCGCCTTGAGCATTGTCTCGACGATGTCAGGTCGAAGGTGGAGAACTTCTCACCGGGTTTGCGTCATTCTGCTCCTCGATTTCCATGACTTGCGGGAATTTCGAATGTGTCGTTGGGGTGGTCAGCTCGCTCCTGGCATCGGCGATCTGTGTTAGCGGGTCTGCGGAGGTCCCATGGGACGGCGTTTCTCCCTACTGAAATATCGTCTCTTGTTAAGAAAGAGATTGCTTGGTCGTTTCGTTGGAATGGCGGGTTTGTTCCTCCTCAAATATCGTTTCTTGTTTGGGGTAGATTGCTCAGTCGTATCGTTGGAATGGTCGATTTGCTTATCATCTTTGCTCTTCATCGCTTCTATCTGGACAGGCTTCTTACCTATTCGTTGTGGTCATCCTTCGTTTTGGTTATCCTGCCGACTAAAAATGTGATGAGGTATCCAGTCGACTTAAAATGTGGTGAATGATCCTGTCGACTCTCGCTATACTGTGGTAACCGAGGGTCTCTCGGTTTGTGTGGTAACCGAGAGGGGCAAACCTATAGTAATCGAAAGGGACATTCAGGGCGTGGAGAGTTTTCCAGTACCTCTCTGCACCTTGGGAGACTTTTAACAGTTCTCACAGAGCACAGGCAGTTGTGGTCGAGGCAGAGTGGAAAGCTTGGGAATGTCCACACAAAAAACGAAAACACAGTTGCACTAGGAAAGTTCAGTGAACAGATAAAAGTTGAGCTAGGAGCGAGAGATGGAGAGAAAAGAAGTTTTCTTACTGATCTACGGCATGGTCGAGCATCAGAAAATGAAGTGACGAGGGCTCCCGCTGATGGTGAAGTGACTATATTTTTGTCTAGGGCGGAGCTCTTATATATCTTTGCCGAGAGAGGAAGTATTTCATTTCAGCAGATGCAACAAAAGCGTAGATCGGATGGCGAAATTGTACACTTGCGCCGTGTCAGTTTCCATCTTTAGACCTTGTTGTGGGACTTCCATCTATCTCGAATTTAGACGTGTTTGACTTCTATCTCAAACATAAACAATATCTTGCTTCAGATCAACTTTTTATCTATCACAGAGTTTTATTTATTTATCCTCAGTTTGTACAAAGTACAATACATATGATGATGTAATGACACATGTCAATCATGCGTATAATCATTTATAGATGTGTTTTTATAATACAACATGAAAATATTGTTATAAGTATTATACAATATGGAGTTGTTGGTTTAAATTACCATATATATATAGAGTTAAACTTGTCTATAGCGCCCCCTCTAAATAGCGCCTTTCTCTCTATAGCGCCCGATTTTAAATACGTATTACGATGCGATTTACATTAAAAGTGACCTGTCTATAGTACCCCCTCTCTGTCCCAAGAGGGGGCGCTATAGACAGTTTAACTGTATTTACACGGAAATGTATTCAATGTAAAACCAAATTAAAACTAATAAATAACAAGAACTAATGAGAAAGTTTCACACAAAGTGTATCAAAATAATATATATATATATATATATCGAAATTAAAAATATTTTCTTATTATAATATATATAATCTGCTACATAGCTCCTTCCCATAGCTTGAAAATCTTGTTGCTACTGACATGGATCTGACGTGCTTTTGTTAAGTATTCTCTAGGAGTCTTGGACGTCTGTCCCTAGTAGCTTTGCGTCCTTTTTCTTGCCGAGTGAAGAGCGGTTTTGTCGTCGTATCGTCAATTGGGACATCGTCATCTTAGAGTGAATTCTTGGCTTCGACACGGCGGTGGAATCCGTCTGCCTGGAGCCAGTCTCTGAAAATGATCATAGCAGCCATGGCCTCAAAGGCTCGGCAATCTTCAGTTTGTCTTCCCTAATCTACCCAGCATCTTCCTCAAAATGTAACGTAGAAAATTAGAAAAGACAAGTCTCTAGATATATACACGGGAATTTATATAATGTAAAAATAAATTAAAATTAATAAAATAGCAGAGAAGCAATGAAAATAATTTAGTGTATCAAAATACAAATATCGAAATTAAAAATATTTTCATAGAAAATTATATATTCTGCTACAATATATACAAAAAGGCAATTTTGATACCTCACACAGTCCTCCCCACACATGAATTCTATTTTTGCCTCCCCTCATCTTCCCCCAATTTTACCCTGAAATCTTGGTCTTGTCATCCATTTTATAATATGTACAAAACATAGATATACATAGTTGATGGTATAATAAACATGCTTCTTCACTTGCAAACGAATTTCAATTGAACAATAATGTTATATTGAAAAATAAATGTAATTAAATAACATCATGAAAGTGTTTAAATTAAAATGAAAAATAATAAATTTAAAATGTCTACTTAAAAGTTAAAAATCTATATATAGATTTATAAACGTATTCAAATATTGTTATATACGTTTAATGATATTTTTAAACACATAATATTTTGAAAACATTTATTAAATTTTAAATAAGATGTTTTCTTATAATATATAATAATATTTAAATGTCAAGTTTTTTATGTCATTGGAAAATTATATTACCAAATTCTCAAATTAAATATTAAATTTATTATACTTGGAATACATTCTAGCATTTTCACAATTTATAAATGTAATTTCACCAGAACCGCGAGAGGCACTGCTTGCGAGTGGAAGTAGAAATTTGCATATTAAATTGCAACGAATATTTATTTAAAATAAAATTCAAACCAGAAACTTTCCCGGTAGTATAATAAACAACTTCCCAAAGTGTCACGGCGATTGGATGTATGGTTTTTGAATCTATCGAGTACAGACAGACACACCTTAATTTTTATATAAATAAGCAAAATAGCCCAATACAATGATATTTTTTTTTCACAAATAAATCAAGCTTTTACAGCCCTTACTGTTATGGAAAAATATTTGGAGGGCTTGGCTCATCGAGGTAAGGACAGTAGAAGCTTGATTTATTTGTGAAAAGAAACATTCGCGTCTTGATGTTTTCATTTGTTATATATAGATGGGGCGTTATTGCTTTGTAGCAATGATCTTTAAAAAACTGTATGGTTAATTAAACTGGCGAGACCGCTGCTGGGAGTGTCAACCATTGATAAGCCAGGCCCTCTCTGAATATTTTTTTAACGCATGAGTACAATAGGCAGTTTGTTTTATTTGATTAGAAGAAAATCGCTTATAATGGTTTCATTTCTTGTGTGGTCACAAAGTGTTTAGTCAAATATGCTATATTTGAGTTCGTTATGTAACGGGGTTCATTATGTAGGTATTGCAGGTGAGAATAGCTCGATTTTTACCGACACTTCATCGGGTTTAATTATTCTTGAAATGTTCCGTCGCATGTGTGTTTGACTAAAGCTCTATGCACATGTGGTATCAGCACGGTAATAAGGACACGTGAGGGAGCCAGGCGTATTAAAGAAAAATGGAATAAGGTGTCAACTTTTTTTTTTTTTCAATTTCGCTCGTCATTTTGATGTTTCCTGACTACGTGATAAGGACGGGTGGTGACAACGACCTATTCTTATCAATGACAGGAAATTGGGAAACGAATCGCTCGAGTCAACAGGAACTTTATAAACTGGTACTACATGGGTTTGTATTTTTGAGAATTTTGTCTTTAATCAGAGTGGTTGTAGGATCATTAATCAACACAAACACGGTTAGCCACTAAAGTTGTTTTTATTTCAAAAAGTCTCTCGACTTATTAGGCATACAATTTTTAATCAAATGGTATTCTAGCAAAAACGAAATGTAACATATTGTTTACAATAAAATAAAAAATAATTTAATAAAGAATAATTAAATATTTACATTTACAAAATGTAACTTTTATAACACACAAAGTTTAACACAGCGCCATCTAGGTGTGGCAATTGGAATTATTTAACCCTACATGGTCATTAAAGAGGCACTTTCTCTAATCGGAGTGGTCGTTAAAGAAGCGTAGTTTCAAGTATGCATTTAACTAGACTATAAACTATCTAGCTTCCAGGTTATTGCAGCATAAATAAAACGGAGGCGAGATGCAATAAGTATCTGTAAAGAAAGAAGTAACCAAATTTCTCGATGTTGTAACAACTTGTGATTTTTTAGTTCGTGGCATATCCGACCTTTATTGTGGCAAATGGATCTTCTGTGAACTTCTGTCCACCACAAGATCTTCACCAGCGATCGAAGTAGACCAGCAAGACAGCTTCTGCAGCCAATATAAATAGATCCAATTCTGGCCAATCAAGAAGTAGGTGATGTCGCAACAGACGTAGCCAGCTGCATGCAAATTGAAATCTCAAACATTGTTTTTTTAGCCGTTATTTCAATCCATTTGTTATTTATTTCACACTAGCTTGGTTTTCTATTTGTGTATATATAAATATATGTTGTAAATATGTATTTAACTCACCTATTTAAAAAAAATCACTAATACAAAATTATTATATAAATTATATATAACTGCGAAAAATGTTTTATTTGAATTTTCTTCAAGTAATTGAGAATAAAACTACTTGATAGTAAATAATTATTATTCTGCTTTTCTTTTAACAGGACTGCGCGCGCACCTTCAAATCTTTATCTTACAACTGTAGCGACTCCCAAATATTAATTTTTCATATTTTCATTATATGTTTTAATTTGTTTAATAACTATTTAATTCAAATATTAAATTAAAATAATTATTTTATAATTTATCATCTTATAAATATATAATGCTAATAAAATATACTTTATCAAAATTATATAAATTAACATTAATAGCACATTATTTGTTGTCATAATGATATAATAAAAATTACTATACATCATCCTAAATATAAATCATAAAATATATATCAAACACATATATCTAACATTTTATAATATATAAATTATATTTAACCACCACACACACACAAAAGAAATATTATCAACATGTAGTATACAACAATTTAACCCCTTCTGATAATTTGTATTAAATAAATATAAACTTTAACGAACATTTGCAAGCAATCAAACAAGAATTTCAATTCGATCAAAAGTGAAAAATAAAGTTACTCATAATTTCAAATTATACAATTATAATTATTGTTGACTCAAAAAGAACTTGGAGACACTGCCTAGCCAATTATTACGCCGCTTAAGACAATTGGTTGGAGAAAGCAAAGCCGTCAGTGAAACAACATTAAAAATGCTTTGGATGCAACGTTTACTTCAAATCATCCAAATAATTCTGACAACGCAAGAGCAAGGATCACTAAACTCTCTAGCAGATTCAGCTGATATATTACCACAAATGGAAAACCAACATTCTCCAAACCAAGACGGCTGAATCCAGAAAAATATAAAATTGCCAAATCAGAAATTGAGCACATGATGGAACTAGGTTTATGCAAGAGAGGAAACGGGGCATAGGCATCACCTTTACATCTAGAAAAATTGTATAGACTGGAGACCATGTGGCGACTACAGAAGACAAAATGCTGTGACCCAACCTGATTGTTACCCCATTCCGCACATTCAGGATTTCACCCAAAGCCTTCATGGTTGTACCGTTTTTAGCAAAATAGATCTCGTAAAAGCTTACCACCATATTCCAATTAACCAAGAAGATATACCCAAAACGGCAATAATTACGCCATTTGGGCTTTTTGAATTCACACGCATGAACTTTGGTTTAAAAAACGCAAGCCAAACATTTCAAAGAATCGTGGATGAAGTAACTAAAGGTCTTAATTTTATCTTCGTTTACATTGATGACGTTTTGGTCGCCAGTAAAAAATGAAAATGATCACATTCAACATCTACATACCATCTTCAAAAGACTTTCAGATCATGGATTAACAGTCAATATATCTAAAAGCGTTTTCGAAAAACCTTCACTAGAATTTCTTGGACACATCATTAACAACAAAGAAATAAAACCTCTTCCTGAAAAAATAAGAATCGTTAAAGATTTTCCTCATCCTAATTCGACCCGTCAACTGCAAAGATTTATTGGTCTTGTAAATTTTTATCCCAGGTTTATAAAAATTTCAAGTCATATTATAGCTTCACTTTATTCATTTTTAAAAACTAAATCTCCCAATACATCATTAAATTGAACGTTGGACGCATTAGAATATTTTCAAAACATCAAAAACGCTCTTGCAGAAAACACACTTTTAAACTACCCTCAACCCAATTCTACATTAAGTGTACTGGTTGAGGCCTCCAACGTTGCTGTTGGTGGCGTCCTCCAACAACTGAATGACACTGCATGGGAACCAATTTCATTTTTTTTCAAAAGGCTATCCCCAGCAGAAACGAAATACTCATTATTCGACCGAGAACTCCTAGCAGCATTCCTTACTGTTAAGCATTTCTCATATTTTCTTGATGGAAAAACATTCATGCTTTTTACAGACCACAAGCTTCTAACATATGCCTTTACATCAAAATTAGAACGTTCACCTCGTCAAGAACGTCATCTCAACTATATTTCCCAATTCTTCATGGACATACGCTAAGATAAAGGAAGTAAAAAATTGTAGCTGACACCCTTTCAAGAATTGAAATCGAAACTTTATATCACACGAATGTAAACCTAGATCTTAATGCCTTTCTTAAAGTTCAATATAAAAGGACAAAGAACTAAAAACTCTCAATAATAATTCAAATTCTTCACAAAAATTCTAATTTATAAAACAACAAGTTTCTTTTTGCGATAAATTAATTTACTGCGATGTTTCTTTCGTGCCTAAAAATTTTCGACGCCAAATTTTTATTTCTCTCCATAATTTGTCTCATTCAGGAATTCGTGCAACTAGCAAACAAATAAATCAAAAATACTTTTGGCCCAAAATGAATCAAACAATAAATCATTGGTCAAAGTCCTGTTTAGATTGTCAGAAAAGCAAAATTCACAGGCATACAATTACAAAAAACGGAATTTTTCCTCTCCCATCAACTCGCTTTGAACACGTTCATCTTGATTTAATATGCCCCTTACCCCATTCTGAAAATTGTTCCAACATTTTGACTGCCATAGATAGATATTCAAAATAGCCTGAAGCCTTTCCGATTTCGGACAAAACTGCACTAAGCGTAGCCAAAGCTTTTTTTTTTTCGCGGTTGGATTTCTAGATTCGGAGTTCCAGCAACAGTAACTACTGACCAAGGTCGTGAATTTGAATCTAATTTTTTCAAGGATCTCACTTCACTCATTGGTACCAACAGAATACGAACAACGGCATTACAACCCTGCAGCAAACGGTCTTGTCGAACGCTTGCATCGTCAAATTAAAGTTGCAATCATAGAAAGCGGAAATACTATTAATTGGAAAGATGCTTTGCCTCTAGTATTGCTAGGCATCAGATCATCCCACAAAGAAGACCTGAAATGCACAACTGCAGAAATGTTTTTCGGGACAACTTTAAATCTTCCGGCTGATTTACTAATTAATTCAGAATTTAAAAATCCTGATCCATAAAATTTTGCCACTCAATTAAAATATTATATGAGTAGGATTCGACCTCAACCAACAAGGCAAACAAATCAAAATGATATTTTTCTCATAAAGACTTAGACACCTGCTCACACGTCTTTATAAGAACAGATTTTGTAAAAAGGGCATTATCTCCACCATACGAAGGTCCATTACCAGTGGTATCAAGATCTTCAAAGACATTTACAGTTAAAATTAAAACCCAAGACAAAGTTATTTCTGTCAACAGACTAAAGCCTATATTCATAGAAAACACCCCTCAAAGTTTCCACGATTCTTCAATTCTGCCACCTATTCCCGACAGTGCTTAGGGAACTACACCGAAGACAAGTAGCAACACCACTCGCTATGGACGTGGAACGCTATGGTAATTTTTCGACATTAAGTCTTCACTGGCGGGGGAGAGATGTAGAGTCTCCCAAATATTAATTTTTCATTATAAGTTTTAATTTTTTTAATAACTATTCAATTCAAATATTAAATTAAAATATTCATCTTATATGCTCATATATGCAATATAATGCTCATAAAATATACTTTATCAAAATTATATAAATTAACATTAAAAGCACATTTTTTGTTGTCATAATAATATAATAAAATTAATTATACATTATTCTAAATATAAATCATAAATCATATAATATATATCAAATACATGTGATATCTTGGGACCTCTGGGACCAGTGTTACCTGATGCTAGACGAACCTCGATGTCAACTCTACCGTGCAGTCGTGGTGGAAGGTGACACAGCTAGGCCAAAGGTGAAATAAACAAACAGAGATTCCACTAAGAAGCGTCTGAACGTCAAGAAGGAATGGGACGAGGAGATTTCTGGTAGGAAAGGGTTTACCTCTATCGGAGCGGCCTGCGGACTGGAACTGAAACAAAGACTAACTAAGGACTCTCTAATTGAGGCTTGGGGCCTCCTTTTTATTGCTTAGCTGGGTCCAAACAGGTCACTGCCCTTTTCTGACGTAAACAGGGGGGGGGAGTTACATCATCCAGGAGGGCCACGACCTCGTAAAAATTGGACTGGGCTTGCTAGGCCTACTCTCCTATTCTCACCTAAGCCTGATTAGTTTTAACCTTAATTTTCTCCTGTTATTTTCCATTCCTTCTATCTGTACAGTTGCTATATTTTATTAGAGTCTTACGCGGTACAGAATGATATTATGTGATGCTTTCTATTTGCAGTAAATAACAAGTTATATACAGTCACGTGGTGGAACATGTGGTAGTAGATATCTGGATTATTCACAACAATGCCATGGTCTTAAATCATCACATACATATATCTATCATTTTATATTATATAAATGATATTTGACCACCACACACACAAAAAGAACATCAAAATGTAGTATACAACAATTTAACCCCTTCTGATAATTTGTATTAAATAAATGTAATTAAATGTTGATTTTACGATAAATAATCTGTTGTCTGACTCCGCTTAGAATGCCATGCCGCCCACACAAAAATATATATCATAAGAGTAAGCCGACAAAATTATTAGAACATATATAAACAAATAATCTTACATTCTAATCATCCTGCAACACAACATATTGTCTTAAATCAATTATGTAAATTCAAAATGATTTAAATAACGTCTCTAGAGTAAAACAAAGCGGGTGACAAATCTAGATAACAACATGAGGCATGATCCACTTCCATCTTCTCCGTCGTGAAACTTACTAGTGGACGTCTGTTCCTAGGTGGGTTCTTTCTGGTCAAGATCTCATCTTAAGCTAGACATTGTGATCATTTTCTTCAATATTTTGCGCCTTCTTGTCTTGCCTTGATCTTGCTTCTTTGGTCTGACCTAGAACAAATGATACCTCTCTACCTGCTTGTACTTTCTCTCCTTCATTTGTCCTTGCTATCTTGATCTGACTTGGGACAATTCCTAACCCTCTTGATTCAATCTCTGCTCTTACTCTATTCATGCCTTTTCATATACTTTTCTTAATTGGTCGATATGAATGTCATTCATTTGTCATTTACTTCGACTTGCTACACTGAGCCACTTTTTTTTCTAGGAATTATATACCTGATATCCATTTATATTCATTATTTCTATAGTTCTTGCACCATACCTTGTCATTTATATCAAAGCTTATTAATGTTTCCATGACATTTTCTGGTCCCATTTCTGTTGTTTAAATTTGGTGCTTTTCTACCTTATCTGTTAGGCATGGATGAAATAAGGTGAGTTTGATTCTAAAGGAACGTCCTTGTCGCCGAAAAACAGCCGGTATTTGCCGGTGACTGAAGGATTAGGGATCAAACAGGCGGTGAAGATAGGTTTCGGTTTTGGCGGGACGCCGGCGCCATGCCTTATGATTTCAGAATCATGCAACAAGACTCTCTCTGGTGACCTCGCGGTGTCAAAACTTGTAAGTTTGCCTCTCTCTCTTTCTATATTTGGTATTTTAAATATATGCTTAATTAAAAGCATTTTCATTTGAAAGAGATTGTTCTCGTAAGCCCTTTAGACAACACCAAGTTCAACGGCAGTTTTGCTCGTTGACATTTGGCGCCGAAACCCGGGAGCTTTCATAGAATATCAAAATATCGATGATAATTCAATTGGTGCCGAAAAAATATATTTAGAATTTGAAGCTTAAAATTTCTTTAATTGATTTTTTTTTCGGAATTTTTTCGGAATTTTCCGGAATTCGGATTCATCAACAAACTCAGAGAAAAGTACAAAATTAAAAGAAAAGCTAGAACAGAGTTACAACTTGCCGCTATTGAAAAACAGGAAAGGGAATTAAAATTACAAAGCTTAAAGGAGAGGAAAGTGATACTGCAGAAAAAGGTTGGAAATCCACAAGCTTGAAGCAGAAGAAAGTGCGTCGCTAGACCCCAGAGAATACAAGTGTCAGGGCAGTGAGGAGAATCTATTGCTATCAGAAGTGGTTAATCCATTCAGAGACTTCGCTTCAGGTTGCCTATCAACCCCGCTGTGTTGACTCCCTCGCAGCTCATCATTAGCCATATCTGCAGCCCCCGCCTCTACCTACGAATGGAGTAGACGTGTTTAGGAAAGGCAATAACTCAGGCGCTAGCCACCCAAAATGCTACTGTTGCAAAGTTAATTTCCCGAAATCCCGAATCAGGCAAGTTGCCAGATTTTTATGGAAAACCTTTAGATTGTCCTACCTTCATTCATCATTATAGACCACCAAAGACGTCGAGTTTTTTCCAGTCCAGAAAATGACAAGGCTGGAAAAGGCCCTGAAGGGAGAAGCCAGGAACTCGGTGCGCGCTCTAATGATTGTTCCTGAAAACGCCGAGAGAGTCACCGAACAACTAGAAAGAAGATGCGGAAAACTTCAGTACATTGTTGAAGCCCTAATCGAAAAGGCTAAGCGAGCACCTGCTCTGAGGAAAGGTAATCTCCACAGTATTATCGAGTACTCTGATGCCATCAAAAATATTGTGGCAACGATTGAAGCCTTGAATACTTCTGCGCATCTACAGAATCCCAATCTGATAAAGGAACTTTTGGATAGGATTCCAGAGGGCATGAAACTAAAGTGGGACAAAAATATGTTGAAGATACAAAATGCTACACTTCAGGACTTCGCCAGTTGGATGAACGAAACGGGTAATATCGCCAGCAATGTGCCATCGCCGAAGCCTCAACAGGCAAAATGGGGACAGAACCTTAAGCCACACGACGTTCGCTACCGCAGAGTCTACAAGACGACGCATTTGCAATCTATACGACAAAGATAATCACAGCACTACCAGGTGCATCGTGTTTAAATCGAAGCGGTTCGTGAACGTTGAATTATTCCCAGAGAAAAGGGATTCTTCTTCATTTTCCTGAATGCAGGAAACAATACACGTGACTGTAAAAGTCAAAGAGTCTGTGGAGTTGATGGATGCAGCCGTCGACATAACACTTTGCTGCATCGCTTAACATCATCCCCTTCTCGAGAAGAAGCCAGCACACCTCTTGCTCCATCACCAGAGCCAGAAGTCAATGGTCATGTTTCTCAGGAACATGGAATCAGCAAGGTGATCTTGAGAGTTGCACCAGTAAAGGGTCCGAATGGGGTAATCAGCACCTTCGCCCTATTCGACGAAAGTTCGATAGTTACGCTGATGAAGAAGGAGCTAGCTGAAGCCCTAGGACTGGATGGACAACTCGAACCCTTACGCCTTCAATGAACCAACAGCCAAACTCAATTTGACCAATCTAGCAGAAGAGCCGAGGGCCAAATTAGAGGCGCAGACGGGGGGAAGTACTATCCTCTCAGAAATGTTCGGACATCGAAGCATCTCTCACTTCCCATACAATCATACCGGGTCAAATCTATGACGCAAGTGTGGCCCCACCTCAATCCACAGTTGGTTCAAGACCTTCCAGAAGCTGAACCATCAACACTTCTTGGTCAGGATAACATACACCTGACAGTGGCCCGCGAGGTGATTAAGGGTCCAGTCGGTGCGCCTATAGTCAAACGCACGCGACTAGGTTGAGTTCTACATGGTCCTACGTCGACCCCCCAAGATGACGGCGCCGACTACGCTATGTGCTAGGTCACCGGGAGCCTACAGGATAAGGTGCATCAGCTCATGAAAGAAACATTCCGTGTAGAAAGTATCGAGATCCAAGCAAGCGCGGACAAGAAACGACCAAGAGAAGATCTTCTTGCACTGAAAATGATGGCCGAAATAACGCGAAGAATAGGAGACAGGTGGGTTTCTTTGGAGAAACGAACCAGTCACACTCCCAGAAAGCAAAGTGATGGCCTCAAGAAGACTGCGATGATTGGAAAATAAAATGAATAAGAAATCAGAGCTGAAGGAAGAGTAGCATGCTAAGATGCATCACTACCTCGATAAGGGTTACGCACGAAAATTATCTCCAGAAGAAGTGACCGACGTAAGTGGGAAAATATGGTATCTTCCTCACTTTTCTACGCAGCAGCCGAACAAGCAAGGAAAGACAAGAGTTGTCTTTGATGCGGCAGAAAAATCTAACAGTGTATCACTAAACGATATGTTAATTACAGACCCAGATCTGCTGACTTCGCTACCATGGATCCTACTGAAATTTAGGCATCGATATAGCCTTCGGAGGAGATATTTTTGAAATGTTTCACCAAGTCAGTATCAGGAAAGAAGACCGGGCTCAGCGGTTCCGGTGGAACGACGGAAGCCATCTAGAGCTCCAATTTTATCAATTATAAGTCATGATGTTTGGCTCAGTGTGCTCTCCTTTTTGCGCCAAGTACATCAATAATAAGAACGCTGAGTAGATTTCTGTAGTGTTTCCAGCCACCGCAGCGGCTATCATGAATCGCCACTATGAGGAAGATTACCTTGACAACACTGGCTCTATCGAGGAAGGATATCAACTGATTAAAGACGTCATCGAGGTCCATAGACGTGGGAATTCCAAATTGGTAGGTAGATTTCAAATTCACCAGAATTGTTGAATATGCTGAACGGTACAGAGGACAATGCCAAAGATCTTAGTGAGTGGTCTAAGCCCAATACCTAGCGAGTTCTAAGCCTACATTGGGATCCGAAGTTTGACGTATTTCAGTTAAAAATAAACAACGACCGGATGTAAACTGAGCTTATTAGTGGTAAGAAACGCCCTACCAAGCTTGACGTTCTCCGCGTTGTCATGCTCATCTCATCACCCCATGGCATCATCAACAATTTTATTATTCATGCAAGAATATTAATGCGATTAATATGGAAACTGAAGATAGGTTGGGACGACGAACTTCCAGAACGCGATTACAAGAAATGGTTGACATGATTGAAAAATCTACCAAATATAGAAGAAGTTACACGTCTATACACCCATAACATGAACTATAGCTCGAATGTACAGCTTCACGGGTTCTGTGTAGAGGACGCTAGAGATATAAACTGTAAACTTGTAAATAGGTAAATTTATGATTCTCTAATTAATTAAAATACTTTGTAAGTTTAGTAGTAATATTCAAAGCCATTCAGCCATTCGACGGAGACCTGTATGAACTTAAAATCGTGTCAACTAATATTGAGATTAAAGAAATTCCGCGGTTCCAGACGTTAATCGATTTTCTTCTTGGCTTCGCCTGGTATGCGCCACGGCGTGGGCGATACGCCTATTCGAAATAGTAAAAGCTAAAAGAGAAAATAGGAAACTATTGTTGTTGCTTATTCCTCAAGTAGTTTAAACGATCTCTATTAGGTTCCATTGTCTCAGCTTTTCTATTAGAGTCCTGGGGTTTTCCCAGAGGTCTTTTTTGGAGGATTTGATACAATTCAATAGATGTTCAGGACTGGCAGGCTGGGAATCGCATTTGGGGCAATTCGAGAATGTTTTCATTTTTCCATTAAATTTAAGCATTCTAAGTATCCTGTTCGTAATTTTGAAATCGTCGTTTGTTCTTCCCTAGTAAGGGTATGGAAAGAAGATTTGTTATGAAAGGGGGTATACCAGGGGTGGTTTAGGGTGGATTTCCAGAGAGAGGTTATTTTTTGTTTGTGGATGGAAGAAATATCTGAATAGTGAGTTGGGAGTTTTCAGGCTGGCCCATACAGTCTTCTTTAGCCAACTGGTCAGCCTTTTCGTTGCCGTCTTTGTTAACATGAGAGGGGATCCATTGGAACGTGATTTGGTTTTCGTGTGAGATTTTTTTGAGGATTTTGATTATTTTTGTTGTCGTTTTGTCTTTGGCAGAATCCATATATTTTATGTGTTGTATAGCACAGAGGCTGTCAGAGAGAATCCAGATGTTTTTGTTGGAGTTTTTACATTCTGTCAGGCCTTTTTCAATGTCTAGTAATTCTGCTCGAAAATTAGAGTAGTTATTGGGGTTCCTAAATTTCATTTTTTTATTTTCTGATTAATTGACGATGAAGACTCCGCTTGCGCAGGATCCATCATCAAATCTACTTCCATCTGTATAAATTTTGATGGTGCTAGGAGGGATTATACTGATGATTTGGAGGATAAGCTGTAAGAGAATATGTGGATTTTCTTAGATTTTAGTTATTGGTTGACCTAGAGAAGTTTGAAAGGCGATGTTGGCTAAATTGAGGTTGGGTTGGATTTTGTTTCTAAAATAGGATCTTTCTATACTATGATAAACCATATTCTTTTTGAAAGCGTAGAATAGGGGGATTCATGTTTTAATCTTTTCCACAATGGTTTGTATAATTTTCTGTTCTGTGATCAGATCCATAGCTAAAGATTCTATTTAAAAGTATTTTTCCATTAGTATATCTCTTCTAAGATTCAGTAGCAGAATATCTGCTTCACGTTGTACTATGTCGTTATTGCAGGAGTGTTTGTTGCCGCCTGAATGCTTTCAAGGCGCGCAAGGTTTGTGGTAGATGAATTGGTGAATACCTGTAAGCCATATTCTAGGATTGGTCGAATAAAAGTTTGGTATGTAATTTTTAAAGTTTCGAGATCTGCTCCCCAAGTTCTGCTGCCGATATATTTTAGGATGTTAAGTATTGAACGGACTTTTTGTATAAGAATATCTATATGTTTGTTGCATCTAATTTCTGGATCTAGTGTTATGCTTAAGTATTTGGGGTTTTTATTTACTGGAAGAAGATTATCATTGATGTATATGTTTGGTTTGTAGTTTGGAAGTATTCTATTAGCTGTAAAGAGACTGGTTTCTGTTTTAAGGGGTTTTAAAACAAGTTTATGTTTTTAATGAATTTTGCTAGGTTTTTCATAGATCTTGTTAGATGATCTTCAATATTTTGGATTCCATGATGACTGTTCCAAATTATTATGTCGTCTGCAAACATTCCAATAATTGATTTTTGATCGATGACGTTTTTTGTTTCTTCTATGTAGAGTGTACACAATAGGGTACTGAGAACTGACTCCTGTGGGACTTCCTGTCGAAGTTTATACTGCTTTGAGAAAGTGTTGTTAATTTTGACCTTATATGAGCGATTTTTGATCAGATTCTTTATCCAGCAGAGCCTGTGTCTATCTATGCAAATTTTTAAAAAGAGTTTTACTAGAATGAGGGGATCATGTTTGAACACTATAGTTAGCTGAAGAAGGGCTTGCCCGAAAGCTTTCTTTAATCGCGTTAATAAAAAGAGTTGCGGCGATATATGATCCCCTCCTTCTAAATTGTCGAAATCCGCAATCCGTTTACCAAGAGTTTTACTAGTTTATTGTGCCAACCAAGATCAAATGCCCGTGAAAGGTGCAGGAACGTAGCGATGGTACTATTAGCTGGGGTTTTATTTTGATTGTCTAAATTGTTTTGAGTGAAGTAGAGAATTTGATCGATTTTTGAGTGTCCTGGGTGGAAGCCGCTTTGCTCTTGATGTATTAGGTCTTCTTGTTGTAGGTAGTACAAGAGTCTTTTGTGTAATATTTTTCTAGTAATTTTCTTGCAATAGAAGTGACAGCGATTGGCCTGTAGCTTGAAAGGGATTTTATGTATTTGATAGGTTTTAGAAGAGGGATAACTGTGGTTGACTTCCATTCCTCTAGATGTTTTCCTTTTTCCAGGATAAGTTGAAGATTTCAAGGAACCTGTCTTTGGCTTTTGGGTTAAGGTTTATCAAGAAGTGATTATGAATTAGATCAGGGCCTGGAGAGCTATTTGGATTTATCGATTTTAATGTTTCATCTATTTCTCTTTGAGTGATAGAGCTATGGAAGAGGGTGTTTTCGCTCATTTTGTCATGACAGTATTTGATTATTTTTCTGGCTGATAGTGAGATTTTTTATCTTCTTTGCTGTATTTTAGTTTGAAATAATTTTGGTAATGATTTTCAAGTACTTTGGTGATTTCGGATTGGTTGCAGGTAAGAAATCCATCTGGGTTTAGTAGGGAATTTGATGTGACTTTTTGATCTTGTTCTTGATCAATTTGCTTTGCAAGTTTCCAGAGTTTTGTGTTTGGGTTTCGGTGATTGAGTTCAGAGCAGAGTTCTTTCCAGCTTTCTTTTTTAGAGAGGATGCATATGTGCCAAAGATCTTGACTGTAATTTATTAAGAGAGGGTTTAAGGGAAGGATCACTGGATGACTTCATTTACTTTTTGATGGAGTTTATTCCTTTTATGAGGTTGGAACCTTGTTGAGGTTTTTTGTATATGAATGGATCCAGTTTCTTCTAGTGCCACGATGGATGGAAGCTTTGGCTGCATTAAAGATGATATTTTTAAATTATATCTGCTGCTGGGAGTGGTGAATAGAGTTGATGGTCAATATGATTTTGAAAGAGGGACCAGATTGCCTTTTGAAAATTCCTGTTTTTTTCTTTTGACATATTTTGGGGGAGTTTATATTGATTTTGATGTGGATTGGATCATGATCTAATCCGATGCTGCCAAGGGTTTTGAAGCAAGTTGAAGATGAAGGGTATGCTGAAGCAATTGATAGGTCTAATGCTTCAGATGTATTGTTGCTGTAGGATCGGTGAGTGTGAGAACTATCATTGAGAATGATGTGGTTGCTATTGTCAATGCATTTCATTAAGTCAATTCCTCTTTTGTTGTTTTGGGTGAAGCCCCAAAAAGTATTCTTAGCATTCAGATCACTGGGTAGTAGAGAAGTTCATTGGGGAAAATTTGGTCATCGATGGTAGAGTTATCAGGGGGATGATAGAGGTTGAAGACATTAAGGTAAGAGTTTCCAGAGGGCTTGGTGGTGGAGTGGAAATGTGAATTTCACAATACGACAAATTTCTTATTAGGAAGTCAAGACCGCCTCCCTTTTGGTTGGGGCGGTCTTTTCTAAGGATATGATAGTTTTTGAGTTTCAGTTTATGTGATGTGCTCAGTTTAGTCTCTTGTAGAGCAATGATTTGAGTTTGATGATGGTCTGCTGTTTTTAGGATTTATTCTAGTTTGATTTTAGTTCCTTGGGAGGATATTCCGTTTATGTTGCATTGAGGGATTGATATTTTGATATTTGGAAACTGTTGTTTATTTTTCGAAAAGAGCCCTCTGCCTAAGCTCTGAGCGTGTCCCTGATTTTTCTGCGCTAGGACGATGCAGCATAAACTGAGACAGATGTAGACATCAAAGAAAACTTTGAAACGAGTTAACAAAAGACGAGCTGGACAGGGCCGAGGACTTGCTCTGTCGGGCAAGCCAGCTTGACTAATTTTCTAATGAAATAGCAATGCTTGCGAAGGGCAAGTTAATTGGCGCTAGCAGTCGCCTGTATTCTCTTTTGCCATTTTTGGACAACGCTGGGCTTCTGAAGGCCAGCTCACGGACAATGTATGCTGAGAGTGAGAATTTACAATGCCCAATAATATTGGATTCCCACCACCCATACGCAAAGTTATCGATAATGCGCTATCACTTATGGGTCAATCATCAAGGAGAATAAATGATAGTCAACGAAATAAGACAAAATATACTGGATTCCTCGGTTTCGTGTTGCCGTCAAAAGTTCTTGGAACAACTGAAGAGTGTGTAAGAAAAGAAGAGCGACTCCGCTTCAACCCATAATGGCTCCACTTCCAAAGCACACTTCCAAAAAAAAAGACACTTCCAAAGCACAGACTAGAACCTTAATGTAGGCCGTTCGCGATCGTTGGAATGGATTATTTTGCTCCATATGATGTCAACATTGGCGAACGACACGAGAAACGCTACAAAGTCCTGTTTAATTGTACGAGTGTGCGAGCAGTTTACATCGAAATAGCACATAGCCTGACAACAGACTCTTGTATTCTCGCCATTCGAAGATTCATTGCTCGCCGCGGCCAGCTGAGAGCCATTCATAGCGACAACGGGACCAATTTGAAAGAAGCAGAAAAATAACTACGGAAATACTTAAAAGATATCGACCAAGACATCATGACAAGCACACTGGCTTGCAAACGGATCGAATGGCATTTACCCCGCCATCGACGCCCTATATGAGGGGGGATCTGGGAACGCCTCATACAATCAGTAAAAAAGGTTATGTCAGCAGTTTTATTGTCTAGAAAGCCTAAAGAAGAAGTTATGCAAACAGTATTCGTGGAAGCAGACACTATCGTAAACTCACGACCTCTAACCCATGTACCAGTCTGTACCCATGTACTCAAATGCACTTCCTTATAGGAACTTCCAGCAACAGAGGCTCACCTGGATTATTTACAAGGGACGATCTAGAACTTCGAAAACAATGGAGAACCTCAAAGAAGTTGACCGACATGTTCTGGGGAAGCAGACGCCGTCCCTAGAAGTTGGTGATGTGGTCATATTGGGAGTATAAATAAGTTCGTGCAGTTTTAATAAAGATGGTGCTACTAGTTTATTATTCCACTGTTCCATCTGGCAACTCCATTACTTTGAAGCGTCATCATGAGGCTTCCTTTTTCAGTAACCGTCATTTCTCTGAAGTATAAACAACCTAGTTTCTGTTTGCTCCTAAAATGTCAAATTTTGTACCAAATAATGTTTTTTTTTTTTTTTGCGGGGAGTTTTATTTCATTACTTCAATATGAAGAAAAAAGCTGCTGAGAGTCATCGTAGTTTATGGTGACCATGCTCTAGCTGAGCGAATGTTTCAAAAGTGGTTTTCACGGTTTAAAGTGGCAATTTTGATTCGAAAGACGAAGAAAGACCAGGAGAACCACCAAAGTTTGAGGGTAGTGAATTAGAGGCAAGGCTCGATGAAGATCCTACACAAACGCAAAAGGAACTCGCATAAACACTTGAGGTCACTCAACCAGCCATTTTTATCGCTTAAAAGAAATGGGAATGATCCGAAAGGTCGGAAATTGGGTGCCGTATGAACTGAGCCAAGAGGCGTCAAACGCCGTTTTTTCACGTGTGAACAACTGCTCCAACGTCAAAAAATAAAGGCGATTTTGAATCGAATTGTAACTGGTGATGAAAAGTGGGTCCATTACGATTATCTAAAACGTCGGACATCGTGTGGATACCCTGGCCGTGCCTCGTCATCGATAGCCAAGCCGAATATTCATGGCGGGAAGATTATGCTGTATATTTAGTGGGACCAGCCAGGAGTGGTATATTATGAGGTGCTACAACCAACCAAAAGTATCACAGATAGGTCTACTGAAGACAATTGATACGTTTGAGCCGAGCATTGCGGGAAAAACGGCTGAAATACGCCAATAGACACGACAAAGTTATTTTGCAACATGATGATGTTCGGCCATATGCTGCAGCACCCGTTAAAACGTACTTAGAAAAGCCCAAATGGGAAGTCTTACCCAACCCGCCGTATAGCCCAGACATTTCTCCTTCCGATTAGTATCTCTTCCGATCAATGCAACATGGAAAAACCTTGCTGACCGACAAAGAAATTGAAAATGATCTTTCAGAGCATTTTCCCAAACACTTTTCCAAGGCGGAGGATGAGGTTCCCTCTTACCTAACAGACAACACTTGCCATCATCCCCAAGAGATTATACTATTAATGACAACGCCAAATGAAGTCAAGGAAGTGATTAAAAACCTAAGTAATCACAAAGCCCCAGGCCACGACAATATTACGCCGCAAATGACTAAAAACTCCCCATCAAATGGATAGTTTTCCTCGCTGGGATCTTCAATGCTGCATTACACCTGTGCTTCTTCCCGAAGACATGGAAACATGCCATTATCATAACCATTCCAAAAAAATCACCTTTCAAATCACCTGAAGATCTCAGACCAATCAGCCTTCTCTCTACCATCGGTAAGGTATACGAGAGAATTGTTCTTCGCAGATTGCAGACATACATGGATTCTATTAACTTTATCATTCCTCAACAATTTGGATTCAGAAAAGGATACTCCACAACCCACCAGCTAATCACAGTAATAGATTTCATCCAAATAAGAAAGTCCCACAAGAAGGCAGTAGGTGCTGTTTTTCTAGACTTTACCAAAGCCTTTGATAGAGTATGGCATGATGGCTTGATAGCAAAAATAACAAAAAATATATTTTCAAGGGATTTTATCAAATTCTTGAAAAACTATCTCCAGGACAGGACCTTTTCAATTAAGCAAGGGAATTAAATAACCACGGCAAAACCAACCCAGATTGGAGTCCCTCAAGGATCTATCCTTGGACCCTACCTATTCAACATCTTAATCAACGATTTCCCTTCACATCCAAAATGTCAAATAAAACTTTTCGCAGATGACGCAGAAATTTTAGCAAACTCCAAATCAATAGGAATAATAACTACACAACTCCAAAATTACATAAACAGTATAACCAAATGTGGTGCAATGATTGGAAATTAGACATCAACCCAAAAAGGTTTCAGGCAATAATTTTTCCTCCACTAGACAATAAAAAGTTCAAGCCACAACCCATCCTAAAGGTAAACCAGAGCTCTATTAACTGGACTGACAGCGTTAAATATCTTGGAGTTACCTTAGATTCCAAGTTGAAATTCAACATGCATGTCAAAAATATCATAAAGAAAGCATAAATCGCAAAAATATCATTATCAAGCCTGTTCAACTATAGAAGCAAATTGACTACAAAACAAAAGTTTACTCTATACAGAAGTTGTATCCTCCCGATAGTAACATACGCACTCCCAGTTTGGTGCAAATATATAACAACCACAGACAAAAATAGGATAAACGCATTTATGAGAATCTGCCTTCGGACAAGTATAGGAGCTCCATTCAACCTATCAAACAAGATACTGAAGGAGGACTTGAACCAACCCGATCTAGAATATAAGTACCAAACTTCCGTTAAGAAATTATACCTTCAAATGCAAAATTCAAAAATCCAACCATACAAGATATTCTACAAAATAAAGAAGATATCAATCTCCGATTCCGACGACCCGGCCCTGACACTTAGTCAAGAGTTCATCGCACAACAGCTGCCCTCCTGCAAGGCCTAGGGGGACCACCTCTACTCCACCAACTCGCCATGTGTAAAAAGCCAGGACAAGGTGACTCGCGAGCTGTGCTCGAATGTAACACCTGTAAATTGAAACGAAATAAATTTATAAAACGCTAACAAACAACAACAACAATGTAATTTGCATCTTCACTATTATTAAATAACAACAAATTAAATTAACAATGTGAAAATATATTTTAACATTACAATATTTCAACATTTAATACAAAAACGTTAGAATATTTTCTTTAAATATATTTCAATATTGAAATGCCAAGTTTTTTACAGCGTCATTGAAATATTATATTACTGAATTCTCAA
Organism: Cordylochernes scorpioides; assembly: GCA_030710605.1. Lineage (NCBI taxonomy): Eukaryota > Metazoa > Arthropoda > Arachnida > Pseudoscorpiones > Chernetidae > Cordylochernes > Cordylochernes scorpioides. Next base: position 156,246,320 of record CP092865.1, on the reverse strand, counting down.
ATTAAATTTATTATACTTGAACACATTTCAGCATTTTAACAATTTATAAATGTAATTTCACCAGATACCGCGAGAGGCGCTGCTAGCGAGTGAAAGTAGAAAATTTTTAAATAAAATTGCAACGAATATTTATTTCAAATCAAATTCAAACCAGAAACCTTCCCAGTAGTATAGTAAATAACGTCCTAAAGTTTCACGCCAATTGGATAATCTTACTTTTTAAAAATATTAATCGTGTAAACAAACTAACATTCATCTTATAAAGAAACTGTGTAAAATTATTAACCAATCAAATTCATTTATCGTCGCGACCAGTGCGGCACCACGCAGTAAAAGGTTGGAACTAACACTTTTTGGTTTTACATTTTTTTGTAAAAGCACATTAACCTTTTTAGTTTTTTTAATAGCCTAAATGATAAACGAAATATTCAGCTACCTACATGCGAAATTTCATAATGATTGATTCTGTAGATTTCGCGCAACGCGATAACAAACATCGATAAAGTAATTTAAATCAACAACTCATATTGTATAATACTTATAACAAGATTTTCATGTTGTATAATAGAAACACATCTGTAAATGATTATACGCATTATTGACATGTGTCATTACATCATCATATGTAATGTACTTTGTACAAAATGAGGATAAATAAATAAAACTCTGTAATTGAATAAGAGTTGAGCTAAAGCAAAAAAGTTGAAATGGAAGTCCCACAACAAGGTCTAAAGATAGAAACTGCCACGGCGCCAGTGTACAATTTCGCCATCCGATTTACGCTCTTGTTGCATCTGCTGAAATGCAATACTTCCTCTCTCGGCAAAGATATATAAGACCTCCGCTCTGGCCAAAAATATAGTCACTTCACTATCACCGGGGGCCCTCGTCGGTTGTGTCCCCGGTCCACCTCATCCACCATGTAGACCAGTAAGAACTCTTCTATCTGCATCTTTCGCTCCTAGCTCAACTTTTATCTGTTCACGGAACTTTCCTAGTCCAACTGTGTCTTCGCTTTTTTGTGTATGGAGATTCTCAAGCTTTCCACTCTGCCTTAACCACGACTGCTTGTACTCTGTGAGAACTGTTAAAGGTCTTCTAAGGTGCAGAGAGGTACTGGAAAACGCTCCACATCCTGACTGTTCCTCTAGGTTAACACAGTATAGCGAGAGTTGACAGGATCTCACACCATAGATTAAGTTGACTGGATTCCTAATCACATATATAATAAAGGATATTTAAATAAAAGGCATATATTGGATCAAAATAATTATCATAAATAGATATCTTATTATAACAAAGTCTATTCTCATTGCTAACCTTTCTTCCTATTTCTTTTGGACGCGGATCCAATTAACTTCAATTAAATCTTGAACACGTCTGATTGCCAACATATTTTTATTTAGAGGTAACTCTAACAATAACCAACCTATGATCAAAATGAAAACGCTTAGCCCTAATTCTATGTAAAATTAATTCCCTACAGTGTTCTCATACTACTATGGATTGAAAAATATTAATTGATATTGGGCAAAGTAATCAAATGCTGAATTCAGATATTTTCAAAAATTATATTATTTTACAAAAATATTGTAAATAGAGAAAGTGTGTGTAAGAGGTGTACTAAATTTATAGAAATCCAATAACAAAGGAGATTTATATAAGGTCTTCTAGAGACTCGACAAATGTCTGTGCAATTACTTGCCTTTGTAGAAGCGTTGATAAGAAATCTAAGGCGTGGTCAAATAGTTCCCGTTCTGGCCGCATAACATGAGATCTCTCGCTGAGTAATAAATATATTGATTCTTCTTTTTAAAATCATCATAAAATGATCATTTTTAGCATCAATTCCTTGCATTTATAGATTTATTCAGAAAATAAAACCAACATAAAAGTGTTTCTTTCAAGACTTCTCAGAACCTTCAACGAATATATTTTTAGTTATTTAGTGTCATTTTATTATTCATGATATCATTTTAAATTGGTATAAAAGAAATAGTCTTTTGGGGATGAATCTGAGAAATAGTGGGCTGGTGAAGTAAAGGAGAATTATTTTTATTTAAAAAAAAAGAAAGGAAAGGGCTGTTTTGCTTCCGCTAGTCATCACGATGAAGCAGCAAACCCTGAATTGCCTATTTTCTGGTCTCTTCTTTATTAGGCATTCCATTTAGGCGCCGCAAAATGGGTAGATAAGTGCTCTGATTTTTTTATTAATCCCGAACAAATCGATTTCATAAGATCCACAAGTAAATTCATGAATACGCCAGTGTCATATTTCATTTAAACTCAATGTAGGTGCTATAGGCTATAACTATAGCCTAAAAAACAAACAAAAGTGTAACTTGACGGTAAAAGAAAGCATCGCAACAATAATATTACTGACCGACATGTACAGAATATTCAGCTCTATAAGGGGGGGGGGGCAATAAATGGATGTAAACACAGCCAGTCGAATATCACCCCAGTCACGTTAACAGGGTTCTGGCGGTTATATAGACACACAATCAAAATAAAGATAAAATGCCATCTCCTCAAGCTACTGTCGTCATGTAAATGGTGCTGGTTAACCGAAGGCTTGGACCATCGTCTACATCAATGGAGAATTGCAATTAACTAGAAAATAACGTAGTGTTGTCAACCTTTGCTAAACATCTGCGTGGTAAAGTTGACGCTTTTGCCACACTTCTATTACAGCATCTAAACCTAAAGCAGAACACTGGGGAAGAAGATGGGTTTTCATTTTATAAAGGATGGTCACTAATCAGACGGGCCTCTTGTAGGATATTTTATTGCAAAACATATTATATTTCCTTACCTAGCTCCAATTTTGTATGGCCAATTCTAAAACTGATGAACTAAAAGAAACTATATTTAAATTTCCTTCTCTGTATATAAGCCATCTTTTTCGTATCTCAGTACTCTAAAGTTTAAAACTTCTAGGAAAATGTTGGATTAAAAACAAAATCTTTACCTTAATGCCATCGTTCATTGATCCTTAGTGTAAACTGATTCGGCTTCCGCAGCGAAAAGGTGGCGAGATCAGCGTGGGTAATTGACATTATTACAAATGTCAGACCAATAAACTATTAATGAACCAATTAACCAATAGCTGAACAGCTTGAAAGTTATTGCCACGATTCAAAGGATTTAAAGGCATATCACTGAGAAGAATCCTTACCTGTTACATCATTGAGATCTTTTTACTCAGCTAATTCTGAGACAGCCAGGACATGTATGCATGCTCTTTGCATGACAGAAGTTAAGCGAATCTTGGGTTGTTCTAATATCATATTTTAAAAGGGAGATTCAGGTAGAATTATCAGCTGTCATATACTGTAGTGCCACTCGCTGTCCAATGGTAGGGAAACTTGAATTTCAGCATGAAAATACTGAAGTATTGCATTGATTTATTCGGATGTTAGTTGAAATCGCAACAGATTCTACAGCACAAGGTCAAACCTAGGTTGGGTTTTAAATCTGACATTCTGGTTATAAGTTTGGCAAATGATTTTCAAATTGTAAAACCTTACGTGGTAACCTTAAAATGAAATAAGCGTAGGTGTTCATGGCCATGACACGGCTTTAATATGAAAAAAAGTTCCTGGAGAAATAGCGAAAGAATCAGTACACAATAAAGGAACATACATATGTTTTGAAAATTCGAGACTATTTTAGACGCGTAATATTATTTTTGAAATTAAACAATTTCTACTGACCTTACCGCAATATATCGAAAAATTAACGGAAGGGTCTGGCTTCCATTGCAGTAAGGGCAGTAGAAATTGTTTAGTTTCAAAAAGAATCTCACGCGTCTAAAATAGTTTTGAATTTTCATAACAGATGACGCGTAGTGCATCATAATACAAATGTTTATTTCAAAAAGGGGCACCTTGTGTTATTGAGAATTTTGGCTTGTGTGGGGGAAAAAGAATTATTACTCTTGGAGCAATTGCATCATACCCTCAGCTCATATCCTCGGACGAGGGCATCAATGAGGTTCTAAGATGATGATGTAAGGATGACGCAATTGTATCAAGTGTAATAATAATTATTATTAATATTCCCCTGCGCCCCTAAACAAAATAAAATACTCAATAACACCGGGTACCATATTTTTGAAGAAACCATTTGCAAATATAAATTTGATGGAGGTCATTATTATTTATTATTGCCACCGATGAATGTAGATGTTTTACTGCATTTTGAAAGGAAATATCCCAATAGGTTAAAAGTCGATCCTGCCTGGAGGTACTCATTTAAAAAAAATACAAAATGATATTTTAGCTTTTTTTTTATTTCTCTAGATTTATTTTTTAAAACTACCTAGAGTTCTTAAAAATTAAAAACATTTTCAAACCATATAGTACAACCTGGTATTTTTCAATGTCTTAACCAATGTTGAAGGCAAAAGCAAAACACTATGGATATTTTAGGGTTTTACAAAATAACGTATGGTATAGAAAAAAACAATGTGACCAAAATGTAAACAGAAGGCATCAGTTATCTTCTGCAGCAAATGGTCTGAACTAGGAACTGTGCAAATGCGCATATTTACTGAGCAGACAAACGACTAACCTGATCCAAAGCGCCACCGCCACGGCGAGAAGGGCGACCAGCATCCAACACGCGTCCATATCTACTGTTACGTCAATGTGGAATTGCATAATGTGGCGTCACGACGGCTCGCTTATTGGCGGAGCGTGTCACATGACTTTATTTACACTTTGTCGTCGTTAGATGGCAACACGCGTTCTACTTCGTCTATTCTTCTCTTAGTCTACTTTCAATTCTCACAGAAATACCAAAAATGTTAGTGTTACGGACTGCTATCCCTCGTCAGAGTACTGTAAGATGAACCTCGACGAATTGTCTTATTATTTTGACAAACATAGGCAGTTTTAAGCTTCTCAGTGTTTGGAGAGAAGAATGTTGTTTGTTTGTTAAGTGAATCGACCTCCCACATGTGTGCACCATTGGACAAATGTGACCACGTTTGTTTATAAGGGGGGGGACCATAGGTATGTGAGGACTCCTTTTCCCAGGAGTTGGGTGGAGACGCTTATAGCGTTCGCTGTGTCCGTGTTTGGTTGTCTCCCTGCATACCTGTGTAACCCGGTTCACTCCCTATCAACGCTGCAATAAAATATAAGTACTGTTTTTAAAATACAGGGTGATCCAAAAGTCTTGCACAACTTTAAAAATTAATAACTCCGTGAATATTTGCGCTAGAGCAATTCAGTAAACGCCTTTGTGTTCAGGATGCAATGTGATTTTTTAGGGAAAATAATGAAAAATTCGAAATTTATTTTGTTACAATTTTATTCGCTAGATGGGGTTCTACCAGAATCAGAGATTCAGCGGCCAAATTGTTTAATAAATTTAAAAATATACCTGATCTACACGTATTTTTTCTTTTTGAATACCAGGAAAGAACCCTAATAATATCAAATGATAAATTAATGAAACAACAATTCGCCAAAAGTGGAAGAATTGGATGACGATTTTTAAATGTAATCCGAGATTCCTAAAATAGGTAAATGCAAATTAAAACAAGTAGCAATAAAAAATTTAAATTTTAGATGCAGTTTTGTGAAATAGATTGAATGTTTGAAAAACACTGCTGAAATCAATACACGATTTTTTTGAATGTTAATATAGTACCAAAATTTATGATTGCACTACTAATAGGATTTCTTGCAATAAGAAATGTATAGTTTCTTGACAAATTGGCGACACTTGACTATTTAACTGGAAATTTCTCATGATCCAACAAATGAAATAAAGAGAGCGGTGACAAAATCTATTTGAGGTACTTTATTCCAAATATCCTATGGGCTTGTCAAATGTTATCATTGCTTATATTACACTATACAAAATTTTTAAAATGTGTCCCCTCAAATAAAAATCATTTTTAGATCGACCTTTTGCGTTGAATAACGTCGTAATAAAAGCATTGTGTATTTATTTTTTATTTTTTTGCGCAAAATTTCTAAAGTTAAAGGTGTACAGAGAATATTCCTTATGCTATTTATTCTAATGAGCGAAAAGCGATAAACTAAACATAAGCGGTAAAATTGTGTGCACCAGTGTTATTCGAGAAGTTATAACACTTTTGTCTGCACAAAATAATATAAGTTGTGAGAAAATGACTAACAAAAAAAATACTGTTCACAAAAAAAAAGTCAAGATGTGAGGACAGCATTTATTATCCCCATAACCCAACACAAAGAGCTGAAAAATTTGGTAGATAATAATATAATACATGGCAGCTTATATAACACATGAGGTAACTGCCTTCTATTTTGTATTAGGTCACAATCCTTGCTCAATGTGACGCCTTTCATTTTCAAACACCGCCTGAAGACGATGAGATGACATATTGGACAGCATTAAATAACATATCTGTTGAAATTGATTAAACGTGCTGTCTGATAGAAACCTTTACATGGCCAATGTGGTAAGCCAGTTTCGATAAACACGCGACTTAATCTACCCTCATAGCCAAAATTCGCAAGGCGTCAAGTCTGGTGATCTTGGAGGCCACTGGTGTATAAAATGACGACTTATCACACGATCCTCGCCGAACTTATCCTTCAGCAATTATTTGGCACCGGGGGAGATATGAGGAGGACCTCCATCTTGCATGAATGTTATTTCGCTTAGTGCTTGTCTGTCCTGCAATATGGGAATAACTTTCTCTCTCAAAAGTTGAACATAACGTTCACGAGTTACAGAAACGATTTTAAAAGTTCTCCCATTGATTTCTTCAAAGAAAAATGGCCCAATAATAAAAGAAGAAATAAACCCAAACCAAGCTAACTCTGGGCTGATGAAGTGGCATTTCTGTAAAAATCCTAGGGTTTTCTGTTGCCCAAATGCGGCTGTTTTGAAAGTTAACTTCTCCGTTTAGAGAAAAGTGAGCATCATCTGTCCATAGAACATTCGACAGCCAGTTTTCATCAGCATCAATTTGCCGGAAAAGCCATGCAGCGAATTCTTGACGCTTCTCAAAATCGCCGAATTATAGCTCGTGAAATCTTTGAATTTTGTACGGGTATTTTTTAAGAAAAATTCTTAGTGCTTTCCAAACTGTTCCACACAATATTCCTTTTTGACGAGAAACTTGTCGAGCACTTACTGCTCTCTCTCTCTCTCGGCCGTGCGGCCACGCGGCGCGCGAGCTCCGCGTTTTCTAGAGATTGAGATGGAGGCGATGGAGATCTCCAATGTATTTTCGATACTGGCGGAGAGCCAGGATGATGACAAGATTGATGGTGGCACTCCCACCCAGAAAAGACCTACCAATGCCGAGAAATCGGCGGAAGAATTTTTTAAGCCTGATTCGAAAAATACATTTTCAATCAAGCAAACAACCGGCGACTATGTAAATCAGGCCGCTGGGAAAAAACAAGCCGATGCAAATTGGGCGGAAAGAGTGGAAGCTTCGGAGAAGCAATCTGCTTTGGAATCGGATTGGAAGATTCCTAAATCCAACAAAAGAAAAGGCCGGGAATCTCCGATCAGCAAGCAAAAGTGGCAAAGGCTGAAGCCATCGTAGCCAGGCCATCACTACAACCGAGGCGGGAAGTAAGGGATGCTGTCACGCATATAAGAGCTAGCAGACAGCAGCAAGATCTAGCCAAAGCGAGGTCGGCAGCGGCTACATTTGATTATTGTTGCTTCATTGAATGGAGCCCGGACTTCCACCAAGTCCAGTACATGAAAGCGCTGGAGCAGATGCTGGGGAAATCTTCAGTTCACCAGCTCATGAAGATGTCCGGCCATGTCCTGGTGACACTTCCCAGCGCTGAGAAGTCGAACGCCTAATCGAGGAGGGCCTCACCATCGGCAGCACACTCCTGAGAGCCTTCCCTTACAGGAAAAGGGCCGAGAAGATCATCATAGGAAACCTTCCTATCGCCGTAAAGGATGACGACATCGTTGCGACGCTAAGGCCTTACTGCAAAGTGGCCTCGATGGCCTACGAAATAGTAACCTGCGAAGGTTACTCCTGGACCACGGGCAGTAGGGAGGCCTTCATCTTCATGAACGAAGGCCTTAAGATCCACCAGCTACCGGCGAAACTGGAGATCAAGTCAAGGGGTGAAACGACGCCAGCCTACATCTCCTACGGCGTCAAATGTAGCAAGTGTCATCGCCAAGGACATCGGCGTGCCAGCTGTCCCAGGAGAGACTTGGAAGAGCGCTCTACTCGACAACCTACCTCCCAGCATGGATCTCTTCCTCCTTCCACCCAGACATCGCCCTTGTCCCAACCTGATGCAACTACACCGGCTGCAGTTGGCCACAATGGTCCTGAGAAGGCCCCGGCCAAAAACGTTCATATTCCCATGAAACCTCCTCCTGCCAACAAAACCAGCGGTACCAAAGCTCTACCAGCGGCGGCAGAAGTGGCCACATCAAGTAAAGAGAGCCCGCCCAACATCGCCGCTCCTATCTTGACCATAGCCCCTGGATCCCGGATTCCGTTGAAAACCAATTCCCTTGGTAAGGAGGATGAATCATCAACTGACACAAGATCTAAAGCCCTCCGACAACTTGAAGAGGTACTTAAACAGCTCCCAGACACCGTGTTCGAGAATACCGAGTCAGCGGGTATGGAGAAGGAAAAGATCGTGCAGGCAATCATTTCCGAACGCAATTTGAAAAAGTTCTTGCCTGACCGGAAACCTGAACAGCTGGACAGCCTGATCAACCTCATCGGGACATTCGTCGACCGTGTATAGGACAAAGCCTGCCACCTCTACAAGCGACTCACCCATCTCCGGGCAGTTGCCATCAAAGGTAGGACCACGCAATGAGCTTCCGCATTGCGTCCCTTAATGTGCGCGGCATTGCCGTTCGAGCCAGGAGTGTGGAGATGTGCTGCTTCTTTAGGCAGCATGCAGTTGATGTCGCGTTTGTCCAAGAAACGAACGTGCTGGCTCTAAACAACATCCGGGACCTATGCCTTGGCTACAGCGCCGTCTTCGTGCCATCATCGACACCCAGGGGATCCGGCCTCGCCGTCGTCGCAGCGCCGGGAGTCACCGTCCTCTGGCATCGCGTTCTGTGGCCAGGCAAGATTGCCATCGCCAGCGTCAAGATCCGGGGTCTCGAGACCCGCGTCATCAACTGCCACCTCTCCCACACTCCCGAAGAACGGCATCTCCAACTGCAGATCATCGCAGAGGAAGCCATCAGAGAAGATGCGTGGGCCCTCGGCGACATCAACATCTCCGAGGAGTCTTCGAGCGACATCGGGTCTGGAGCCGTGGAAGCTTTCGCGGAACTCCTGGACCGGACCGCCCTCGTCGACATCGCCGCCATCTTCGATGCCGCGCACCTGCCTACCAGGGTCGCCAGTTACGGAAGCCGGGTTGACGCCGCCCGTTGGATCGAGTCCTTATACCATCAAGACTCTCTGGGCGCGTCACCCGTTACTGGACCCTCGATTACCGCAACTCGGACCACCGTGCCATCCTTCTCCAAGTGGGGGATCCCCCTTCACCGTCTGCGCCATCCATCTCCGCGCTACTGCGATCAGCGCCAGTCATCGAGAGGATTGAGGCGCTTCTTAGTGAAGCTTCGCAGGAAATCGAAGGCAACCCTACTGGAGATCTATGGGGAAAGTGGGGAAAATTGAAGCGGGAACTCGTTGAAGACATCAAGTGCCTCTACGTTCCCCGCGTTGAAGATGAGGACTACGTCACCAGGGCAAGTCGGTTTCTTCGCTTCAGGCTCGAGGCTGAGACCGTGGAGGCGGACTACCCTTCACTGCCTGAACTTGGGCGTGCCCTGCGTGTCCGACAACATCGCGCGGAACTGACGACCGTCTTCGACGCTCAGGGGAACCTCTTCGAGGGAAAGAGCCTGAGATGCTACGTCTTCAACTCCTTCAGAGAGCGCTTCAACGGCTCTACCTGCAGCCCGGAGGACATCGCTGGGTTCTTGGAGGGAGCTACTGAATGCATCACTCTGGAGGACAGTGACCCGCTTCATCGAGCAGATATCTCCTTGAATGAGGTGGAAGTTGCCATCAGCCGTCTGCCTCAAGGGAAAGCGGCTGGTTGGGATGGCATACCCTGCGAGCTTGTCAAGGGCTTCGAGGACTTCTTCGGTGGAGCCATACATCAAGTCCGCCGAATCCAAGCTTCGCGGGACTCTTCCAGAATCATCGAGGAGGAATATCATCTGCCTCGTCCCCAAAGCGCACGGTGGTCCAGGCCTAAGCGGTTACCGGCCCATTTCACTTCCGACGGCGGACTACAGAATCGTCAGCGGCGTTCTTCTGGGTCGTCTACGTCGCCACCTTCCAGCTATCGTGCCGGATTGCCAGACTTACGCCGTTCCGGGAAGATGTCCCTCCTGGAACATCGCGTGCGTGTCTGACGAGGGGGCCCTGGCCTTCAAGAACAAGACGCCGCTGGCAGTCATCTCCACCGACCTGCAGTCCGCCTTTAACAACGTGGACCGAGAGTTACTGGCCTCCCAGCTACGCACCATCGGCCTGCCTCCGCCCTTCATGGAATGGCTCCACCTGCTCTACGCGGAGGCCGACGCTACCATCAAGGTGAATGGAAACTTCACCCGCCCATTCAAAATGCGCAGAGGGCTTCGGCAGGGTTGTGCCTGCAGCGCAGCCCTTTTCTCCATCTTTACGGGTCCCCTCCTGCGCCACTTGGAGAGAATTCTCGGTAGAGGGAACGTCCTGGCGTACGCCGATGACATTATCCTGCTGATCCGCGAGGATTGGCAGTTTGAGAGAGTCAAGACCATCTTTGACGAATTCCGGCGTGCGTCGGGAGTCAGCGTCAACTTCCCGAAAAGTCAAGGACTGTGGTGCGGCGCCTGGAGGGACCGTGCCGACTCTCCGCTGGGCATCTCGTGGTCCGCATCCTCCATCACGGTGCTGGGCTGCGAAATAACATCAGGCCATGGAACCTCGGTCCAGGAAAATCACCTGCTGGGCATCTTGGAGAGGGCGATCTCCAGATGGTCCCCATTTGTCCGCGGCTTCTCCCTGGTGGGGCGAGCGAGAGCGGCCAACTCGCTAGTACTGGCGGCGGTGCTCCACCATCTGCACGGCTACCTGCCCGGTGATGCCACTATCGCCAAACTGCAGGCCAGGCTGACGCGGTTCGTCTGGGGATCCTGCCATCGCGCCGCCTGGACCCCGGGAGGTCTACTGGCACGTCCTGTGTCCGTCGGTGGCGTAGGACTGCTCGACATCAGGACCCAACTCCAGCTCGCCTGCTTCAAGGGGGTCCAGGCTGCATCCAGAAATGGAGGCAAGAACGCCTACTCTTGGCTGGTGGAGTCTGGAGCCTGGATGACCCCCTTGTCCTCGGGTTCCTGGTTGCTGCCTCGCCGCCGCCGGCTGCGGATCTATGGGGGCAAGCCTCCTCCATCCTGGGCCTGAACCATCGGGTGTTGCCTGCTCACACTCTACTGAACCTGCCCCTCGTCGTGCCTGCAGGTTCCTGGCGACGCCATCGCTTCGGGCTCCCTCTAGATGGAGAGGAGTTCGCGTCCGCGACCTGGCAGGCCGTGCTCCGCCGCCCATCGCCAGGCTTACAAGAAGCGCCTGCGAAGATGCAGCTGCTCTTGGGGCATTTTGCCAACGCCTGTCGTCGACGTGCCCTCCACTAGCCTGGCGTTCTCATCTCTCCGTCGCTGCTCCTTCGGGGGCCATGCAGCGGACATCGCTCTGCGGCTAGCCCTGCACGCCCTGCCTCATCCGGGGCACCCGGCGTCGAGCCAGCCCGTCTGCATCGCCTGCGGCTCCAGCGACCTGTCGCTGGCTCATCGCTACTGGTCCTGCAGCGCCGTCCGCCCTCTCATCCGAGAGGTGTTCTCCATCATCGGGCGGCCGCCGGACCTGCAATCCTGGATCTTCGCGGTGAACCTCGAGAATCACGCCATCACCATCTCCTCAGCGGCAAAGCATGCCATCTACGTTTTCTTCGTAGATCGCGAAATGCGTGGTATCGCTGGGGACCCATTAGCGATCTTCCATCAAACTATGCAGCGGTGGCAGAGGCGCCATGTACATAGTTGTATTTTTAATCATTTTTAAAATCATTTTTTTTTATTATAACCATCACCTTCATTATAAATTTCTCATTTTCTCATAATTAGTGCGGACTGTGCACTTTACATGTATTGACAGGATGTCAATAAAAATATGTCAATTGTCAATTGTCTCTCTCTCTCTCTCTCTCTCTCTCTCGGCCGTGCGGCCACGCGGCGCGCGAGATCCGCGTTTTTCAAGTCTGAGATGGAGAATATAGAGTTGAGTAACCCCTTTGAGGTATTGGCTGAAAGCCATGTGAAAGGGCTGCAAAAGCCCATGCCAACCTCACCAAAATCGGCCAAGTCTCCGCCGAGGAATCACCAATAGAATCTGAAATGCCTGAAATTCATTCAGATTCAACAAATGACAAAAATGCAAATACTAAGCTGGTGGCGGACGGCGGACATGCAAATATTTGCCGCAATTGGGCTGATTTCCTGGAACAGGAAGACCAGCTTATCGAGAGACAAGATGTGAGCTTCACCAAAGTGGGCGGCTCCAAGAAGAGGCCGAATGACTCTGACCACGCCAAGTCGGGGACCAAAAAGGGATGCATCCAGGCACCGGGAATTCCTTCAAAAAGCAGCTGGCCACGAGTCACACCAAGACCCAGCAAGGTGCAAGAGTGTCAGACCACCAGGTAGAAGCAGGCAACCTTCCGAGCAAGGTCGGCAGGCGGACCAATGTGCCTACCTGGAGTTCTGCCCATATTTCACGCAAGAGAAGTACTTCCGTGCGTTGGAAGCTAAGATGGGCAAGGGAACCATCTACCAACTAACGAAGATGGAGGACCACATCCTGGTCGGCCTCTACAAACTAATAGAGGAGGGTCTCAACATCGAAGACGCCAACCTGCGTGCCTTCCCCCTCAGGAAGAGGGCCGAGAGAATCGTGCTCGGCAACGTGCTCTTCTTCGTAGATGACGCTGACCTCGTCACTGCGCTGCGGCCCTACGGACAGGTCACGTCCATGGAGGATTCCTGCTGGGATGATGCTCGTCGGGAAGCTTTTATAACTCTGCGCGACGGAGTAAAGCTCTCCCAGATCCCTGCCCGGCTGGACGTCAAAGCCAAGGGAGTGGTCACGCACGTCTACGTGACCTACGGCATCAAGTGTTCCCTGTGCTACAAGCAGGGACACAAGCGTGCCAACTGTCCTCGCAAGACTGGTCTCCAGGAGGATAAGCTGGTGCTCTTGTGGATGCTCCTGATGCACGCCTTAAAGCCTGGACCAAACCACCCTCCACTTCGAACGCCCCTCCTGTTGCCGCAGCACCACCGGCTGCTGCTGTGGTCGCAGATCCTCCTTCCAGCGACACAGTGAGAGCAGTCAAGGCGGTCGCCCTGACTCCTCCTACACCGGAAAATCAAAGCGAATCTCTCCTCGAATCTTCCCAAATAAAGCTCTTTCTGGCTGAGAATCATGATGGCCAGCCGTCGCCGATGATCACGTGACCTACGTCCGCCCACCCCACCCCCCATTACGGAGAGCATTACGGGATTATCTTCCTGCTTTGTTTACCATTATGTAAATACGTTCTCGCTAGCTTTGCCTTTGTTTTTCCATTTATTTTTTTATGTTCTTTATACATCCTAATAAAACTAAAGTTTACATATAAATGTTTCTCTGATAATTGCGCTAACAATTATGATTAATAGACTGAATGCCAACAAGTGAGTAGTTAAACGTCTTATAGACTAAGCCTTTTTTTCAACGTAGAAGAAAGAAACGCTACTGTTTGCTAACCCTAAAAGATAAAAGGAGATGGATTTTTTTTTTCAATTAGAACACTTTTATCGACTTCTTAGTCAATATTTGCATGAAAAAGATCGAAGGAATTATATACAATCACCCAGGTGTTCTTCCCCACCGCGATAGTGTCCTCCTCCAGGCAATGACGGGGTCCTCGATGGCCTGGGCCAGTCCGACCTGGATGAAATATCGGTTGATTCTTGATTTCGCCGATGTGAGATGGCCAGATCGTCTTCTATCAGGCCTGTCCCGAAGATCCAGGACTGGAGGTCAGGGGGCCTCCCTATGATGTTGAATGCCTCCTGGACGAGAGGCCTGATGTGAGGGCAGCTCCAGTACCGATGGCCCAGAGAGCCATCGGGGGAGCCGCAGGCAGGGCAGGAAGGACCGGCAGAAGCTGGATGGTCTGGGTGAGGCAGGGCATGGAGGGCCAATCGCTAGGCGATGTCGGCATTATGCCCCGAGAAGGCTCCGCACCGCAGCAAGGTCCAGCTCACTCTTGCAGGCACGTCGACTATGGGCTGCCATCTCGCGATGAGCCGGGCGATCGGCAAGGCCGCCAGGCGGGGGCGATCCAGGGCGTAGGGCCGAGCGGGTGGTGGTATTGGTTAGGGCCCTTGTTGTCCCGCGTAGGACAACGGACTCAGCCAGGCTGGACTCTTTGTAGCTCCCCTGGAGGTTCTCCGCCATGATGTTCTGGCAGAAGGCGGCGAGGGCTGCGGCGTCAGCGAGGGCGGAGCGAGTGGGGTGGACGATTGGAGGGGTAGCCCAGGTCTCGGACTCGAGCGCCGACCCAGCGCGCGGGAGCCAGGAGGTTAGGTGGGCGGAAGAACCGGCAACCGCCGATGATGGGAAGGTCCAGCAGCTGGGTCGTCGGAGCCACCCGGTGGTTGAGGGTCAGGATGCCGGATATGCCCTCCCAGATCCGAAGGAGCCGGAGATGCCGGGACTGGAGTCGGGTGCCGTCGGGTCGAGGTCTCATCCAGGTCCCGCTGGTGACCAGCCAGGAGAAGCCGTTCCTACCTCCTCGGAGCGCGACCTGGACCCCCTTCAGGCACGCGAGATGGAGCTGCGTGCCTATGTCCATCAGGCCGATGCCGCCCGCGACGACGGGTCTCGCCAGGATGCCGGCAGGAAGCCATGCCGTTTGGTCGGGTCCCCAGATGAAGCTCGACACGCGAGCCTGCAGCTTCGAGATGGTCGTGGCCTCTAACAGGTACGAGTGGAGGTGGTGCTGGATGGTGGAGATCACCAGGGAGTTGGCGGCCCTGGCTCGCCTTGCGGCAGGCAGCTTCCAAGAGAGCCAGAAGATGTTGTTCTCGGTGCGCGACGGAGCTCCTCGTGGCGATGCTCGTTCCCAGGACCCGGATGGAGGTGTTAGACCAGGAGGCACCGAGGGGAGAGTCACCTCGCTCGCGCCAAGTTCCGCACCAGAGGCCTGCGCTCTTCCCGTAGTTCACGGCGATCCCAGAGGCTGAAGATGGATATTTCTAATAGATCCGTAAATATTAATAAGTTGAATAGCCTCAATTATTCAACATGGTCATACCAAATAAAACTGATTTTGAAGGATTGTGATCTATGGTCAATAGTAGATCCAGGAGAGGCTAAGCCCGAGGAAGCAGATCATGTGACTTTGTCAAGATTCAATTCAAGGCAGAACAAAGCACTAGCAAAGATCTGTCTGTCCATTGGTGATGAACAGCAACAGCATGTTTGAAATATAAATCCACCAAAGGAAGTTTGGACTGAACTTGAAAACCTGTATTCACCTAAGGATAGCAAATTTAGAATTTTGCAACTACGTCGGAAACTGTACTCGCAGAAATACAACAGCATTCAAGTATGGACTCGTATTTGGCAAGCATCAATTTTGTTGTAAGTGAACATACAAGTACAGGAGACAAAATTGAAGATGAATATTTAGCCATGATTATCCTTTGTGGAATGCCAGAAGATTGGGAAAGTGTAGTGTCCACACTGTGTAATTTTCCAGAGAAAGAATTCACTTGCGCCACAGTGAAACGGAAGCTTTTAGCAGAAGCTGAGCGAGGCTATGTTCCACCAAACGGAGAAAAGGGTGCCTTAACTGCAGAAGTCTCAGAGAAACAAAGAACATTGGATAGAACTAAAAGTTGGAAGAAGACCAAAGATGTTTTGGATTTGGTAAAATAGGACATTTGGCCAAGGACTGCTACAGGTTGAAAGCAACCAAGCATGAATCCCATGGAAAACCACCAAAGGAGATTCCAAAGCATCAGACAAGGGCCAAAGGGATGTCTGTGACATGTGGTACATCCATCGCCAATCCAGAAGACACTTGGATAATATACTCTGGAGTAACTCACCATATGACACCAAATAATAAATATTTTTCTGACCTCAGTGAAGAAGTTCATGGACAAGTGACCACAATAGATAAGACTGTAATTCCTTAGACAGGGAAAAGAACTGCCTACGCAACACTGAAGGGAAATTTGGGTCAACATGATGAGATGACAGTTGCCAATTCCTTGTTGGTACCAGGGATCAAGACTGGAGTTATTTCAGTTCTACAAGCGGTGGAGAATGATCGGAAGGTGATCTTTGACAAGCGCGAATGTCATATTTATGATGATGATGACAACCTACTAATTGAAGCGGAGAGAAGAAGTAGGCTTTATGTTGTTACCACTACTCCTCATGCTGATTCTTCAATTATTTTACTGAATCATTCATACAGCCTAGAACTTTGGCATCAAAGACAGATGCACATTAACAGTCAAACTATTATTGATTTGATCAAGAACGATCTAGCAGAAACATGGATTGATTACAATTTCCCGATGGACATTTGCGGATATACCATTCACGAGTCTTTTGCTATCAGAAATTCTAAAATTGGTAGATGTACTGGGGGAATTGTGGTTGGAATTAACAATTCTTTAGGCAAAAATATAGCAGAAGTAGAAATAAAGTCTAACTGTATGATAATTTATTTCAATTCAAATTCATTATGCAAAGTATGCATAATATTTACATATCTACCTCCAAACGAAACTATGAAATCAAACTTATGTAAATTATCTAAATTAATTGAAGAAATACTATCCCAGGGATACAAAATAGTATTAGCTGGTGATTTTAACTCTCGAATAGGAACTTGGGGAGAATTCCACAATGTTTTTGGGCTGCCTTCGTTCCTCTCCCCAAAACGTAATTCTAAGGATAAGGTGACTTCGCCACACTCGAGTCAATATCTTGAGTTTCTTGACAGCAACCTGATATCTATTGTAAATGGTAGAACATTATCTGATAAAAACGGTAACGACACCTACATTTTTTAACATGGCTCATCTGTTGTGGACTTTTGTATAATTACACTTTCTCTTCTAGACTGTGTTGTTGATTTTAAAATAGAAGATATCCCCTATTCCGACCACTAACCTATTAGACTGGCAATAAACCTAGATCCAGATTCTACTTACGTAAATATTTCGAAACAACCAAATAATAAGCATTCAATTTATGCTAACTCAGTATGTCGAAAAAAGTATAAGTGGGTACCTGTAAATTCAACGAGGTTTACGCAAACATTAGAAGATATAAGTGGAAATTGGAATGAGTCAATTGATAATATAATGAATATAATAACAGACCAAATAAAAAGAGCAATGGTTAAAACTGAAATGCAAACTAGATTAAAGTCAGCTGGTTCAAAATCCAGTCCTTGGTTTGATCATGAATTCTATATGACTAAAATATCTATGAAATCCTACCTCTTAATTTATGTTAAATCAAATAAAGAACAAGACCGTAACACATATATATATATATATATATGTAGTATATTTTGAGTTATATGGTTCACAACCTTCTTCTGATATTCATTATATCTATATATTAAAATATGTATCGAACAATGGAAGTGACAATAAAACAAAGAGGAGGTAGACCAGAGACGACAAAGGCCAGACGAAATACAACCTGGCGCCATAAAGTAACGTGATTACAGTAGCCAATGAGGAATCGCCACATATGCGAGCGTCCCAGAGTATATAAAGAGCCCAGAAATGGGACAAAGGGAGTTATTCAGTTAGTTGTTTTCAGAGCGACCCCGTTACGGTCGGTCGGATCTCTCACCCCTATCCGCGATGTAGACTTAGGGCATCCGTGGCGCCCGGGTCCGCTGCCTTCGTCCGTGGTCTACCTCTTTCTCTTGGAGTTACCATCTAGACCTGCCTCTGTCTCTTGCTGTCCCAGTGCGGGAATCCCATCACGCACCCACTACCACGACTGCCCAGCACATTCCACATCGGGTTTACTACATATATATATATATATATATATACTAGCGGATGTGCCCGGCTTCGCCCGGGTTTTACCCGAGTGAATGTTTGTCTAACGAACATTTGTTAAAACAATTCTCTATAAACTTATAAAACGTACTCGGCTTCGCCCGGGGTTTTACCCGAGTAAAAGTTTGTCTAGCGAACATTTGTTAAAACAATTCTGAAACAATCCTGAATTTTGTCTTTCCTAATTTTCTACATTAGAAAATCATAGTTTTATCTAGTGAACATTTTTCCCGTGTCACATTGCCGTGTCATCCTGAGATATTCTTACTTTTGATAAATAATATTTAAGATAACAAACTTAGTGATAAGAAAACTTGTTATCATCGTCACAATGGGGGCGCTGCTTGCGAGTTAAATCTACAAATCTGCAAATAACTCTAAGGATATTCAAGATATTCATGAAATTATTTTTCAAAAACCTTCCCGGTGATATACCTAATAATATCCCAAAATTTCACGGCGATTGGATGTATGGTTTTTGATTCTATAGAGTACAAACAAACAAACAGACAGACAGACATTCAATTTTATATATATCGTCGCGTGAAGGCATCGCGTGATCATCCGAAGCAGTTTAAAAACAAGAAACGCCCTGATGAAGTTAGGCGTATAGCCTATTGAAATATTGGCATTTTATATTAAATAAAATGTTTGTTTTATTTTAGATCCAAAATATGCCCTTTAATTAATATATATATGTAGTATATTTTGAGTTAGATAGTTCACAACCTTCTTCTGATATTTATTATATAACCCCATATCTATATATAAAAATATGTATTGAACAATGGAAGTGACAAATAAAACAAAGAGGACGAGGTAGACCAGACGAAAACAACCCGGCGCCAGAAAGTGGCGTGATCACAGTAGCCAATCAGGAATCACCACATATGCGGGCGTCCAATAATATAAAAGGCCCAGAAAAGAGACAAAGGCAGTTGTTTTCAGAGCGACGCCGTTATACGGTCGGGTTTCTCACCCCTATCCGCGATGTAGGCTTAGGGCATCCGTGACGCCCGTGGTCCGACTGTCTTCTTCCGTGGTCTACCTCTACCTTCTTGGAGTTACCATCTAGACCTGCCTCTGTCCCTTGCTGTCCCCGTGCGGGAATCCCATCACGCACCCACTACCACGACTGCCCAGTACATTCCACATCGGGTTTACTACAGAACCCGTTAAAGTCGACAGGATGACTGAGGACAGCAACATGCAGAGGATGACGGAGGCTGGAGACGAATACGTCGCGGATGCCCTCACCAACATGCAACCCCACTGCGAAGACCTAGTAAGCCGCCGTCACCCAACAGAAGTTACAAGCTTCTACGAGCTCTACTTGGAACGTCTTCCCCATCAGCGGGACAACAACTAAAGACCAAGTCTCCTGACTGAACAATCCTCAAAACTGTGAGTTTTTAAAACAACTCGATTCTCCATAAATTTAATGCTTATTTTCACTGTAATCATTTCAAATCAAATTTTGCAATTTTTATAACATTTCAATTCAAATTTTAAATCTTGTACACCCTCATTTATCAATTTTTACTTTATTTTAAGCAACCTTCAAATTTTAATTCATTAATTTCAATTTTACAAAAAAAATCATATTATATTTTAATTACTCGAATCATATTTTCTAAACTTATTTGTGTGTTTTTTTTTTAATATCTTATTTTTATACCAAAAACACCAATGTCTTAATCAAATATTCAAAACTTTGCAAAAATCATTTTTATGTTCACTATTTTATGTACACGCCCCATTCAAATTATAAGTCACTATCATGCCATTGCCCTTTTACAAGTATAAATTTCGCACTACCATAATCAACAATTTAAAATAAATATTCAAATTTTAATAAACATAGGTAAAACGCATTTTTTTTAATACAAAAATCGAAAGATACAATATCTTCAAAAGCACAACTAGAAAAGTAACTGTCCTTCCCCAAAACAAGTTAAAAATTCCAACATAGCTAGACTCCCTCGTCCTTTTCCTTTTACATGCATAATTATTAATCATCCACACATCTCTCTCAACAAACTTCAACACACTCCCACATCACTTTCCCCAATTGGCCACCATCTATTAACGCGCGATTTAACAACACATCCAATTTCGAGCCACACGAGCGCCATATCGTCGCGAACAAAAAGATTTCACGATAAACATGCCACCTATATAACAATCTGAAAATTCTCGATGTGTTTCGTACAACAACCACCCATTCGGAAACAAGTTAGATGCTGTACCAAAAACAAAGACTTCACGTGACACCTTTCTATTCAATTCACTCACTAGTGTCACACAGCGCATCACAACAATTTTTCTCACTTAATAGGCCACAAAGATGCCTTCATGCCTGTGACACTTCTCACCCCAAAGCGTGTCCACGTCGAAAGTCGCACTTTTACTCACATCTAAACCTGACATCATTGAATAACATTTTTTAATATGTCCGCAACAACGTCGAGACACAACGCTTGCGAACACCGAGAAAACTATATTTTCAAATAGGCAAGAAACCAATTACCACTGTGGGGGCTGAGAGATTTTCTTCCAGCCTACTGGATGACTCACAGCGCCGCCAACAAAAACAAACAACCCAGCGGCGTCAGCAGGCAACAAAGGATTACCGCGGCCATGTTAACATGACACATGTTGACATTGACACCAGTTTCAGTTTACCATCACCGTGTCGAGGTGTCTCTATTACCACAAATTGGCACACCGGTATTCTAGACTTCGTGTCCATCAAACAACCTACCAGATTAAAACGGATAGGAAAATTATATAAAATCCCTTTTATAGCAAATCTTATTTTTATAATGTTATAGAATAGTTTATTGTTTTGTCAACCCGTTTAAAAATTAGGTCCCCACCATCTCTAAAATCGATCCTGTACATGACACCATGTGAGACGCCATCTTGGCCTCCTGAAAGAACAATTAAATCACCAAAATGGCGTCCATCGCCACGACACTATTCCAAACATCGTCTAATTTGCGTTTATTAGTATTGCATCACGTGGGGAACACACTAACCTAAATACTTACTATATTTTAAAATCTTATTCATTTATATTTTTACGATCCTTGATGTGTGCCATTTTATATTTTAGAATCAATCCATATATTTTAGGATATTTCTTTTACATTAAGATATTTCTTTTCCTTCCATCCCTAAACAGTTAAAATCAGTAGCCAACCTATATAAACATCACCTGAAATCTTATATTCTTTGACATCATTTGTTTTAATTTTCCATGGCCTACGTCTAAGCTAATTTAACTTAAAAATTTTGTTATAACAGTGACGCCTTATCCCAACTGTCCCTTCTTATATCTTGATCCTTCCAACTTTACCTTCCATACTTCTCTCGTCTCTTGATCATTTTCCATTGGCCTTCTATGCCTTCATTCTAACCACCCCTCGTCCATCGCAAAGTTCCTGTTTGCCGATTTTTTTTTTATTGATTTGTCCCAGTGGACTATTCCTTCCTCGCCATCCCATCCTGATGGTGTGTTCAGGAAAATCCATGGCTTATTTTTTTTTTATTTACACCCAGGTCGCCGTCCCAGCATTCTTTATTTCATTATTTTTTCCTCAAACCCGGGTTCAATCAATCAATGGCAACAGTCGAGCCCTGTTTTCACAATCTACCTCCATCCTCTAACCTCTTCAACGGTTCCTGAGACTCGTGCTCGTCAACATTTTTTAATTTTATTTTTTAATGATTCATCGACCTGGTACACTCTTCCTCCCCATGTTAACTCCACACGGAGAGCTTGGGTAACCAGCGAGAATTTTTTTTCTCTAACGCTCGACCCAGGCCATTATCAGCACGATGCGCCCACTCATTTTTCGTTTAATTTTATTTTTCATCTGGTCGAGCTCAATCACCGACAGCAGCGCAGCTCTTGAGACACCATCTCTTTTTAACCTCTCTCAGAAAAAAATTCTTTCCCATATTCTCCCATTACCTACCTCCCCTTCGATCTTCACGCCTTTTGCCCATCTGATCTAATGCTACTTACAGAACATCTTGAGATTGCTGAACCCTGAAAACAATACTTCGCTTCTAAGCTCGTATTGCAGGGCAGGACTCCTGAGATGTCCTTCACAGAAACCAATTCAGACCTTCTTCCTTTATTCCTCACTGCGTCACTACCTATCGCAAACCTTTTGCTTAAGTCAATTTTCTTTTATATTTTATTTTACTTTTATTATCTCTACTTCTCCTCCTTCCTGAATTACATCCCTGAAACTATGTTGTAAATACTTAAGGCACCTTAAGTAACAAAAAACTGTAACTAGTATACCAACTTTCCCAAATATTTATTTTCGCTATTGTGTGTGTTTACTTTAAATTTATCCTTCCTATGCACTCCTCTTATATATTTTTTGTAGTTTTATAATATTATATAATATTTGTTAGGTTTGTTAGGTCATCATTCATTACATGTCATTCCCCCAACCAAATCTTCATCACCGGGGGCACATTCTGTAGTATATTTTGAGTTAGATAGTTCACAACCTTCTTCTGATATTTATTATATAACCCCATATCTATATATAAAAATATGTATCGAACAATGGAAGTGACAAATAAAACAAAGAGGACGAGGTAGACCAGACGAAAACAACCCGGCGCCAGAAAGTGGCGTGATCACAGTAGCCAATCAGGAATCACCACATATGCGGGCGTCCAATAATATAAAAGGCCCAGAAAAGAGACAAAGGCAGTTGTTTTCAGAGCGACGCCGTTATACGGTCGGGTTTCTCACCCCTATCCGCGATGTAGGCTTAGGGCATCCGTGACGCCCGTGGTCCGACTGTCTTCTTCCGTGGTCTACCTCTACCTTCTTGGAGTTACCATCTAGACCTGCCTCTGTCCCTTGCTGTCCCCGTGCGGGAATCCCATCACGCACCCACTACCACGACTGCCCAGTACATTCCACATCGGGTTTACTACATATATATGTCATAATTTGTATATAATTAAATGCAACCCCGACCCACTATGTATGTACCATGTATGATTTTCAAAGACTTAATAAAGAACAAGGTAACTGGAGGGAAGCAAGTAGCATTAAGATATAGGAAGTAGACCTAAGATTGGCACGACTATTCTGGGCACCCCTGTGTCAATACTGCAGGGGCAGAGACCGGGCGTCTCTAGTGACCGCAGAAGTTATTTTAGCCAAGATTCACTCAATACTTCCTGACAAACAGGACGTGTCGAGTGACCAGAAGTTATAAAAGTTTGAGAGACATCCAGTACTTCCGGCAAAAACAGGACGTGTCTAATATCCTTCGAAACTATAAGCGTCAAGCCACCAAACACTTCCTGATGAAATCGGATATACCAGGCAGGGCACAGCTTTCATCAAGGGAAGCCGCCGGCCTATCAGAAGATAGCACCTTAAGTAGGTCAACCAATAGAAAAAGAGCATGTGACATCTCTCAACCAATCAGAGAGAAACTGACTCGTGGTGTTAAATCGAAAGACAAGAATAGTTAGTAGTGATTTAGCTTCCAAGAAGGTGACATCTGCTCTAGACCTCTCTCCCTCTGCTCATCCTACAGCTAAGTACAATCACCGCCATGTGATCAACTAATTAATAAGTCAAATCGCTCCGTCTTCTCAAGCTTTCTTCCCTCCAACCCAGTTGCCTTTTAATTTCAAACCCCATCATGTGTCCTGATTATTCCTAACTGTGTGCTTCACTTACCACTCAACGACTGCGCTTCAACCAAATCTCACCATTCGCATCCAACAACAAGAAACCCCGCAACGATATTGCCACAGAACGGTTAAGTCGACAGAATTCTACAACAGTGTAATACAACAAATATTATAGTGTAATAACAATTGCAGCATCATATTACACAAAGTCGACAGGATTCTACAAAAGTGTAATACATCAAATATTGCAGTGATGTAATAACAATTGCAGCATCATATTACACAGAGTCGACAGGATTCTACAACAGTGTAATATATCAAATATTACAGTGTAATAACAACTATTGCATCATATTACACAAAGTCGACAGGATAAAGATTATAGAGCTTAATCAGGATAAAGATGGAAATTAACCCAGGCGCCAGCACAACAAAAGGCAATGACAACCCAAGAGAGAAGGAACTGGCAACGAACGGAAAGAAGCTGACAACGAACGAGGCGACAAGATATACCCTGGCGACGGTAATTTTAGAACTGACCGCCGCGCTACAAGGGGCGAGATCCCCGCAACTGAAAGCGGTCTTCCGGAGCGCCACCCTCGGGACAACCGCCGCCCGCACCGCCGGTACGTGTCCGAACAGCCTGACATCCACCGAGGAATCGCCATCCGCCATGCCGTACCAGTACACCCGGAAGCAACCCACGCGACACGGACCCAGTGTACCGACAACGCGATCCACTCGAATGGAAGCAGTACAAATGACTAGATTTCCCTTTCAATCGCGCGGACAGTGCAAAAGGTCCCGATCCGGTTCAACAGATATTCCAAGCCAGCCACACCAAGCCGAAGACGCCACAATGGAGACTTTTCGAGACTAAGGTAGGCAATCCACCCAATGACACCATCAAATTAACTTTGGACTTGTATCTGACCCAGGACCTACCATGTACCTTTCTCATTGAACCAGACGCAGGTTCGAACATATTGCCGTATCATTTATACAATAGATTAAAAGCACAACTCCCCAATTTAAGTATTAAAAAACCTTCCCTTGATCTATCCACCCTAAATAGCTTTACGAAAATAATAGGACATTTAACTTTCCCTCTGACAATAGGCCAAATAACCCGTAGAGAGAACTTCCACGTGGTAAATGCATCCTTGCCATTTGGAGTTCTTACCTTAAAAACCCTTTATCAGTATAAATTAAAACTAAATTATAATCGCGGCACTATTTTCCAACTTGGCGTCCCATTGTCTAATACTATCTACCACTTTAAACATGTATCAAATGAATGCAAGCACGGGCTAGGCCAAAACCTGTCCCAAAGGACTCACACAGCACCCAAAGCTTTCACACATGGAAAACCTTGCCTGCATTCATTGCCCAAACCCCAAATATTTACATGCCACCATTATAATCTCACACCACACAACTTTTCACTCAACCCAATTACCAGTACTATATGCCCACAATATGTAAAGCCACCACGACTCCAACCTACAATCCCAATAATGCCCAAAAAAGTGTCCGTACACCGACACAGCTCACCCACTTACCACACAAAATCCACACATGACCATACTTCGCAACGCCAGAAACACGCAAATGTACCTCACAACACACGCAACACGCACGCCAAAAGACAACAACAACGACAAACAAGCGCATGCACAACCGTTAAGGATAATACAATCATCCCATCTACACAAAACATAGAAAAAATTCACGCCACCAAACAACCACACAATCGAAAAACCTTGCGATCTTTCCTAAAAGCTGTGAACACCTATAAAGAGTTCATTCCAGACCACGCCCGCTTGCGGACGCCACTTGTCAACCTTCTAAAAAAGGATGTCATGTGGGTCTGGGATGACGAATGCCAGAAAGCGTTCACTAATCTGAAAGAAAACCTTACCACACACCCCACATTACACCTTTACCAGGAAGGTCTGCCATGCCAGGTGTACTGTAACACCTCAACATTCAGCATTACAGGCGTTCTTAAACAAGTCTACCCTGATGGGAAGACATACACCATTCAACATTTCAGCCGATCTCTGCGTAATCACGAGCGAAATTATTCAGACTTGGAACTACAATGCCTAGCCATTGTGGAAAGTGTGGATAATTTCCGCACCTGTCTAATGGACAGAAAGTTTACAATATTTTCTGACCATCCCGCATTGCAGTGGTTGAAAGAGATCAAAGCTCCGTCAGGCAGATTGTTTCGATGGAGGTTAAGATTGTCAAGATACGAATATGAGGTCCGTAGCATAAATGGAGTACAACAATATGAAACGGGCGTTGTAACTCGTATCCCATTTTGTGGCTTTCTAGATGCGCCACTCATAAAGAGCCAACAGTCTTCTCCACCGGGAAAATCCCGCGTGACTATGGATCCCAATAAACTGCGCACCGTCTCCCGAAAAGGAGTACTTAAAACTATAGTCCCAAATTCATTTACAACCAGACTTCTTAAGTCCGTACACACACAACACCACCACCCAAACATCTCCAAGATGACGAGACTCATCTCAGCACAATATTATTGGCAGAACATGACACAAGACATCGCAAAACAGGTAAAAACCTGCCCCACCTGCCGATTCGCTAGAAGAATCGATGAATACAAACAACCTGCACGTAAAAATACCGACACAGGTACCCAAACAAAACAAAATTCGTACATAAAGCACAGCGTACACACAACACAAACAATGCCAAAATTACCACATCCACGTCAGAGAAAAGATCACACATCTCAACCTAAACCAATTACCGCCGACATATCTCTAATAAAACCATTGACGGTCAAACAGGAGAACTATAAACCTGACAACCAGTTCAATCATATCACACCACTCCCTAAAGATATCAAACAGGAGAACTGCGAACCTACCAATCATTCAAATTCTACAATTTATAAGGTTCAAGCAAATAGTTCAGAGTCCCCAGTTACAAAAATGTGGACGAACATGGGACAATATCCTATCTTTCATCTGATTTTTATCCTTTGTTTATTAGTTCTACCGTACAACTGTATTCCAATTTTATTCATTAAGTACTTGTTTATCTATGCTATGCCCGATCAGAAAATCTTCGAACTACAAGAGGTAGTTTTTAATTTAGGACAAGCAGTTTTTCATTGTGGACAAGCAATTCTTCATTGTGGACAAGTATTTATAAAACTTCTCATAATTTTAGGAACCATCTTCGCAGAAAATCTAAATAAACTCCGAAGAGATAGCAGTAATTGAAGGATGACCAACCGATGCCAGAGAAATCACGCTCCAAAAACAAGATCTGAGCCGCACCAAAAATAAATAGACGGGAGGAAACGAGAATTTGAGACACCACGACGGAAGTGTAGTCCGCAGCGGATAAATTCGGCCTCTGTAAACAAAGCGAAGCGCCCTCGTCCGATCTCCAATTTCATTCCCTCTCTTTTGCCCGACACACCCCACTTCCGTATCTCTAATTACAATGAGAAGACCCCCTATTGAGGTCGACTGGGAACCTCACTATGCCACCGGTTTTGATTCCAGTTCGAGTCTACATATCGATTTTTACCAACCAATTACACATCCACGAAACAACACCTAGAACTAACTCACACAACTCTTACACAACCGACTTCTAACATTTTTCACAACACACACACAAAGACAAAAAATTACACATAAAGGTTATATAGATTTCCATGTCTCCTGTACACAGCATAAATGCACTTGAGGGCTAGAATCACGTTTTTCACCTAAGTGTCGATACAGACGAGACAAAAAATTTATAGGGCATAATTGAGCAAGTAAAACATTTATAGGGCAAAATGGAACAATCAATACATTTAGATCAGGGCATGTAGATACCAAAGGGTTCCAACCAATACATCTTATTTTTCATATCAATCATTTTTATTATTTTCTCTCAATTAAAAGTTAAATATTTAATCAATTTATCAAATTATTCAACTTATTACCACTTTTTATCATTAATTATCATTTTTTTTTCCAATTAGTTTATATTATCATTTTTATTTATCAATTATCATTCTATTTACCACTTGACTTATATTGTCACAACTCAATTATCAACGAAAACACTGGTTTTCGATTAAACTAAAAACATTAAATCACCCTTTGTTGTTGAAACCTTTTATTTTTCATTTTTTTTTTTTCTCAAGCACTCACCTTTGATTTCGCTCAACTTTTATTTTTATTTTTATTTTGATTTCTCACAAGCCCTAATAAAACTCCCTCGGTCTCCATTCCCAATTCCGAGCTAGAACATAATTAGGCATTTTTTCTTTTTTTCTCACCACGCACCAAGCATTCACTTTGATTCCGTTCAACTCTTATTTTTATTTTTATTTTGATTTCTCAAAAGACCTAATGAAAACCCCTTCGATTTCATTCCCAATCTCAAGTAGGATAGTAATTAGGCAATTCTTTTTTTTTTTTCACCAACGCAACAAAACATTTTCTTTTTTTTTTCATACAACAAGGCTTTTTCTTTTTTTTTTTGTGCAACCAAGCCTTCACTTTGATTTCATTCAACTTTTATTTTATCTTATTTTATGTTGATTTCTCAAAAGCCCTAATAGAATTCCTTCGATTTCATTCCCAATTTCGAACTAGAATATGGTTAGGCATTTTTCCTTTTTTTTTTTTTTCTCTCACCATTCAACCAAACACATTCAATTTTGATTTCATTTCACTACTCTTATTTTATTTTGTTTTGATTTCAAAGCACCTTATGAAATTCCCTCGATTCCTTTTTCTCAGAATTCGAGCAAAAAAGTAACTAAGCAGTTGTCTTTGTCACCATGCAACAAAATATTTTTCTTTTTCAACCAAACACATTCAATTTTGATTTCATTCAACTATTTTTATATTATTTTTATTTGATTTCAAAAGCCTTAATAGAACGCCCTCGATATCATTTCTTATCTCGAGTAGAATTCGTTTAGGCGCATTTTCTTTGTTTTACCCACTATGTACCATAACATTCATTGATTTCTTACAATTAAAAAATTTTTGATTTCTATTAATTATACTCAACCTATATCATCAACCCCATTCTATCTTACTTATGTCACCAGCAATGCTTGTATATAGCCCCTCAATACCTACAACTAATTTTCCCACAAAATTATTTTTCATTTTACAGAATTCTCTCAGGCTAACCCCTTCTTGAATTCTTCACATGTAGGGGGCGCATCTGTCATAATTTGTATATAATTAAATGCAACCCCGACCCACTATGTATGTACCATGTATGATTTTCAAAGACTTAATAAAGAACAAGGTAACTGGAGGGAAGCAAGTAGCATTAAGATATAGGAAGTAGACCTAAGATTGGCACGACTATTCTGGGCACCCCTGTGTCAATACTGCAGGGGCAGAGACCGGGCGTCTCTAGTGACCGCAGAAGTTATTTTAGCCAAGATTCACTCAATACTTCCTGACAAACAGGACGTGTCGAGTGACCAGAAGTTATAAAAGTTTGAGAGACATCCAGTACTTCCGGCAAAAACAGGACGTGTCTAATATCCTTCGAAACTATAAGCGTCAAGCCACCAAACACTTCCTGATGAAATCGGATATACCAGGCAGGGCACAGCTTTCATCAAGGGAAGCCGCCGGCCTATCAGAAGATAGCACCTTAAGTAGGTCAACCAATAGAAAAAGAGCATGTGACATCTCTCAACCAATCAGAGAGAAACTGACTCGTGGTGTTAAATCGAAAGACAAGAATAGTTAGTAGTGATTTAGCTTCCAAGAAGGTGACATCTGCTCTAGACCTCTCTCCCTCTGCTCATCCTACAGCTAAGTACAATCACCGCCATGTGATCAACTAATTAATAAGTCAAATCGCTCCGTCTTCTCAAGCTTTCTTCCCTCCAACCCAGTTGCCTTTTAATTTCAAACCCCATCATGTGTCCTGATTATTCCTAACTGTGTGCTTCACTTACCACTCAACGACTGCGCTTCAACCAAATCTCACCATTCGCATCCAACAACAAGAAACCCCGCAACGATATTGCCACAGAACGGTTAAGTCGACAGAATTCTACAACAGTGTAATACAACAAATATTATAGTGTAATAACAATTGCAGCATCATATTACACAAAGTCGACAGGATTCTACAAAAGTGTAATACATCAAATATTGCAGTGATGTAATAACAATTGCAGCATCATATTACACAGAGTCGACAGGATTCTACAACAGTGTAATATATCAAATATTACAGTGTAATAACAACTATTGCATCATATTACATATATATACATTAAAACGAAGAAAGAATATAATGCTTTGATAAATTATAAAAAGAAAAACTACTATCAAATAATACATGACTAACTAAAAAATGTTCTCGATTCCCAAAATTTCTGGAAAACAATAGCTACCTACAAAAAGAGGCTGTATACAAGGGAATATACCGATGCTGACCTGGCAAGAACATTATATGGAGCTTCTTGCTTCTGAGACAGTATTTAAATTTGTTCCTTCTCTGAGCGCTATATCCCCACCAGATAATGAACTAACCAAAGAAATAAACATTTTCTACTAAAGAAACCTCTCGCTTGAAATGTGGTAAGGCCAGTGGAGTCGACGATGTTCCGAACGATGCAATAAAAGTCCTACCTCAGAATTATTTGTTCATTCTGAAAGATCTATATAATAGAATCTTAAGAACGGCTTCAATCTCTTCAATATGGTCAAAATCTATTATTCACCCTATCTTTAAAAAAGGTGATACAGAAAATCCCGCGAATTGCCGGGGAATATCTCTGTTATGTAATTTGGCAAAACTCTTCGCATCAATACTGAAAACCCGTCTATATGATTGGATTGAAAATAGAAAAATCATCCCAGAATCAAGCCGGTTTCAGGGCTAATCATTCATGTCAAGATCACATCTTCACTTTAATACCACTGATTCAACTTACACTGAGGAAAAAAATAAGAAAGTTTTATGCTTTTTTCGTGGGGACATCAAAAAGGCGTTTGACTCGGTTCCCCACTCTTTACTATACAAGAAAATGACCGAAATGGGCCTAAATTATAGTTTTGTGAATTTAATCAAAAATTACTACGTGAATATGACAGCAGCGGTCCGCTGGAATAATTCCTACACGGAATTCATGAAGATAAGATCAAGTGTTCTGCAAGGAGAACCACTTTCCCCATATTTATTCCTGCTTTTCATAAATGATCTCAGCAAAATATTTGACGACTCGAATTTGCCAGGAATATATTTACCTAAATTTGGAAACATGCATATACTGCTTTATGCGGACGATATAGTTTTAATTGGTGAATCTCGAATTAATCTTCAAATGATAATTAATATTTTTAAAACATATTTAGAAACAATTTTTGTAACTTTGAATGGAAGCAAGTCAAAAATAATGATTTTTCCGAAACGGCGGTAAACCAGCACGATCTGAAAAGTGGTACTGGGGCCAACAAACCATAAACTATACACAGAAATATTTATACTTGGGCTATCCGCTAACCCCATCAATTTCATTCACCCAAAGAGCTCTTCATTTTAAGGGTAAGGCCATAGCAGCAGTATGGGTGATTCTTATGAAATCCAAGTTAAATTCTTTTCACTCAACAATGAAGCTGCTCGATACCATAGTTATAACAACTCTACCCTATGCTTCTCCAATCTGGTCAGATTAACAAGAGTTAGTATTGAATAAAATCCAAGACACCTTTCTGAGACGATATCTAAATCTCCCAAATTATACCCCAGGGTATATTTTAAGGATAGAAACAGGAAGAACATCTCTCGCAGTGATATCAAAATAATTATCGTTAAAATTCTGGCTAAGAATGCTAAAAATGGACACTACGAGATTACCTTCAATCTGTTTGGCTCACTTGTAATGTTCATACCTCTATATACAAGACAAAATATTGGATTTACAAAGATTTTAATTATAAAACTATTTTAGAGGCGTAATATTCTTTTTAAAATAAAACAATTTCTACTGTCCTTACTGCGATGGAAAAATTAAAGGGAGGGCCTGGCTCATCAGCCAGGCCCTCCCTTTAATTTTTCCATCGCAGTAAGGACAGTATAAATTGTTTTATTTTAAAAAGAATATTACGCCTCTAAAATAGTTTTATAATTTGATAACAGATGGCGCTCTAGTACATCGTAACATTAAAGATTTTAATAAATACATTAAATAATACCGGTTTCTCATGGCTTATCGGATGCTCAGATCACAATTTAGTGCAAAGTTATATTCCTTTGATTATTAGGACAATGTCAGATCAATCGATACAAGAAGACCAATCAAGAATAAGAAATTCAAAACTTTATCCATATTATAAAAATTTCCATACGCCAATAGAAATAGAATGCTACCTAACCGATGACTTCCCTTTACCAGTCAAACGATGCATAGCTCAATCGAGAATACTATTTAAAGTCTTAAAAAAACACGTTCTGACGTTTGAGGCCAAAAACCTAATATGTACACTGTGTGACAAGGAAATTACTGAAGAACTCCCCCATTACCTGCTTAATTGTGCAGCTCTTGATGAAGAAAGGAAGGCCATATAAAAAACAAATTAAATGTACCAAGATCTCACCCTACGTATTGCTTTCAAAAATATCAGCAAACAAATCTAAGGCAATAGCTTACTATAATTTTTTTAGATCATCATTATATAAGGACCAGTCAACAATTGAATGACTTTGAGATGAAGAGTAAAGCCAGTTCAATTTTTATCTTACTACCTATGTAAATAACACAAGATGATTATTACCTTACCCAATTGGGAGAATCTGTATGGGGCATGTCCCTAATAAAGACTTTTGTGTGACAATTTGACAATTGAAAAATATGTATTGACCTTAGTCAACTTTCACAATATAAAAAGATTTATTGTTGTGTAACCACGGCGCGACCCTGAACGCCGGACACGTGGGCGCGACTAACACACGCCCGCTATCTTAACTAGCAAGGCTCACGATTTTGATATTTTCTTCTTTTTTTTTTTTAATTTACACCCCCAGTATCGGTGGCCCAGGGAGCCATCGCTGGAGCCGCAGGCATGGCAGGAGGGACCGGCAAATGCTGGGTGGTCTGGATGAGGCAGGGCATGGAGGGCCAGTCGCAGGGCGACGTCGGCATTGTGCCCCGAAAAGGCGCCGCGTCGGAGGGAGTACCAATCCACCCTGGGAGGCACGTCAACGGTGGACATCCATCTTGCCAGGAGCCGGTGGATGGGCAGGGCCGCAAGGCGCGGGCGTTCCAGGGCGCGACGGGCCGAGCGGGTGGTGGTGTTGGCGAGAGGCTTTGTCGTCCCGCGCAGGACAACGACCTCGGCCAGGCTAGGAACCCGGAAGCTCGCCTGGATGTTCTCCGCCACGATCTTTCGGCAGAAGGCGGCGGCGTCGGCGAGGGCGGAGCGCGTGGGGGGTACGATGGTGTAGTCGCCCAGGTCCCGAATTCGTGCGCCGACCCAGCGCGAGGGAGCCAGGAGATTCGGTGGACGGAGGAACCGGCAGCCGCCGATGATAGGGAGGTCCAGAGGCTGGGTCGTGGGTGCCGCCCGATGGTGGAGGGACAGGACGCTGGAGGTCTCCTCCCATAATCTCAGCAGCCGGAGGCACCGAGGCAGGAGTGTGGTGCCGGCCGGTGGAGGTCTGAGCCAGGCGTCGCCAGTCACCAGACAGGAGAAGCCGTTTCTCCCCTCTCGGAGCGCGACCTGGACACCCTTTAGACAGGCGAGATGGAGTTGGGTGCCTATGTCCATTAGGCCGAGGCCCCCGGTGACAACGGGCCTCGCTAAGATGCCGGAAGCGAGCCACGCCGTGTGGTCGGGCCCCCAGATTAAACGGGCCACGCGGGCCTGCAACTTGGAGATGATGGAGGCCTCCGGCAGGTAGGCGTGGAGGTGGTGCTGGATGGTGGAGAGCACCAGGGAGTTGGCGGCTCTGGCTCGCCTGACAAGGGAGAGGCCTCGGTGAAGGGCGTCGTTCTTCTGCAGGCGGACTCCAGGAGGGCCAGAAGATGTTGTTCCCGTTGGACTACGAAGATCCTGGTTAATATTCTGGTCCCCAGGACCTGGATCGAGGAGATCGACCAGGAGGCACCGAGGGGGAGTCGCCACGATCGCGCCAGGCGCCGCACCAGGTAGTTGACCGCGATCCCCGAGGCTCGATGGAATGATTGGAAGATGGCGGCAGCTCTCGCGAACTGCTCGTCGCGGTGGATCAGGAGGACGATGTCGTCTGCGTAGGGGATGACGTTGCCCACGCCAAGGATCGTCTCCAGGCGACAGAGCAGCGGCCCCGTCGCGATGCTGAAGAGCGCCGCGCTCACAGCGCAGCCCTGTCTCACGCCATTGAGTAGTTTGAAGGCGGCGGTCTGGAAGCCCCCGACCCGTATCGTGGTGTCTGCCCCGGCGTAGAGTAGGAGGATCCATCCCACGAAGGCCGGTGGGAGGCGCAGAAACACCAGGAGGGATGTTAGGAACCCGCGGTCCAGGAAGTCGAAGGCGGACTGCAGGTCTACGGAGACCGCGGCCAGCGGCGTGCCTCCGGCAGTAGCCTCCTCGACGGCGTCGGTGACCCGGGCGATGTTCCAGGAGGGGGACCTTCCGGGGACGGCGTAGGTCTGGCACTCCGGCACCAGGGTTGGCAGGTGGGGCTTGAGGCGGCCAGGAGGATCGATCCGATTACCCTATAGTCGGCCGAAGGCAGGGAGATCGGTCTGTAGCCGTCTAGACCGCGACCGCCGCGGGCCTTGGGGACCAGGCAGATCTCGCTCCGGCGCATCGATGGAGGCAGGGCACCGCGGGGCTGAGATTCAGCGTCCGCGAAGAATTCCTCGAAGGTGCTGAGGACTTCGCAGGGCAGACCGTCCCAGCGTTCCGCGAGGGAGGCGGCGGATGGCGGTGGCTACTTCAGCCTCGGAGACCTCAGCCCGGTGGAGTGGATCCTCTTCTCCAAGTTCGATAGGAGTGGTCGTAGCTCCGATGAAGTCCGCGTACTCCGCTGGATCGCAGCTCGGGCGGGCGAAGCGGGGCCGGAAGATCTCTAAGGCCTTTCGCCGCAGAACGGGGCCTTCGATGACCGCGCCGTTCTCGTCCCTGATGGTGACAGCTGGGCGGCGGTGGCGCGTGAGGCGCGCGAGGTCCGGGAGAGATGGCTAATCCGCGTTCGTCGACAAGGCCTCAAGCTGCGCCCTGATGTAGCGTTGGGCCCTGCCGATGTAGCCGTCGTCGCGATCATGGTGGCGAGGATCGTGGAGCGAGCGAGCCTCCGCGAGGATGCCGGCCTTGATTAGTGTCCAGCGGTCCCACAGTTGAGGCGCATCGAGCATGGATATTTCCTCCCCAATGTCCACCAGGCAGTTGTTCATGTGCTCCTGGACCAGCCCGGAGCGGAGCATAGCGGCCACGCGGGGTTGGGAGGGGCCGGCTGGAGGGCCCACACGGAGCAGCACCATGCGATGATCGGAGAGGTTGTAAGGAGCAGTCGCGTATGATGTTGAAATCTCCAGGAAGCGCGCCGGAGCGAGGATCTTGTCGAGGCGACTGCTCTCGATCAGGTCGCCATGTGCAGCGACTCTGGTGGGGAGGTGGGCAGCGTCAAACTCGGAGGCGGCATCCAGCAGCGCGGCCGAATCGCAAAGAGCTCCGAGGGCCGTCATGGAGATAGAGTCGCGGTTCCTGTCCTTCCTGATGTTGAAGTCCTCGAGGACCCAGGCTTCCTCTTCAACCGCAGCTACCTCGATGACGCGGAGTTGCTCGATGCGCTCGCGCTGGTCGTGCAAGAGGTGGACATTTATGACAGTCATCTCCTGGCCGTGGGCATTGATGACGGCCAAGACAATGTGGCCCGGCCACAGGATGCGGTGTCGCGAGACGGTGACGCCCGGCGCGTAGATGCAGGCGAGGCCCGAACCGGAATTGCGTCGGGTGGTGCGGTGACAGCACCGTAGCCGAGGCAGAGGTCTTGGGCGCCGTCGAGGTGGTAGGCGTTATGTCCTATGTATTGTGGATGATGCCACCAGATATGTTCGAGTTTATTTTCTCAAGAACAAAAGTGATGTTTTGGGAAAATTCAAGGAATGGAAGATTGAAGTAGAGGAGCAAACAAACCATTCCCTAAAGAGAATTCAAACAGATAATAGACTAGAATTTTGTTCGCAGCCTTGGGATGTTTTCACAAAGGCTCATGGCATAATTCATGAATGCACAATGGTGTATACCCCGCAACAAAATGGCATTGCAGAGCGAAGGAATAGAACTCTACTGGATCTATTTAGAAGCACAATGAATAGCTGCAATTTGCCAAATGCCTCATGGGCTGAATTTATCTACACCGCAGCATATCTGAGGAACAGAGTTGTAAACAACCACAACAAGGGATGACTCCTTTTGAATTGTGGTTTGGTTGGAAGCCCAGTTTACAACATTTGCGAGCATGTGTATGTGAGGTACTTGTTCACATATCAAGGGAAAGAAGAAGATCAAAGCTTCAACCAATAGCACTTGGGGGAATTCTAGTTGGTTATGCCCTTCGTGGACATGGATGGAGAAGTGTTTAAAGAATCTGTTCTCAACAGACTGACAACTAGAGGGGTTTATTCTTTACTTAATGTAAAGTTTTCCCTTGGAGATAACTCATGTCAGGAGGGAGATTCTCATTAACAGTTACAAACAGGAGACAGTGGAACTACTGAAGGCGATGAGGATCCAGAATCGGAACCAAGTAAACAGCACAGAGGAAAAGAAGTTCCTACAGCACGGAGCCGCCCAATGACACTGCGACACCATACAAAGGAAGGTGGTGAAGATTTCATAAGCTCAAAAATGGAGCTAATTGATTGTGGTGGAATAACAGGTTCAAAGAAGATTGAGAATGACCCCTCTTCTTATCAGGAAGCCACACGAAAGCTTGCAGCAATAGAAGAAATGGAATCCCTAAGAAAGCACAATGTGTGGGAACTTGGGGAACTGCCAAAGGATGCCATCCCCATTTCATGTAGATGGGTTCTACACAAGAAGACTAATGCCTCAGGAGAAGTCACTAGATAGGCACGCTTAGTTGCAAAGGGTTTTGGTCAGCGGAAAGGACTTTATTTTAATTACATTTATGCCCCAGTATCAAGTTTTGAGACCATAAGACTTTTGACAGCAATTGGTATTGAGAAAGGTTGACATTTAGACCGATTTGATGTTAAAAATGCTTATTTGCATGGGAACCTAGATAAAGTTATTTATATGGAGCAACCTGAAGGTGTGGTTAAACCAGGAGAAGAACACCTATATTGTAGGCTAAAGAAAACAATTTATGGACTCAAACAGAGTGGAAGATGTTGGAATGAGTTCCTAAATGACAAACTTCAGGAAAGAGGATTCAAGAGAAATCCAATTGAACCATGTGTTTATGAACTTGAACGCAAAGAAGGAAAAGTGATTCATCAGTCTATGTAGATGATATTTCACCATTTCAGAAAATGAGTCAATAAGAGAAATGTGCAAGACACTTCTGGAGGAAATGTTCGAGGTAAAATATCTTGGACCAATCTCTTATCTACTTGGAGTCAAATTTTCCAAACATCAAGATGGAAGCCTTACACCTACCCAGAGAATCTACATTGATAATCTTCTTGAACGCTTCAGACTACAAGATGTGAGAAGTATATCAACACCAATGGAGGTAAATGTAGATCTTGATGACACTATTGATGGAATTGAAGAAAACCTACCCTATTCTTGGCACAGAGAACAAGACCAGATATAGCATATGCGGTTGGACGACTGGCTCAATACTGTAACAAATTCACAAAGAAGCATTCGAATGCAGAAAATAAAGTATTGAGTTCCCTTGGAGGAACCAAAGGTTATGATATCACCTACAGACCAACAGGAGCGCAACTTAAAGCTTTTTCAGATGCAGATTGGGCATCAAAGGTTGAAGACAGGAAGAGTACAACTGGCTATGTGATTATGTTAGCAAGAGCTACCATAATCTGGAAGAGTGTAAAACAGACTGTTACAGCACTCAGTAGAATGGAAGCAGAGTATGTAGCTCTTTCAACGACAGTGAGAGAAATCACATGGGTGAGAGACCTGATAAAGCAATTGAAATGTGAACATTTGATCACAGATCCAACTCTTATTTGGTGTGATAGCCAAGCTGCAATCATACACGCCAAGAAATATGTGGACAGATCGAGGACGAGACACATTGCCATCAAGTACCATTTCATCCGGGAGAAAATCCAAGACGGTACTGTATCAGTGCTATATATCCCCACTGGGAGAAACACTGCTGATCTGCTCACTAAGCCTTCAACCAGAGTCCTCCATGATACACATCGGCAAGAAAGGATGTCGGATCCAACCATCTGTCAGCCAGCGAGTTAGAGCCGAGGAGGGAGTATGATGGCCAGCGGCCGGCCGATGATCACGTGGCATACGTCCGCCCACCCCACCCCTTGTCGCGGAGAGAATCACGGGATTGTCTTCCTGCTTTGTTTACCATTATGTAAATACGTTCTCGCTAGCTTTGCTTTTCCGTTTAATATTTTATGTTCTTTATATATCCTAATAAAACTAAAGTTTACATATAAATGTTTCTCTGATAATTGCGCTAACAAATCAGATGGACGATCTTCTGAAGAACAAAAAGACGTCTGAAGACATCGCTCGTGCCCAGAAGCTGGGCCTGGAGAGAGAACTCCTTCAGGCAATCACGCATTATGGGATAATGGACAGATTGATTAGGAAAACAAACAACGATCAGAGAAAGGCCATTGCCAACTTGGCCACCGCGCTTATGGCTCTGACAGAAGTAATCGAGTAGTACCCTGAATAAGAAGCTATCGCGCGCCAGAACCTCTGCTCGCAGGCCCAAATGAACTTCCGAGTTGCTACCCTGAACACGCGCGGCATCACTGCTCTTCGCCGGAGAATCCAGCTCTGTTTCTTTCTCAAGAAGCATCAGATTGACGTCTGCTTCCTACAGGAGACGAACGTCATATCCCTGGACGACGCAGGAGATCTCTGCCATGGCTACAGCGCCGTCGTTGCACCCGAAACGACCACCGTGGAATCAGGCCTCTCCTTCGCGCCTGGGGTTGTTGTTCACCGGCAGCAGATCCTATGGCCTGGAAAGATTGCTGTAATCGAACTCACCGTCCGGGGGGTCTCCATGACGTGCGTTAACTCCCACGTCTCTCATGCTCCTGAAGAACGATGCCGCCAGCTCCAGATCATCGCAGCTTTTACGAATAAAGAAGATACGTGGATCCTCGTTGACCTGAACATCTCCGAGGAGTCGGCGAAGGACCTGACATCGGGTTCAGCAGTAGCCCTCGCGGAGCTCCTGGACCAAGCCGACCTCGTCGACGTCGCCGCCTTCTTCGATGCTGCATTGGAGCACGCCAGGGTTGCTACTATCGGAAGCCGGGTCGATGCGCGTCGTCTGGACAGAATCCTACTTCCATCAGGCTTCTGCGACCGCGTCACCCAATACAAAACTATCGACTATGCCTACTCGGAACACCGTGCCGTCCTGATCCAAGTAGGAGACCCAGCTCCTACAAGACTTCCCTGTCGTAAGGTGGAATCCTCTGGTGTATAATTATCAGCAACACATAAAATTCCGAGGATAAGTTTCTTTTATTTCAAAAATAATAATATTTTGAGCTTTCGGGCGTAAACAAATATTTTTTCAAATATTCCTGAAGAAGGGCTGTTTACGCCCGAAAGCTCAAAATATTATTATTTTTGAAATAAAAGAAACTTATCCTCGGAATTTTATGTGTTGCTGCTAATAAGACTTCCCTGTATTGGCAAGCTACTACGGTCAGACCTATTTTCTGATCAAATGGCAACGTTAATCGATGAAATATCGGAGGACCTAGCAAATACTTCACCCTCGATGTTATGGGAACACTGGAACAGGATAAATGCAGAACTAGTAGCGGAGAAACGATCACTTGCACCTGCCGTCGCTGAGTCCGGCGGTGGATACATCGAGAGAGCAAGCCTCTTCCTGAGGTGGAGACTGGAGGACAACACTGCCCGCTCCGACTCTCCTTCCTTGTCGGACCTCAGCCGTTCCCTCCGAGCTAGACGACGCTCTCCTTTCACCTCCACTGACGACGACGGCAACGCCATCTCCGGAGGCCAGCTTATGGGTTTCCTTTGAAACGTTTGAGCAGTCGCTTCGTCCAGGCTCCAAGCTGGGTAGAATCCATCGCCGAATTCCTCGCTGAATGGACCCCCCTGGAGTTCGACGAGTGGGACCAGCTCTTTCTGGTCGAAATCTACCGCGACCAGATAGCAGCATCCATCCACAGCCTGCCAAACGGCCGTGCCTCTGGATGGGATGGATTACCCTGCGAGTTTGCCAAGGCCTTTAAGGATTTCTTCGCCGAAGTCCTTTGGCAAGTCTTCGAGGCTTCTCGACTCCGCGGGGCCCTGCCTTCATCTTCAAGGCGCAGCAAGGCCATCCTGCTGCCGAAATCGCCCGAAATGGTCCGGGTCTACAGGCATTCCGACCAATCAGCCTACCAACAGGGTCCTCAGCGGCATGCTCATGAGCCGTCTACGACGCCATTTGCCGAACCTCGTGCCCGACTGTCAGACCTACTCCGTTCCGGGACGGTCATCCTCCTGGAACATTGCGCGAGTGGCAGACAGCGTCGCCTGGGCAGCGAGACATGACACACCGCTGGCCGTCATCTCCCTAGACCTGAAGTCGGCGTTCGGCAGCCTGAGTAGGAACTACTTGTTCGTCTTGTTGGAGAAACTAGGCCTACCATCTGCCTTCCTCAGGTGTATTACTGTACTCTACGGGGAAGCAGACGCCTCCATCCAGATCGGAGATGTATACACCAGAGCCTTCACCAGAGCCGGGGTGAAGCAGGGCTGCCGTCTCAGCTCCGCTCTCTTCAGCATCAGAGTTGGACTTCTGCTACGCCGCCTCGAGAGCATCCTGGGCCACGGCAGCGTGGTCGCCTATGCGGATGACATCGTACTCTTCATCAGGGACGACGCTCATTTTGAGCTCGTTCCCATGATTTTCGAAGAGTTCCGCATGCCTCCGGGGTGGCTGTCAACTTCATCAAGAGCTGCGGGCTCTGGTGCGGTTCCTGGAAGCACCGGAAGTATTCTCCTCTGGGAATCTCCTGGACGTCCGAGTCGCTGACCGTCCTGGGCTGCACTAATACCACCAGGAACACCGTCGCCTCCCAGGCCTCACACCTGATGGGGCTGCTGGAGCGACCCATCGCGAGGTGGTCTCCCTTCGTTCGTGGACTATCTCTAGTGGGTCGTGACCGCGCGGCCAACTGCTTAGTCTTGGGTTCCATCCTGCACCACCTCCACGGCTACGTTCCACCTGAAACCACCATCGACCGGTTGCTGGCGCGCTTCGTGTGGGGTAAGAGCCGAGGCTCGTGGCTCCCTGGGGGCATTCTGGCTCGTCCAGTCTCCGAGGATGGGGTCGGCCTGCTTGACATCGCGGGCCAGCTTCGGCTTGCCTACCTGAAGGACGTTCAGGCTTCTCTGCGCGGCGCCGCCAACGGCTACTCTTTGCAGGTCCGTAGCCGGACGTGGATGACATCGCCGGCTTCTGACGTCTGGCTCTCACCGAGGAGAAGGAGGCTGCTGAGTCTCTGGGAATCCGTGTCCAGCATTCTTGAGCGGAACCACCGAATTCTCCATCCTGCCAGCCTGAAGTCTCTGCGTCTTCGAGGTGACAACGGGTTCCTGCGGCCGCCAGACCTGCTTGCTCTCGACCGCTGACTACAGGCGACTGTCGGGGACTTCTCAGATGGTTCCCTGCTCTTGTACGCTCAACGCGGGCTGCGCTGCTGGACCTTCTGCCAGCGACTACTGCAGGAAAATGCCAGCTCCAGATATCATGCGGGGAACGAGGCGGAGACCATCGTTCTGAGGGGCTCAACAACGCTCATTACCCGCCTAAACAGCCAGAGCGCGCGCCGGGCACTGGACGCGGCACGGCTCCAGGCACACCCTGCTGCAGAGCTGGCTGCGCGGTGGGACCCTACCGTAGATGTGCCCCGCCCCATCTCCTGGGCTGACCTGCGTCTCAATTGCTTCTCGGGGCACGACGCAGATGTCGCTCTACAATTGGCCCTCAGGCTGCCACATCCTGACCATCCTGCCTCGAGGCGTGCCAACTCTGCCGCGTGTGGGTCCAGCGACGGATCGCTGACTCACAGATATTGGAGTTGCCGTGCCGTGCGACCCCTGCTCCGGGAGGTGTTCGCCTCCTGCGAAATGCCCCTGAATCTGCAGGCCTGGCTCTTCGGCGTCGGCCTCCATCTCGAGGTAATGAAGATCACAAGTGTGGCGAAGGCTACCATCTTTGTCTTGAGGTGGGCAACGCTAGCCAACACCTAGACCTGCCCACTCTGTGGGAGAGAACTCTCTCAGTCCATCGGTGGCGGAGTCTTTCCCGCTGTGGGCGCTACCAATAAAGGCCTTGTATATATATTTATATATATACAAGGTAGGATCATTAAATAAGGTTAATTATAATTTATTTTAAAATATAAGAACGATATTAAAAATTAGGACTTGATTTATTCAAAATAATCACCTTGGCTTCCTATACATCGTCTCTATCGTTCTGGCAACTTGTAAATACCCTCTTTATAGGCACACTTAGGAAGCGTGTGAAAAAAATCTTGCACCACTTTCTGGACATCTTCATCCGAGTCAAATCGCTTTCCCTTTAACTCCTTCTTTAGTAGTCCAAAAAGGAAATATTCAGAGGGGGCTAGGTCTGGACTATATGCAGGATGTTTTGAAACTTCAAAACCTAATTTAATGATTGTAGATACAATTTTACATGATGTACGTATGCGGCTTTGCATTATCATGAAGGAAGAGAACACCTTTACTAAGCTTCCCTTTTTTTTTGTTTCTTATACTGGGCTTTAGCTTATTTACAAGAATGTCACAATAAAGGTCGCTGTTCATACGTTGCCTTGAGGATAAAAAATCAAGACAGATTGGTCCATCAACATCCCAAAAATTTGTTAACAAAACTTTACCGGCCGAACGTTGAGACCTGAGGAACATTTAATTCGTCCATTTTTTAACTCGTTAACCCATTTATAAATGTTTTTTGAGACAAACAAGACTCACCATAGATATATTTTCATTCTTTGGCATATTTGAGATGTTTGAATACCTACTGCATTCAAGAAACGAATAACTGCACGTTGTTCAAGGGTGGTGCAATCCTTCGAGGGAGCTTCCATTTTAGTTTATTTATAAGTCTCGCGCCGCGCGTGGGAAAAAAGAACAGAACACCTTAAATAGTCTCTCGATGTTATATTTTAATATTCTGTGGTTTAAATTATTTTTGCTTTTTTAATTTTTAAGAAATAAGATAATTCACCTTATTTTTTGATCCCCCTTTGTATATATGTATATGTCTTTTCACGCTCGTATCATTAATTCAAATGACCCTTAGCCGTAGAAGGGGAAAGTTATATGCCTTCTTCATTGACCTAAGGAAGGCCATTGATACCGTGCCGCACCATCTACTTTGGAAAAAATTAGCATTAAATGGTCTGAGCTGTCGATTTATTAAACTAATTAAGAACTATTATACCCAAATGACGGCAACAGTCAGATGGCGGGGTTCCTTCACGGAGGCTATCAAAATACAAGCGGGAGTATTGCAGGG
Organism: Cordylochernes scorpioides; assembly: GCA_030710605.1. NCBI lineage: Eukaryota > Metazoa > Arthropoda > Arachnida > Pseudoscorpiones > Chernetidae > Cordylochernes > Cordylochernes scorpioides. Next base: position 156,202,739 of record CP092865.1, on the reverse strand, counting down.
GGAGCCGTTGTCACCTTATTTATTCATTCTCTTCCTAAATGATCTGGTACACCTGTTCGATGAATCATAATTGCCAGGCATAAATCTTGAGAATTATGGAACTATACACCTTTTACTGTATGCAGACGACATAGTGATCTTAGGAGAATCGAAAATAAATTTGCAATTGAAGATTAACTTACTTAAAAAGTACTTAGAAGAGAACTGCCTAACGTTAAACCAAAATAAATCTAAAATAATGGTGTTTAGAAACGGTGGAAGAACAGCTCGTTCCGAGACATGGTTTTGGGGTCAGCAACCCCTGACAATAGTAGCTAAGTATACATATCTGGGTTACCCTCTGACTACAAAAATCTCGACCCAATATGCTTCCCAATACTTTAGAAACAAAGCACTGAATGCAATTAATACACTTTGGAGAATCCTTACAAAGGCGCGAATGAAGTCCTTTACCTCAGTGATGAAACTTCTTGACACTATTGTTCTTCCTACTTTACTATATGCGGCACCAATGTGGGCAATCAACCAGCTGAAGACAGTCAATAATACCCAAGATACATTTCTTCGTCGTCTCTTAGACTTACCAAACTTCACACCAGGATATGTCCTCAGAAGAGAATGTGGAAGAATATCAACTGAACTTAATGCTGTAAAACTCACATTAAAGTTTTGGGTCAGGATTTTAAAAATGGAGACGAGCAGATTACCACATGCTTGCTTAAATTATCTCTGGAAAGTCACCGCGAAAAAGGAAATAGAAAACAGCTTTACTCAAAATTTAATAAAAATTCTAGACTCCAAGGGATATTCCTTTCTGAAGGGCTGCGAAGACTACTTAGCCATACAGAAAGAATTGCCAGGCATAATTAGAACTACCACAGACCAACTAATTCAAAACGATCAGATGAAAATCACTGATTCAACCCACTTTGCTCACTACAAATTTTTGAGTGAATCATTCATGACAGAGGAGTACCTACGATTAAATATCTCGCTTCCCAACAAAAGACTAGCTGCACAACATAGAGTTTTATGGCAATTTTTCAGGGATGAAAGAAAAGACTTCTGGAAAGAAAATGGCCGGAACTGTTTACTTTGTAAGGATCTCATGGATGATAATTTGGTTCACTATTTCTTCCAATGCCCTCTCTTAACAGAAAAACGTACTGAAACTTTCCCAAGCCCTACCTCTGGTCAATTTAGATACCATAGCATATGTCAACTTCTCTCTTCAGATCTGAATGATAAATTACGGATTGATAAATACTTTAAGTTCTGTACAGAAGCTGGGCGCATGAGAAAGAATGCAGGGCAAAGGATACTGGAGGATGATCCATCTGTAAATAGGTAACAAACCTTATTTTTGTTGTAAATGTTTCCTCTTCCCTCTCCTCTTGTTGACGTGTAAATACGGCGAATCCTGTATGGGGCGGAATGCCCTAAATAAAGGCTTTTGTTGTTGTTGTTGTTGTTGTATATATGTATATGTAGTAAACCCGATGTGGAATGTGCTGGGCAGTCGTGGTCGTGGGTGTGTGATGGGATTCCCGCACTGGGACAGCAAGAGACAGAGGCAGGTCTAGATGGTAACTCCAAGAAGGTAGAGGTAGACCACGGACGAAGGCAGTCGAACCACGGGCGTCACGGATGCCTACATCGCGGATAGGGGTGAGAGACCTGACCGTATAACGGCGTCGCTCTGAACAACTACTACTACCGGCTTTTCCATCTGACGCTTTATATACTGGCCTCCCGCATGTGGTGGCGAGTTTTGATTGGCTGCGGTAAGCCCTTTGTTAACGGCGCGCCTCGGTGTCTATCCTTTGATCTTAGATTGGCCTTGACTCTGATTGGTTCCCGTGCTCACGCCACCTGGCCGGCCACCTGGGCGGATGTGACTCATTATCATAATACCTGTACGTTTGGTCTATGGCTTCGCTTGGTCTACCTCTCTCTTTGCTTTATTTGTCATTTTGTTACAAGATCGATACATATTTTATATAGATATGGGGTTATGATAAATATTATAGATTGTGTTCTATCTAGTTCAAAATATACTACAGAATGTGTTTCCCGGTGATGAAGGTTTGGTTGGGGGAATGACATGTAATGAATGATGACCTAACAAACCTAAAATAAAAGAAATAATTTATATGCAAATTAGTTAAAATTATTATTAAGCTACAAGTTAAACAGAGAAAGATGTTGTAATGGTGGTGTATCAATGAAATAAAATTTAAGGTTATAAAAATAAAAACGCACAAAATGAATGATAATAGATTAAGGGAAAGTATATAATACAAAATGGTAAATATGGTAAAATGAATCGTACAAGGAAAATAATATCTTATTGTATAAAAGATGAGAGGGAAAAAAAAAATTAGTTTATTGGCTGAACATATAATGTGACGCTATGGTTGAAAAAGGGAAAGCGGGTATCTGAGCATGTTTCTGCAAAGTAGTATCCCAAGCATTCTGCAATGCAATGCGAACTTGTTTAAGTGAGTCATTGTTTTCATTAACAGAAGGTCCAAGATATTCCGTCTTCCACATTAGCTCAGATAGTGAAAAGAAGTGGGAAGATTGATGGGGTAAAAGGGAGAGGTAGAGGTAAGAGGGATTCCTGTTGTCCTTAATGATTGTGCCCGGTTGAATTATGAAAAAAGTGAAAAGTTGAAAAATAGTGAATTGATATGATGAGTCGGGCGATGAGAAAAAAAAAATAAAAAGATCGCGCTGGATATCCTGAACTCACTATTGGGAATTCGTATAGCGAGGAAGGATTGTTCCAGACGGATTAATCAATGAAAAAAAAAACAAAAATGTTTGGCGAACTGGAATCCCTTGGAAGGTTGGAGGTCTGAAGGATGCGGAAAAGGAGAGGTGGGTGTAAGAGCTTTATTGCTGTCAATTTTGATTGTGTCCAGCTTGTGTGGTGAAAAGAAAAAGTTGAAAAAATGAAAAAATGATGAGCCGGACGATGAGAGAAAAAAAAAATCTAACTAGGTCTCCTGAGCTCACTGTTGGGAAATGTACAGCGAGGAAGGGTTTTCTAGTTAGGTTAATCAATTAAAAAAAAGAAAATGACTGACGAACAATAAACTCTTGATGGCTGTAAAAAGTTGGGCGGAAAGGTTCATGGGATAGAGTTAGAGGTTGTAAGGGAAGCGTCAAAAATAACATTTTGAAAATCTATTAACAAAAATAAAATGATAAATGTTTTATCTGTTTAAGACATATTATAAATATTGTTAGGCGTAGGTTTTTTAAAATGGTGCCTAAAATAGTTGAAGTTGTAAAATGCTAGGTCTAAACATGATGAGAAAAAGAGAAAATAAAAATATTAAAGGTAATAATATATAAAGGGTTGATTGGTAGTTGAAGACATTAATAAACAAAATGATATTATCGATTAATAGTGAAATGTTTTATCCACATCTGTAAGAAAAAAAAACAAAGTCCAACACCACAAAACTAGTAAAACTATAAGTCTATTTACAAATAAATGAGAGAAAAGCTAGCAAACCTATTAAATGGGAAATAATTTGGGGCACAAATTAGTTACTAGAATAAAAATAAAGATAAAGGGGAGTAGTGGTGACACATTGATATAATATTATAAAATTACAAAAAATAAATAAGAGGAGTACATAGGAAGGATAAATTTAAAGTAAACACACACAATAGCGAAAGTAAATATTTGGGAAAGTTGGTATACTAGTTACAGTTTTTTGTTACTTAAGGTGCCTTGAATATTTACAACATAGTTTCAGGGATGTAATACAGGAAGGAGGAGAAGTAGAGGTAATAAAAGTAAAATAAAATATAAAAGAAAATTAACTTAAGCAAAAGGTTTGCGATAGGTAGTGACTCAGTGAGGAATAAAGGAAGAAGGTCTGAATTGGTTTCTGCAAAGGACATCTCAGGAGTCCTGCCCTGCAATACGAGCTTAGAAGCGAAGTATTGTTTTCAGGGTTCAGCGATCTCAAGATGCTCTGTAAGTAGCATTAGATCAGATGGGCAAAAGGCGTGAAGATCGAAGGAGAGGTAGTTAATGGGAGAATATGGGAAAGAATTTTTTTCTGAGAGAGGTTAAAAAGAGATGGTGTCTCAAGAGCTGCGCTGCTGTCGGTGATTGAGCTCGACCAGAAGAAAAATAAAAGTAAACGAAAAATGAGTGGGCGCATCGTGCTGATGATGGCCTGGGTCGAGCGTTAGAGAAAAAAAATATCTCGCTGGTTATCCAAGCTCTCCGTGTGGAGTTAACATGGAGAGGAAGAGTGTACCAGGTCGATGAATCATTAAAAAATAAAAATTAAAAAATGTTGACGAGCAGGAGTCTCAGGAACCGTTGAAGAGGTTAGAGGATGGAAGGTAGAGTTGGAAGGATCAAGATATAGGTTGGCTAATGGTTTTAACTGTTTAGGGATGGAAGGAAAAGGAATATCTTAATGTAAAAGAAATATCCTAAAATATATGGATTGATTCTAAAATATAAAATGGCACATTATGAGATGAGATGATTTAAAATTGATATTTATAAAAATACAAATCTAGGACTATTTTAAAACTTTTAAATATTGAGAAACATCAATTGAAATAGCAATAGGTTAAGTAAAATAAAGAGCGTAATAAATTTAATTATTAATACTATGGCCATAAATAAGGTATTAAAAAAAACACACAAATAAGTTTAGAAAATATGATTCGATTAATTAAAATATAATATGATTTTTTCATGTAAAATTGAAAGTTGCATATTTGGATAATGCCATTTTAGGTGAATTTAAGAGAGGCATGAAGATTAATAAATTGGCAAAAATGCGTGATTGAATATTTTTAATAATAAAATTGAAAATGATGAATTAAAATTTATAATTTGATTAAAATAAAGTAAAAATGATAAATGAGAGTATGAAAGTTTTAAAAATTGAATAAAAATGATATAAAAAAGGTTATAATTGATTTTAAAATGCTTAAAGTGAAAATATAAGAATAAAATTTTTGGGGAAAATGGCAGAAACAAAGTTTAAAGTACCTTGAAATGGCTGATGCTGGCTGGAGTTGATCTCTGGAGATGGCTGTATGGAAGAAGGCTGCTTGTTGCGTGGGATCCGTCGAAAGAGGAGATGAGGGCTTCCTCCGCACGAGGTACGGCTAGTCCCCGAATGGCGTCTGCTAGTCGGCCTACTAGGTCTTCGTAGTGGGGCTGCATGTTGGTAGGGCATCCGCGACGTGTTCGTCTTCGACCTCCGTCATCCTCTGCTTGCTGCTGTCCTCAGTTATCCTGTCGACTTTAACGGGTTCTGTAGTAAACCCGATGTGGAATGTGCTGGGCAGTCGTGGTCGTGGGTGTGTGATGGGATTCCCGCACTGGGACAGCAAGAGACAGAGGCAGGTCTAGATGGTAACTCCAAGAAGGTAGAGGTAGACCACGGACGAAGGCAGTCGAACCACGGGCGTCACGGATGCCTACATCGCGGATAGGGGTGAGAGACCCGACCGTATAACGGCGTCGCTCTGAACAACTACTACTACCGGCTTTTCCATCAGTAACAATTATTCCGCCTTCTACATGCTATCAGATCGGCTTTTCCATCTGACGCTTTATATACTGGCCTCCCGCATGTGGTGGCGAGTTTTGATTGGCTGCGGTAAGCCCTTTGTTAACGGCGCGCCTCGGTGTCTATCCTTTGATCTTAGATTGGCCTTGACTCTGATTGGTTCCCGTGCTCACGCCACCTGGCCGGCCACCTGGGCGGATGTGACTCATTATCATAATACCTGTACGTTTGGTCTATGGCTTCGCTTGGTCTACCTCTCTCTTTGCTTTATTTGTCATTTTGTTACAAGATCGATACATATTTTATATAGATATGGGGTTATGATAAATATTATAGATTGTGTTCTATCTAGTTCAAAATATACTACATATATTTATCAATTATTTTATTTATATCTATTTATTCCTATATTTATAATTATATAATCATATTTATTCTGTATTTAACCTTATATTAACGTTGTAATAAATCAGTTTCAATCTCAATCTCTCTCTCGGCCGTGCGGCCACGCGGCGCGCGAGCTCCACGTTTTCTAGAGATTGAGATGGAGGCGATAATTATTTCCCATGTGTTTTTGATACTGGCGGAGAGCCAGGATGATGACAAGGATGATGGTGGTACTCCCACCCAGAAAAAAAACTACCATTGCCGAGAAATCGGCGGAAGAAGTTTCTAAGCTTGATTCGAAAATATATTTTCAATCAAGCAAACAAATGGCCACTATGTAAATCAGGCCGCTGGAAAAAAACAAGCCGATGCAAATTGGGCGGAAAGAGTGGAAGCTTCGGAGAAGCAATCTGCTTTGGAATCGGATTGGAAAATTCCTAAATCCAACAAAAGAAAAGGCCGGGAATCTCCGACCCAGCAAGCAAAAGTGGCAAAGGCTGAAGCCATCGCAGCCAGGCCATCACTACAACCGAGGCGGGAAGTAAGGGATGCTGTCACGCATATAAGAGCTAGCAGACAGCAACAAGATCTAGCCAAAGCGAGGTCGGCAGCGGCAACATTTGACCAGTGTTGCTTCATTGAATGGAGCCCGGACTTCCACCCAGTCCAGTACATGAAAGCGCTGGAGCAGATGCTGGAGAAATCTTCAGTTTCCCAGCTCATGAAGATGTCCGGCCATGTTCTGGTGACACTTTTCAGCGCTGAGAAGGTCGAACGCCTAATCGAGGAGGGCCTCACCATCGGCAGCACACTCCTGAGAGCCTTCCCTTACAGGAAAAGGGTCGAGAAGATCATCATAGGAAACCTTCCTATCGCCGTAAAGGATGACGACATCGTTGCGGCGCTAAGGCCTTACTGCAAAGTGGCCTCGATGGCCTACGAACTAGTAACCTGCGATGGTTACTCCTGGACCACGGGCAGTGGGGAGGCCTTCATCTTCATGAACGAAGGCCTTAAGATCCACCAACTCCCGGTGAAACTGGAGATCAAGTCAATGGGTGAAACAACGCCAGCCTACATCTCCTACGGCGTCAAATGTAGCAAGTGTCATCGCCAAGGACATCGGCGTGCCAGCTGCCCCAGGAGGAACTAGGAAGAGCGCTCCACTCGACAACCTACCTCCCAGCATGGATCTCTTCCTTTTTCCACCCAGACATCGCCCTCGTCCCAACCTGCTGCAACTACACCGGCTGCAGTTAGATACAATGGCCCTGAAAAGACCCGGCCAAAAACGTTCATATTTCCATGAAATCTCCTTCCTCCAACAAAACCAGCGGTACCAAAGCTCTACCAGCGGCGGCAGAAGTGGCCACATCAAGTAAAGAGAGCCCGCCCAACATCGCCGCCCCTATCTTGACCATAGCCCCTGGATCCCGGGTTCTGTTGAAAACCAATCCCCTTAGTAAGGAGGATGAATCATCAACTGACACAAGATCTAAAGCCCTCCGACAACTAGAAGAGGTACTTAAACAGCTCCCAGACACCGTGTTCTGGAATACCGAGGCAGCGGGTATGGAGAAGGAAAAGATCGTGCAGGCAATCATCTCCGAACGCAATTTGAAAATGTTTCTGCCTGACCAGAAACTTGAGCAGCTGGACAGCCTGATCAACCTCATCGGGACATTCGTCGACCGTGTAGAGGACAAAGCCTGCCACCTCTACAAGCGACTCACCCATCTCCGGGCAGTTGCCACCAAAGGTAGGACCACGCAATGAGCTTCCGCATTGCGTCCCTTAATATGCGCGGCATTGCCGTTCGTGCCAGGAGTGTGGAGATGTGCTGCTTCTTTAGGCAGCATGCAGTTGATGTCGCGTTTGTCCAAGAAACGAACGTGCTGGCTCTAAACAGCATCTGTGACCTATGCCTTGGCTACAGCGCCGTCTTCGCACCATCTTCGACACCCAGGGGATCCGGCCTCGTCGTCGTCGTAGCGCCGGGAGTCACCGTCCTCTGGCATCGCCTTCTGTGGTCAGGCAAGATCGCCATTGCCAGCATCAACATCCGGGGCCTCGAGACCCGCGTCATCAACTGCCACCTGTCCCACACTCCTGAAGAACGGAATCTCCAACTGCAGGTCATCGCAGAGAAAGCCATCAGAGAAGATGCGTGGGCTCTTGGTGACTTCAACATCTCCGAGGAGTCCTCGAGTGACATTGGGTCTGGAGCCGTGGAAGCCTTCGCGGAACTCCTGGACCGAACCGCCCTCGTCGACACCGCCTCCATCTTCCATGCCGCGCACCTGCCTACGAGGGTTGCCAGTTACAGAAACCAGGTGAACGCCGCCCTTCTAGATCGAGTTCTAATACCATCAACACTCTCCGGACGCGTCACCCGTTACTGGACCCTCAAATACCGCTGTTCGGACCACCTTTCCATCCTCCTCCAGGTAGGTGATCCCCCTTCATCATCTGCGCCACCAATCTCCGCGCTGCTTTGACTGGCGCCTGTCATCGAGAGAGTTGAGGCGCTTCTCTGCGAAGCTTCTATGAAGATCGAAGACACCCCTCCTGGAGATCTATGGAGAGAATGGGGGAAAATGAAGCGGGACCTGGTGGAAGACATCAAGTGCCTCTCCATTTATCGCGCTGAAGACGAAGATTACATCGCCAGAGCAAGTCGGTTCCTGCGTTCCAGGCTCGAGGCCGAGACCGTAGATGCCGACTACCCTTCGCTGCCTGAGCTTGGGCGCGCCTTGCGCCTTCGACTACCTCGATCGGAAATGGCAACCGTCTTCGACGCCCAGGGGAACCCTGTAGAGGGAGAGAGCCTGAGACACACGGTCTTCAACTCCTACAGGGAGCGTTTCGACAGCTCTGCCTGCAGCCCGGAGACCATCGCTGGGTTCCTGCAGGGAGCTACGGAGAGCATCACCCTGGAGGACAGTGACCCGCTTCATCGAGCAGATATCTCCTTGATTGAGGCAGAAACTGCCATCAGCCGTCTGCCACAAGGGAAAGCGGCTGGTTGAGATAGCGTGCCCTGAGAGGTCGTCAAAGGGTTCGAGGACTTCTTCGGAAGGGCCATACATCGAGTCATCCTCGAATCCAAGCTTCGCGGGGTTCTGCCTGAATCCTCGAGGAGAAACATCATCTGTCTCGTCCCCAAAGGGTACGGTGGTCCGGGCCTAAGCGGCTACAGACCTATATCTCTGCCAACGGCGGACTACCGAATCGTCAGCGGCATACTTCTAGGTCGACTTCGTCGCCACCTACCAGCCATCGTGCCGGAATGTCAGACGTACGCCGTTCCAGGAAGATGTCCCTCCTGGAACATCGCGTGCGTGTCTGACGAGGTGGCCCTGGCCGTCAAGAACAAGTCGCCGCTGGCAGTCATCTCCACCGACCTGCAGTCCGCCTTTGACAATGTGGACCGAGAGTTCCTGGCCGACCAGCTGCGCTCCATCGGCTTGCCTCCGCCCTTCATGGAATGGCTCCACCTTCTCTACGCGGAGGCCGATGCTACCATCAAGGTCGATGGAATCTTCACCCGCCCATTCAGAATGTGCAGAGGGCTTCGGCAGGGTTGTGCCTGCAGCGCAGCCCTATTCTCCATCTTCACCGGTCCCCTCCTGCACCACCTGGAGAGAGCTCTCGGAAGAGGAAACGTCCTGGCGTACGCCGATGATATTCTCCTGCTGATCCGTGAAGATTGGCAGTTCGAGAAAGTCAAGACCATCTTTGACGAATTCCGGCGTGCGTCAGGAGTATGCGTGAACTTCACCAAGAGTGAGGGACTGTGGTGCGGCGCCTGGAGGGACCGCGCCGACTCTCCGCTGGGAATCTCGTGGTTCGCATCTTCCATCACGGTGCTGGGCTGCGAAGTTACATCTGGCCAAGGAAGATCGGTCCAGGAAAATCATCTGCTGGGCATCCTGGAGAGAGCAATCTCTAGATGGTCCCCATACGTCCGTGGCTTCTCCCTGGTCGGGCGAGCGAGAGCGGCCAACTCGCTGGTACTAGCGGCAGTGCTTCACCATCTGCACGGCTACCTGCCCGGCGACGCTACTATCGCTAAATTACAGGCCAGGCTGACGCGGTTCGTCTGGGGGTCCTGCCATCGAGCTGCTTGGCTCCCGGGAAATCTAATGGCTCGCCCTGTGTCCGTCGGCGGCGTAGGGCTGCTGGATGTAAAGACCCAACTCCAGCTTGCCTGCTTCAAGAGTGTTCAGGCTGCATGCCGAGCGGGAGGCAAAAATGCTTATTCATGGCTGGTGGAGTCCGATGCCTGGATGGCCCCCTTGTCCTCGGGTTCCTGGCTGCTGCCCCGTCGCCGTCGGCTGCTGGATCTGTGGGAGCAGGTCTCCTCCATCCTGAGCCTGAACCACCGGGTGGTGCCCACTCCCGCCCTAATGAACCTGCCTCTCGTCGGTGCCTGCAGGTTCCTGGCGACGCCATCGCTTCGGGCTCCTTCAAGGTGGGTAGGAGTGCGCGTCCGCGACCTGACGGGTCCTGCTACGTCGCTCACCACAAGACTGACGAGGAGCACCTGCGCCGATTCAGCCGCCCTTGGTTCATTCTGCCGCCATCTGGTGGCGGAAAACGCGGGGAGCTCGCATCAGGAGAGAAGCCTGGAGGAAGCCGTGGTGCTGCGCGGGACGGCCACGTCGTTCTTGCGCATCAGCACACGCACTGCGCGTCGCATGTTGGAGCGTCCCCGCTGGCCGCCGTTCCCATCTCGCGGTATCTCCGGCGTTGGGCGCTTGTCGTCGACGTGCCCTCCACCAGCCTGGCGTTCTCATCTCTCCGTCGCTGCTCCTTCGGGGGCCATGCAGCGGACATCGCTCTGCGGCTGGCCCTGCACGCCCTGCCTCATCCGGGGCACCCGGCGTCGAGCCAGCCCGTCTGCATCGCCTGCGGCTCCAGCGACCTGTCGCTGGCCCACGGCTACTGGTCCTGCAACGCCGTCCGCCCTCTCATTCGATAGGTGTTCTGCATCATCGGGCGGCCGCCGGACCTGCAGTCTTGGATCTTCGCGGTGGACCTCGAGGACCACGCCATCACTATCTCCTCAGCGGCAAAGCATGCCATCTACGTTTTCTTCGTAGATCGCGAAATGCGTGGTGTCGCTGGGGACCCATTGGCGATCTTCCATCAAACACTGCAGCGGTGGCAGAGGCGCCATGTACATAGTTGTATTTTTTAATCATTTTTTAAAATCCTTTTTGTTATAACCATTATCCTCATTGTAAATTTCTCATTTTCTCATAATTAGTGCGGACTGTGCACTTTCCTGTATTGACAAGATGTCAATAAAAATATGTCAATTCTCTCTCTCTCTCTCTCTACATGGATAACGTTACAATAGCCTTCAACATTCTGCGAAACCGTAACAGCTACTGACTTGCATGCCGATGGTCTTCCACTCCGAGGTTCCACTTCGAATACCTTTAAAGGTACGAAACGCTCGTAGAGCTTCAGTGGCAGATTCTGAATTGCAAAAAAAAAATTCATCAAGAGTGCTTCATGCTGTAATGACGGCATTCCAGAGTGAACTAAATTATCAGAGATAGATAAATATTTTCAAATGAATCAAAATAAATATAATTGATTCTGAGAGATAGTTGAATTTAAAATTAGAAATTTGTTATCTTCTAAATTTAAATCGCTGAGAGGATTCCAGTAAACTGCATCTTAAATATCTTTTTTTTTTTGCTACATGTTTTACTTTGAATTTACTTATTTTACATATCTCGTATTGCATTTAAAAATCGTCATCCAATTCTTCTACTTTTGGCGAAATGGTATTTAATTAATTTATCATTTAATATTATTAGGGTTATTTTCTTGTATTCAAAAAGGAAACACGTGTCGATCAGTTATATTTTTCAATTTATCAAACAATTTGGCCGCTGAATCTCTGATTCTGGTGAAGCGTCATCTAGCTAATAAAATTGTAACTAAAATCAAATTCGAATTTACATTATTTGCCATAAAAATCCTATTGCATCCTGAACACAACGATGTTTACCGCATTGCTCTAGCGCAAATATTCGCGGAGTTATTAATTTTTAAAGTTGTGCAAGAGTTTTAGATCACCCTATACTTTAGTCCCTATAAGGTGACCAAGAAGCTTCCAGAAGTCACGTATGAAGTAGAGCCTGTGGACCCGTCACTCCGATCACGGGTTTCTTTCCTTTCCATTCTGAATTTGTACCAAAACTGCTCCTTTTCCATAGCTGCTTGCGTCCGTGTGTATCTCTGTTGGGGATGAATAATCAAAATGTCCCAAGGCAGGTTCGGAAATTAGTGCTGACTTCAGAGCATCAAATGCACGTTGTTCTTCTAGGCCCCAACAAAATTTGGAGTCTTTTTTTCAAAAGGTCATTCAAAGGTTGGGCTAAATGTGCATAATTAGGTATGAAGCGGCGGTAGTAGGATGAAAGGCCAAGAAAATTTCTAACTTCCTTCAATGACCTTGGCGTAGCGAAATCGCGGCCTGCTCGAATCTTTTCTTGGTCGGGACGAATTCCATTTTCACTCACCTCATGACCAAGGACCGTGATAGTTTTTGCACCAAACTTGCATTTCTTGGAATTGAGACATAATCCGGCTTTCCTAAGGCAATTTAATACAAGTTGAAGGCGTCTTAAATGTTCTTCAAAATCATCTGAAAAAACGATAATGTCGTCGAGGTAACACAAGCAAATGGTCCACTTAAGACCCTTCAGTAGATTATATATCATTCGTTCGAAGGTAGCTGGAGCATTACATAACCCAAATGGCATTACATTGAACTCATACAGTCCATCTGGAGTTATAAACGCTGTTTTCTCACGGTCCGATTCTTCTACGTCTATCTGCCAGTACCCTGTTTGGAGTTCCATGGAAGAATAAAATTTAGCTTCCCGTAAGCAGTCTAAAGTATCGTCGATCCTTGGGAGAGGGTAGACATCCTTTTTTGCTATTTTGTTCAGGCGGCGGTAATTGACGCAGAATCTCCAGCTTCCATCCTTTTTTCTTATCAATACTACAGGTGAGGCCCACGGACTTCCAGAGGGCTGAATGATGTCAAGTTTTTCTATTTTAACACAAAGCAATAACGCGCCATCTATACATATAAAATAAAAGGATTTAAAAGCGCGAATGTTTCTTTTATACATAAAACGAACTTCTACTGTCCTTACTGCGATGAAAAAATATATTGGGAGGGCTTGGCTCATCAGTGGTGAACTCTCCCAGCGGTTTCGCCAATTTAATCCACCAGACCGCTTCTCAGAGCTCTAATATTGTATTGGATCATTCTGCTTTTATATGCTACACTGAAGGATGGAATCTTAGAAATGGTTTTCAAGTAAACTATGGACATAAGCTTATAGGACAGTAGAATTATATTCAAATATTTGCTTCGAGCAATGCTCTTCAGCAAACCATAAAGACAAGGTCATTAGGAATAAATTAACACAAAGCAATAACGCGCCATCTATACATATAAAATAAAAGGATTTAAAAGCGCGAATGTTTCTTTTATACATAAAACGAACTTCTACTGTCCTTACTGCGATGAGTAAGGACAGTAGAAGTTCGTTTTATGTATAAAAGAAACATTCGCGCTTTTAAATCCTTTTATTTTATATGTATAGATGGCGCGTTATTGCTTTGTGTTAATTTATTCCTAATGACCTTGTCTTTATGGTTTGCTGAAGAGCATTGCTCGAAGCAAATATTTGAATATAATTCTACTGTCCTATAAGCTTATGTCCATAGTTTACTTGAAAACCATTTCTAAGATTCCATCCTTCAGTGTAGCATATAAAAGCAGAATGATCCAATACAATATTAGAGCTCTGAGAAGCGGTCTGGTGGATTAAATTGGCGAAACCGCTGGGAGGGTTCACCACTGATGAGCCAAGCCCTCCCAATATATTTTTTCATCGCAGTAAGGACAGTAGAAGTTCGTTTTATGTATAAAAGAAACATTCGCGCTTTTAAATCCTTTTATTTTTCTATTTTGTTTACCTCATCTTGAATAATTTGGCGTTCTCTTGGTGCAACTCGGTTTTGGTCGGTAGGTGGTCTCCAGTGTTAATTCGGTGTTTTACTTTGACGCCCTTGAATTGTTTTCTTTCACTAAATTCGAAAATATCCGCATAGTTTTTAAACAAATTTCTTAATTTTTCTTTTTGAGATTCATCAAGTGAATCATCTATAAAATATTCTGAGATTTTTGGGACTTCAGAATGTTCCGCTTCTGTTTCAACTTGGTTACAATCAGCTATATATATATCACTATAAAAGGAAGTTCCAAAAATGCAATATAACAGCGGTATGGTAGATTAAACTGGCGAAACCGCTGAGAGGGTTCACCACTGATGAGCCAGGCCCTCTCATTAATTTTTCCATTGCAGTAAGGGCAGTAGAAATTGTTTAATAACAAAAAGAATCGTACGCCTTTAAAAAAGTTTTGAATTTTGATAACAGATAGCGCGCTAGTGCATCATATTATAAATGTTCTAATAAAAGAAACAATTTGATATTTGCAGAAGAACGATTGCTCGAAGCATATTATATATTTATAAATTTATGTAATTCTACTGTCCTCAAAGCTTATGTCCATAGTTCTTCTAAAATACCCATTCAAAGAGTCTACCAACAGTATCACTATAAAAGGAAGTTCCAAAAATGCAATATAACAGCGGTATGGTAGATTAAACTGGCGAAACCGCTGAGAGGGTTCACCACTGATGAGCCAGGCCCTCTCAATAATTTTTTCATTGCAGTAAGGGCAGTAGAAATTGTTTAATATCAAAAAGAATCTTACGCCTTTAAAATAGTTTTGAATTTTGATAGTTGACTATCTTCGATGACAACACTATCGGCTGCATGCATCCCCTGTGGGATTAGTTTCGGATATGGACTCCAATTCACCATCCAAAGTTTACCTCGGTTACTGGTAAGTGAAACGACAGAGGAGGGAGCCGTTAGTTCTCTTTCCAGCAATAGCTCTTTTCGACATTCTGCCACCACAATTGGGTCATTAGGAATGTCACGACTTGCTACTTCTATTAGCTGAATAGAGGCGGGCTCGATTCTATATTCCAATTACGAGTAGAAAGGTGAGCTGTTCTTAGGGGTATCCTCAAAAAGACATTTTTCTAAGAAGAGTGTATCGTTAGCTGAATCAATTATCCCCCTAGATAACTTCAAAAAGTCCCAACCAAGAATAACTTCGTGATTACAGTCTTCCTCAGGGAAACGCCCTCCAACATACACGTAGCTCCACCTGCCACCACGCCCACTGGACAACCTACCTCTCCCATTTCTGCGTCTTCACCGTGGCTGCTGCTCTTGCGGTAACCTCAGGCACTGTCACATCTACTCCCTCTCTTGCGGTTGCACAAAAGTCAATCCCCCAGCACGAGCAAGCTGAATTCGGGAAAATGGAGGCCATTTCAGGGGAAGAAGATTAAATTCAAGTCTCTATTAGCTCTAGAGGCGGACCTAAAACTCGGCAGCAACTAAAGGAACTGCTCGAGCGTATCCCCAGCTCCCTCTTTGATGGAGCAGAATAACATCTTGGACTAGATAAGGGTGAAATCATGGACGCCTTCGTCTCAGTCTCTGGCCTACAGAACCTCCTAAAGAAGATGGAGAGAGCCCAACAGATCGGGCTCCACAGTGTTACCCAGAAGCTACTATATTTCCTGCCCGCCACCCAAGCGGTTCTATATAATCACCTCCTGGCCGTCCGGGCCCAGACGAAGAGCTCCCAATAAGCATCCGTCTGGCTTCCATCAACGTCCGTGGGCTTGCCGCTCGCGAGAGGAGCATCGAGCTCTCACACTTCCTGAGCCAACATCGCATTAGATGTCGGCTTTGTCCAGGAGACCAACGTCTCGTCGCTGGACGCTATTCAAGATCTCGACCTAGGCTACAGCGCCGCAGGCGTGCCCCTTACATCATAAGGGGTTCGGGCTTCGCCTGCGTCTTCGCGCCGGGGGTCGCTGTCCTGTGGCCCAGCCACATCTCCATCGACGTCCACGGCCAGGAAGCTAGCGTTATTAACTGCCACCTCTCTCATATTCCTCGCGAGCGGCACCATCAGCTGTAGGTAATCGCAGCCACCGCGGTCCAGGAGAACTCGTGGGTGTTGGGCGACCTCAACATCAGCAAGGAAAGCACGAGCGACACAGCATCCGGCTCGGTGGAGGCCCTCTCAGACAGGCCTCGTCGATGCGGCCACCCTCTTCGACGCTGCCCACATTGACGCCTCTCGCATGGACAGGGTCCTTTTCCCTTCAAGCTTCACGGATCGTGTCGTCCATCACAGTATCATCCACTACAGGCTTTCGAACCGTCGAGCTGTCTTTCTTCAGCTCGGCGTGCCTCCTTCACCTCACCAACCCTTCGTTGCTGCGGGACTTGTTGTCGAACATCTGGAAATGTTCATCGAAAGAACTCTACAGCCATCGCGGATATGATTGGCGAAGATCTGTGGAGCAGCCGGTCTGCAATCAAGGCCGAGCTGCTGGCAGAGGTGAAATCCCTCAACGTCCCTCGCGTCTCTGACGACGACGATATCGTGACGGCCAGGCGGTTCCTGCAGGCCAGGCTCGAAGCTGCGTCGACGGAAGCGAACTATTCATCACTGCCCGACCTCGGGAGTGCGCTTCGCGCCGGCCTGCAAGAACTTCCGCGACGAAGAAAGTAACATCATCGAGGGCACGGAGTTACGATGCAAGGTCTACTCTACCTTCCAGCTCCGCTTCGCCAGCCAGTCGTGCGACCCCAACCCAGCTACAGTATTCATCCAGGGGACGACGACCTCCTCATCCTCGCGAAGAGGACGACTCCCTGCTCCACTCTAAGAACTCCGCGACAGAGATCGCCGCTGCCATCCGTCGCCTGCCACTCGGAAGGTCCCCGGGTGGGACGACTTACTATGCGAGTTCTACATGGCCTATACGAGGACTTCTTCATCGACACTCTCGACCTGGTCCCCAAGTCCCACGGCGGTTCTGAGCTCTGTTGCTACAAGCCTATCTCGTTCCCCACGGCGGACTACCGGGTCCTGGGTAACATCCTCCTCCGGCGCTGTGGCCCCATCTTCCCATTCTGGTACCTCAGTGCCAGACCTACGCCGTTCCCGGTATTTCCCCGTCTTGGAATATCGCGCGTGTGTGCTAAGAGGTCGATGCGGCTGCGAGGAGCGGCTCGCCGCTGGCCGTCATTTCCATCGATCTCGAGTCTGCCTTCGACGCTCTAGACCGCGGCTTCTTGGTGTCCCTGATGATCTCTCTGCGACTGCCACTGGTCTTCATCCTCCTCTATGCCGGAGCGGACGCGACGGTTCGAGCCGAAGGCCTCCACACCAAACCCTTCCAGCTTCTGAATAGTGCGAGACAGGGCTGCATCATCAGTCGCGCAATGTACAGCCTCGCCACAAGCCCTCTCCTACGTCGCCTTGAGCAAGCGCTCAGCCCCTGGAATTTCCTCGCCTACGCCGATGACATCGTCCTGCTCATCCGCAGTGAGGAGCGGTTCAGCGTAGTGACTTCCATCTTCGATAACTTCCGGCGCGCGTCCGGTATAAAGGGAAATTTCAACAATATCAAAAGTCTATGATGTGGCGCCTGGCATGCCCGCAACAACGCTCCACTGGGCATCTCCTGGTCGTCGGTCGAGCTAAAGGTGTTGGGCTGCAATGTGATGCCGAGAAACTGCGCGGGACCTGCCCATAAACATCGGCTGGTCGTCGTTCCGTCTCTGCGCCTTCTCCGGGCACAACGCGGACGTGGCAGTAACGTTAGCTCTGCACGCCTTGCCCCATCCAACCCACCCGGCATCGGTCCAACAGTCCTGCGTCGCCTGTGGCCCCAACGACCTGTCGCTGGTTCACCAGTACTGGTCCTGCCGCTGCACCAGGCCTCTCATTACCAGCATCCAAATATATGACCTTCAGATTTGGGTCTTCGGGAGAGGCCTGGATGATGACGCACTGGCCATCCTGGCGACTGCCAAGACGCGCATCTATAAGTGCTTCCTCGGCGTGAAACTGAAGGGTGTTCAAGAAGACCCCCTCCTTGTCTGGTGAAGGACTTTCTCAAAATAAGAAAACCTCCCTTGCTGAAGAAATTTGTACACATATACATTATTTATACACATTTTCAATACGCATTTACATATTTCCTTACATTTTAGCTACACTTTATTTACTCTTTCATTATACGATATTATCCTTTATTTGATCTTAATTTTTTCTGTAACAATAGAGAGATTAGATGAATCAATAAAATTGTTCAAATTGTCAAATTGTCTAAACATTATATTATGATGATACATTAGCGCGCCATCTGTTATAATAAATTGAAACTATTTTTGATGCATATATGTTTCTGTTTTTAAATTTAAAATAAAATAAATGTCTACTGTTCATACTGCAATTGAAAATATATATTTATAATTATTTATTTTTCTACTGTCCTCAGTGATTATGCCCATAGTTCATTCAAATGCCTTTTCCAATAATTTAGCTTCAGCATTGGTATAAAAGGAAAACAGCCCAATGCAATATTACAGCGTTATGGTATATTAAACTGGCGATATTCTGGGAGGGTTTACCACTGATGAGCCAGGCCCTCCCATTATTTTATAATTACAGTAAAGGCATTATAAAATTGTTCTATTGAAAAATACACTTTAAAAATAATTGTAATTTTTTTATAACAGGCGACGCGCTATATATGTATATACTAAAAGAATGACCCGGCTTCGCCCGAGAAATCCCCCGAGTGAAGTATCCTTCATACTGAAAGTATATCAATAATAAATAGTAGAAGTGCCATAGAATAGCAATACAGAAGAAACACATAAACTACAGGAAAAAAAGTGTGTAATGGCAAAAATTGTATTATAATAGTGTTTAGGTATTTGATTTAATTATTTTTTGCAATCCATTTAGTTGTTTCAAAATTAATATAGTTTAAGTAGACGGCAGCTTTTCCACCAAACCCCCATTAACCTTTGAAATTGCCTGAGTTGAGTGACTGACTGTAAAGAATCCTGACTGCGATGCTCATCTTCTCAGTAAGAATTAAAGAAAAATAGGTTTATAAAAAAAAATAATCCAAAATGTAAATATTTTTCTGTAAAAAAATAAAAAGAGCATATGGAAATATTAGGCAAACATATGTGTTCGCTAATGATTGCGACTGCATTTTAAGCGATTTTTAAAAAGAGATTTAAACAAATAAAGGCCAGAACAAAAATTAATAAAAAATATTAAATCCATTATTTACATACATTCACAAAAGCAAACGATGACAGAATTGATTGTTGATGGCTCTGATACTTGTATAATAAGATTATATATATATATATAATTCATCATATTTACATAATGCTCCATTTTGAATATACAAAAATATTGTCGCGTAGAAAAATAACACTGAGAAACTCGCCTTGTAATATTTCAAGAAGCTTAACATTCCAAAAATAAACTTAGAGGTTGAGTGTTAAATGACTTCCAAGAAAGATATGTTTTTTTCTCTCACTGCCCGTAGCGCGATCTCCTCGAGCCACGAGTCACAAGCTCTTCTACCCTTTTAATGCTGTGTTTTCTCAACTTCCTGAAATAGAAGAGAGCTTCAGATCACATATAAATGCCGCATTTTTCCCTCCTTTGAAAAGAAACAGCGTCCCGCTGTTCAATTGAAGGTTATTGACCAATTTGCATCCGTCGAGCTCTTCATCTTGTCACAGGGCCTGATATCGGTTCTGGGTCGGAGAATCTTTGCTTCAAAACAGGTTCCTCGTTTGGAGTTGAGTCAGATATTTCTTCTTGAAGTAGTGGATCCAAATATGGCTTCATTCTAAGTACATGTACTGTATCTCTTATTCTACGATGTTTTGTAGAGTCAGAAATGGCCTCAATTTCGTAATTGACGGGGGACAATTTCCTTGTAATACGGTAGGGATTGAAGTATTTCTTAATCAGTTTTTCTGAGAGTCCAAATTTTCTCACTGGAATGAAGAGCCACACTAGATCTCTCACATTATAATCCACAGGTCGATGTTTCCTATCATAGTATACTCTGTCTTTTTCTTTACCTCGATATAGATATAGTTGTGCAAGGTGTCGGGCTTTTTCAGCTGTGGTAATGAGATGTTGAACATAATCACCAACATCATCATTGTCGTGATATGGAGGGAGTGAATCTAAAGTGGTTTCGGCCTCGCGGCCATGAACTAGAAAGAAGGGACTGAAGCCTGTAGTTTCTTGCTTAGCGGTGTTATAAGCAAATGTTACAAATGGCAGAACTCCGTCCCAGTTTTTCTGTTCCACGTCAACGTACATGGACAACATGTCGGTCAATGTTTTGTTTAATCTTTCATTTAAACCATTAGTCTGCAGATGATAGGCTGTAGTCTTGAGGTGACTTATTCCAATTAAATTATTTATTTCCTTAATTATTTGGGACATAAAGTTCGTACCACGGTCGGTGATGATCTGCTGAGGAGCTCCGTGTCGGAGAACAATTTATTCGACAATAAACTTAGCAATTTCCATGGCTCCTGCGTCTGGAATCGCCTTTGTAGTTGCAAATCGCGTCATAAATTCAGTGCATACAATAATCCATTTGTTGCCCTGATTGGTAACAGGAAATCTCACTAATAAATCCATTCCTATCTTTTGAAAAGGAATATTTGCCGGTGGGATAGGCATAAGTTGTCCAGGCGGTCGTTGTGGAACACTTTTCCTGCGCTGGCACTCTCTGCAATGAGCTATATACTGACGAATGGTCTTATACATTCCTCCCCAAAAGAATCGTTTACGTGCCCGATCATAAGTTTTGGCAAAACCCAAGTGACCAGCAGTAGGTGCATCGTGAAAATTTTAAA
Source organism: Cordylochernes scorpioides (assembly GCA_030710605.1). Lineage (NCBI taxonomy): Eukaryota > Metazoa > Arthropoda > Arachnida > Pseudoscorpiones > Chernetidae > Cordylochernes > Cordylochernes scorpioides. The sequence goes on along the minus strand of CP092865.1, from coordinate 156,181,890 downwards.
GGATTTACAGCCGCATTTGCTTTGGAAGTCCAAGAAGCCGTTGCCTTCCCTATGGCTCGTAGTTTCTTTTATAAAGTACTCCGTCCATTACTTCGAAGCCTTTAAAAGGTCCAGTTTGTTCGATTTTGTCTATCATCTTTAATAAATTGGGATCTCGACTTTGTTCTACACGAATATCGATGATCGATATTATATTTAGGAAGTCTTCTTGCTCTTCTGGCACAGGGTCCCTTGATAAACAGTCGGCGTCTTTATGTTTGCGCCCACTCCTATAGACTACGGTGATGTCAAATTATTGCAGCCTGAGTGCCCATCTAACGAGTCGTCCGGAAGGATCTTTGAGTCCTGCTAGCCAGCACAGTGAATGATGATCTGTAACAACTGTGAAATTTCGGCCAAAAAGGTAGGGTCTAAATTTGGATGTGGCCCAAACAACCGCAAGCAGTTCTTTTTCAAACGTAGACTAATTCTTTTCAGCCTTTTTTAGGGTCCTGGATGCATAAGCTATTGGTCTTTCAGCACCTCATTGTATTTGGATCAACACTGCCCCCATTCCATATCCCCTGGCGTCGGTGTGTATATGGGTCTCGGCGTCTTCAATAAAGTGCCCAAGAACAGGTTCAGAGGTCAAAGCTTCTTTAAGGATCTCGAAGGCATTTTCTTTTTCTTTATTCCAACAGAATTTGACATCGTTTTTCAAAAGGTCATTCGGAGGTTTAACTTTGTGGGAAAAGTTTTCCACAAATCGTCTATAAAAAGAGCACAATCCTAAAAAACTTCTGATATCAGGTATACTTTTAGGAGATGGAAAATTTAAAATGGCTTCAACCTTTTCGGGGTCTAGGTGTATTCCATTTTCATTGACAACCTGTCCTAGTATTTTTAATTGTCTTGAGCCAAATAGACATTTTTCATGGTTCACATTCAATCCAGATTGTTGAAGGCATTTCAGAACAACTTCTAACCTTTTTAGATTATCTTCAAATGAAGGACCATAAACCACTATATCATCCAAATAGCAGAAACAGATGTTCCATTTTAGTCCTTTCAAAACGGTATCCATCATCCTCTCAAATGTAGCTGGGGCGTTACAGAGGCCAAATGGCATTACCCTAAATTCGTATAGCCCATCAGGTGTAATGATTGCCGTCTTCTCTCTATCATGCTCATCCACTTCGATTTGCCAATAGACAGTTCTTAGATCCATATTTGAGTAATACCTGGCCCCTGATAAATTATCCAAAGCATCATCAACCCGTGGTAATGGATAAACATCTTTCTTGGTGATCTTATTAAGTCGACGATAGTCAACGCAAAACCTCCAAGACCCATTCTTTTTCTTCACAAGTACTACAGGCGACGACCAAGGACTTTCAGAAAATTGAATTATATCTTGTTCCATCATTCTGTCAACTTCCTGCTGTATGATTTTCCTCTACATTCCAGACACTCGGTAAGGCCTCTGTTTTGTTGGAGCGTGATCACCCTCGTCAATCTTATGCTTTATTTTACTTCGGGCAGGTTGAGGCTTCCCAGAAAAATCAAAAACATCGGAAAACTTCCTAAGAACATTCATCATCTTATTTTGCTGATCCTCAGTAAGATTCGAGTCGTTCATTGCTTCTATCTTCTGGTCCAATTTGGTAGTCCATATCTCTTCTTCTTGGATTAATTCATCGCATTTCAAGGAGCATATGGAGCCAACATCAACATCGCTCATGGTGCCAAGGGCCATACGAGAAGGAATCATCAGTGGTTTCGAGTTTCCGTTTGCTATCCACAAATCTGCTTTCCCGACGGGCTTAAATTTCATGGCATCTGATCAGACCTTCTGCTGGCAACTATTTATTGTAATTAAATGCTAATAAGATGCCTTTATTTGTCCTCATCCAAGGAAAGGTGTTTCAGGAAAGGGGATAGAATCGTTTGAAATTTCATCTAGGAAACTTTAAAAAAATAAATTGCACATTTATAACACTTCAAGGTGACCTTCTCATGCCAGTGTCTATAGGCATATCATATCCGTACAATATTTAAAAAATGAAAAATATGCTTGTCTAGATGTGAAGGAAGTTAAGTTAAAATAATGTATACTCATTAAACGCTAGTAAAATATATAAATAAATGAATACTGCTGTATCACTTAATGATTAGATTGGGCATGACTGTGGAAATATTTTACTAAGTAAAATGTATTCCAAAAAGAATGAAATTAAATCTATTTTATAAAGGCGAAAGCTTCTTGATAAACCAATATATAAAAGAAATAAGCGGATTACAAATTCAAATGAACAAAGCTAGAAAGTCCATGGATAAGTAAGACTAAATAAATACAATTATGAATCAAAGCGGACATTTATGTCTGATCATTATATTCATATAACCACAAAATTACGCAAAATATTTTGAGGTAAATAGTGTCTCGATAAAAAAAAAAGGTAAAATGACAAGCGAAATCACTCGGACGAATAAAGATTTTAAAAAAATATATATAAAATTACTATACTTTGGTATAATCTAAATTAAAAATTATATGGCCTATACATATTAAAAGAAATAGCAGAAAAGCTGTGAAATCATGCTTATCCTAGTAAGCTAAATATCCCCGCGATAACATGAGATATCAAGATAAACAACTGGATTACCAAGAAAAAAAAATAAATAAAAATTAATAGGCCCGTGAAAAGAAATAGCAGAAAAGCTCCGAAATTATGCTTATCCTAGTAAAACTAAATATCCTCGCGATAACATAAAATAAAAAATAAACAATTTTACACAAATAAATTTACTGGCAATGCGTTTCTTTTTAAATATCATCAATATAAATAAATAAACAATTGGATTATCAAGAAATTAAAAAAATTATAAGTAATAGGCGCTTGAATATGTCAAGCGAAATCACTCGGACGAATGAAGATTTTAAAAAAATATATAAAAATTACTATACTTTGGTATAATCTAAATTAAAAAATTATATGGCCTATACATTTTAAAAGAAATAGCAGAAAAGTTCTGAAATTATGCTTATCCTAGTAAAACTAAATATCCTCGCGATAACATAAAATAAAAAATAAACAATTGGATTATCAAGAAATTCAAAAATATATATAAGTAATAGGCGCTTGAATATGTCAAGCAAAATCACTCGGACGAATAAAGATTTAAAAAATATATATATATAAATTACTATACTTTGGTATAATCTAAATTTAAAAAATTATATGGCCTATACATTTTAAAAGAAATAGCAGAAAAGTTTAAAAGAGGATGAAATATTTTAGAGTGAAACCCTCTCGCAAATGCGAGAGGCAAAGGGAGTAAAACCCACCTTTTCGGTTCGGAGGCCAGGTATCGACTGACCCTATTGGCTCTCAGAAATTCCCGCCAAGAGTCTTCACATGTGTTGTTTTTCTCACGTCCATCTATTTTCATCCCCTTACAAATGTGGCCCTTTTCCCCCAGCGCGTCCCTAGGGGCTCTAAATTTGGATTTTTGTGGGAAGCTCTGAAGTGTGGGAAAACACTGTTTTAAGCCTAACTTCATGTCCTAATATTTCAAGATCTATATTAAAAGGAAGAAAATATTTCTTTAACACGTGAAATTAAAAAAATTAAAATAACACATACACACAGAAGCATTATATATATTTTAAGTCAGGTAATTTCAAGATCTATATAAAAAGGAAGAAAATATTTTTTTTAACACGTGAAATTAAAAAAATTTTAAATAACGCACACAAAAAAGCATTATATATATTTCAATTTTTAGGTAGAGACATAATTCTTAATCTTAGGGGCGTGGGCCTACTTCTAACAAATTTTTATTAGTAATTTTCGGTAATTTTGGCGCCACGTTGGGCATCCAAAGTTAAGTCGGATTAGGACGTGTCGAAATACGTTGTACATCTGACTAACCAATATCCCATTCTAACGTATTTCAAGGTTTTACGATTATACTAGATTATTACTAAACTCACTAACAACACGCCACGACAAACACACAAACAAAAAATACAATATACGATTAATATAAACACTTAAATATAAAGAATGGAGAATTTCATTCAAATCCTATGTTAACATACTTTCAAGTTTAGAAATTTATTTAGTACATCAAATCCATCTATGTGAAGTCCAACCCCCCATATCACAATATGGTACCGAGGGTAAACCTCAAAGTGAGTTAGCGAAAAGAAAATCTTAATACAACAATATTGTTGGGTCAATTTCTATCATGATGAAATGTACAATCATCACCTCTACGATTTGAATAACATACACCTCATTCCGAAATACTTTAAGGGAATTTACAATTACGTTAGACTATTGGAAACCTGACCAAAATGGAAAACACACCAAAGCATGATACACACAAACACAGGTTCGATTATCAATGGGATGAGTATAAACCACCACATGTCTAAATTTAAACAATATATATATGCATACACAATAAAATTAAGGGAATGAAATTGACTTGAATGTTAACATGAGTTATATGATATATATATGAGCATATGTAATTGTTTATTGGTAGAATTGACCATGGAAAATACCATTGTATGTCTAGTCTGGTATAAAACACAAAAAAATACAAATTGATAAAAAGGAAATATATATTAAATTTTATTATAGCTAAAATTATCTATATTTTGAGACAAAGGGAAGATTATATAAAAGATAAAAGGTCTAATCCTTTGTAAGCAGTTCTTTACTTCTAATCTCATCGAAATATATAAAACAACCAAATTTTTTATTTTAATATACTATATAGTAGAGATTGCAACTTTACAAAAATAACTTACTAAATGTGATATGAAATTTCTATTCTATAAACGGGCCTTTTGGCCCACAAAAAAAAAGTATAGGGTAGTTGACTTACCATTTTTATCTATACTTCCGTTCTCTTGTTTTTCACCGCCGTAACTGACAAATTTCAAATCTCGCGTGACCAAAGAGAATTTTTTAAATCTATTTTACAGAGTAATATATATATATATATTCATTCCGTTGAATAAATTCGGAAATTAAGATAAAAAAAATTTTCTTTGGAATAAAATTAATTTTGAATTAATAATAAAAAATAATAAACTATATCAGGTCGATTCCCTGAAATTTTAATTTAGTGTTTCTTCTTAAATTTTTATTGTTATCTTTAAAATACCTAATCTCTATATATCTAGAGTATATATTTAATTAATTTATTTAATCTAGTATTTCTTCTTGAAATTTTATTGTTATCTTTAAAATACCTAATCTATCTAGAGTATATATTTAATTTATTTACTCTATGTATTTAAATTTCAATGTGGTAATAAAAAAGAAATTTAGACCTTTCATTTTGTATATAAAGGAAGGGATTGGTTATAATACATATAATTACATATGTACATTGTGCACCTTACTGCAGCGGGCCTCGGAATACAAGTAGCCCAGAGCTTGTCCAGGTCCTCCATCTGGACCTTACTGCAGCGGGCCTCGGAATACAAGAAGCCCAGAGCTTGTCCAGGTCCTCCATCTGGACCTTACTGCAGCGGACCTCGGGATACAAGAAGCCCAGAGCTTGTCCAGGTCCTCCATCTTACTGCAGCGGGCCTCGGAATACAAGAAGCCCAGAGCTTGTCCAGGTCCTCCATCTGGACCTTACTGCAGCGGGCCTCGGAATACAAGAAGCCCAGAGCTTGTCCAGGTCCTCCATCTGGACAGCAAACACTTCGACAAGACACTGTACATATATGATGTAATATGTTTACATCATTGTTGGGTTCGTTTTGTGAAAAATGGCCCAACATATAGCTAAAGAAAACAGAATACGGTTTTGATCTATCACAAGCCCATTATATCGATAAAATCTTGAAGAAATTTGCACTCGAAGAATGTAACATTGTGTACAAACTCCGGGAGATCGAGACCAAAGTTTTGATGAATGTCAAGACTCCAAACCAGTAGACAGGACATTGTATCAAGAGATGACGTATTTGGCAACCGGAACTCGTCCAGATATTTCTTTTAATGTGAGCAATTTATCCCGATTTTGCAATGATGCAAGAGAAGTACATTTAACAGGAGTTAAGAGAATATATAAATACCTGAAGGGCACCAGAGATAAAATGTTAAGATACAAGCCATCAGAAAATAGCATTCTTGTCAGCACAGATGCAAGCTGGTGTTCAACAAGCGACGCAAAGTCTTATTCCAGATACACAGTTAAACTGGGAAACAGCCTGATCAGTTGGAGAAGCAAGAAACAAAGTTTGGTGGCTCTGTCTACATGCGAAGCCGAACTGATTTCGATATGCGAAGGGATCTGCGAAGTAAAATGGATTAAAGGACTTTTAGAAGAACTATGTAAGGATGCGAGCTTTCCTACAACGCTTAAAACAGATAGTCAATCTGCTATCAAGTGGATTAAATCTGAAAAAATAACTTCCCAGACGAAACATATAAACCGAAAATTGTATTTTATAAAAGATGCTGTGGAAGAAGGAACAATCGACCTTAAATTTGTTAGGAGTGACGAAATGGAAGCGGACCTATTAACAAAGAGTCTTCCCAAGGAGAAACTTAAAAACTGTATAAACTCTCTCTGACTTGTTTGATAGAAGCTTCCACACAGGGGAGGGATTGTCGTATTTTATTTTTCAATAGTCTGTGTGAAAGCTAGATTTTGAATAGGAACTAACCGGTAGGTGGTTGCAGGTTGATTAACCTAAAAAGGTTTTGTTTGGTATTCCTAGTTTTTTTTTCTTTGCTTGCTAAATGCAATAAATAATTCTTTTGTTGCTTTAAAGAGAGTTGTAATTATTTCAAATACTACAATCTAGATTTGAAATTAGGTATACATTTATATCAAAATGTAAATATTTTTTACTTATTATTATTATTTTATTTCTAAAAATATATATATTTTTATTTTATTTTAAAAATTGATTTATCATCATTGTTTTTATTTACTAAATGCCGAGGTTATGTTATTTTCCTTGAAAATAATATATTAGTCAAATTTAGTTTGAAATACCTATACATAAAAATATTGTATTTTCACAAATGAATTGAAAATGAACATTGCTAAAATAGTTCCTTCAGTATATATTTTAAAGAATAATGAAGCAAAAGTAAACATCTGTCTTGTCACTTTTGAATCCGTATGTAGGCATGTTTAGTCTAGTAATAAAAACAAATTACATTTTTATTGATACTACTCGTTCATATAAGATTTTGGACTATATATTATGGATAATATTCCAAAATTATATCTCCTATTTATGCGGCAACATTTTTGAAGAAAATCGCCTTTTTAGGGTCACCAATTTTTAGCAAATTTGGTATATTTACACCACTTTTTTGTTTATTAAAATTTTTAATAAAGTTTGGACTTTGTTGATAGAAAAAGTATCATTGCTAGTTCTTTCTTTTTTTTTTAAATGAAAAAGTCAAATTTTTTATTAATATTTTAAAAGGATATATATGTGAAAAAAAAAAAGGGGAACTGAAAAAAAGTAAAAATATCTATTTGTTTATCAATTTAAACTATCAAAATTATATAAAGAAAAAAAAAAAAAACCTTAAACCTTGCCAGAGTTATGCACAGGCTCATGCATTTGCATTTAATGGCCATCGCAAGCTTCTTACATTCTAAGTAAAAAAACCCTAAGTTCTTCAAAGGGGAAGTAAGAATAATATATTTTACCCTTATCCCCTTTAACCCTTAACTGGACGGGTTGGGTTAATTCCGCCCATGCATAAACTTAATATAGGAAAAATATATATTTTTCATTTACTGAGAGCTACCAGCTTTAATGTACAGTCGAACCTCTTTAATTCAACACCCCAAGGGATCAGAGCTTTCGGTTGAATTAAAGGAAGTGTTGAATTAAAGTTATTCAGATGATTAGCTAATCATCTAACTCGCTAAAATAATATATTTTTTTAAAAATAGCTTTGTAATATAAATTGATCATATTAATTCAAACCATTGTGTGTGTACTTTTTTGTATTATTTTTTATTTTCATGGTTAACTTTAATATCAGGGACAAAATGGCAATAATACATATTTTTGAAACATAAATAATTACAAATAATATTTTTTTCTAATTGAAGAATATAGCAGTTGAAAGGAAATAAATATGGAAATAAAAAAAGAAAATTTAAAAATAATATTTAAAAATAATCATGAAGATCTTTTTAAAAAATCCTTTATAGAAGTCTGTTTTTGCACTGAAATTCTTTTCAGGATGTATTCCAGATGGTATATTTAAAAAAAAAAACATGCATGTCTTTCTTCCTCTGGAATGTGTTTTAATTAATGTATTAAAGACATCCACTGCTGCTGCAGGTGTTATTGATTTTGTGTTTAAATCTTTTATAATAACATGGAAATGGAATATTGAAATAAAATGTTATCATAATCATTGTGGCTACATTTTATGAAGATTTATTTATTTAAAAGGAAATTATTTGTAAATTTTAAAATAACTAAAATATTTCAATGCTGAAAATTAAAAAGAAAATAATATTATTAATTAGCGTGCGATTCTTAAATTCCCGCGTAAAAAATAAACAACACTCGCGACATTGCGCAACAGCACTGCAAAGTGAAACTTAAACTAACAGAAATCAAAAGTGCGCATGCGCGATCCTATTGGCGCCCGCCATCATCGCCGCCGCCGTAATACCGTTTAGCGGTATAGTTGTATGTAAAAAAAACATTCAACTGTCGAAATTTTGAATTTTAAAATGGTCGCACTATTGGAACTGTCGTATTATCGATACTGTTGAATTACGGTTTGTTATTTGATAGGCCGGAGGTCGGGACATCAGAATATGGTCGAATTAAGGTAGAGTGTCGAATTTGCATGTGTCGAATCAACGAGGTTATACTGTATTCTAATTTTACAGTGATGAAAACATTTTCCATCCATCATTTATAAATATCAGTTTTGAGAGGGGGGTTAAATTTGCTTGTGGGGGCGGATTCCGCCCAGCCCACCCAGAAGCGTGAGAATTTTTCCTGTCATTGTGAGCTCGTGACTCATACTTGAGTCGCTATCTTACGCTATTTTTAGCTTTCTTTTATAAAATAGCACTTCATTCTTGGATCAGTAGAATTATCAATCTAGTTAACAGAGAGAGCTATCCCTGCCAACCCAAAATATATATAAGTTTTAGAGATTAGTCAACCATTTTGGAAGAGTAATAGAAATATTACAGCAGACAATTGGTTCACTTCAGTAGAATTAGTTGATAAGTTGAAAGAACATGGCCTTACATATTTAGGAACGATGAGAAAGAACAAACCTTAGATTCACCACAATTTCAACCGCACCCTAATAGAGAATCGGGAACATATATTTTTGGTTTCTCTGGAACAACCACTTTAGTCTCTTATGTTCCCAAAAAATAAAATCGGTAATTGGATTGATAAAAAGGATAAAAAAGAAAGGAGTAATTTTATTGGTGATCTTGGAAGAGCATTGACTGATGACCACCTGGCCACACATAATCTAAATTCTCTTCCACTGGAATTACTGATGACAATTCAAGAAGAATAATGGTTCACGTACATCAAGGGAATCTACAATGCCACAACAATCTGATACTCCAAAAAGGTGCTACAAATGACCATCAAAAAACGCAGTAAAAAATAAAAACCCTTTGCTCTGTATGTCAACTAAGCATTTGCAAAAACATTTCTTAATAATTTGTGAAATCTGTAAATAGATTATATTCAGAATTTTTAAACATCAAAATCTCTATGTTAACATTTGTATTCATTAAATATTTTTTTAATATTGATTTCAAACATCATTTAGTGCTTATTTCATAAAGTTACATAAGTGGGTTGAATCAACCCAACCCGTCCAGTTACGTAAGAAAAATTCACCCGTCCAATTAAGGGTTAATTATAGTTCATATCCCCCCCACCCTCCTCCTAATTGTTATAGTTAACCCTCTGGATGTGTAACTGGTGAATTCTATTTGGGGGGGGTGACCCCTAGACATTTGACCCAATCTGAGACTACGCCTCTCATTGGTTGTGACGTCACAGCGATGCACAATGTAAACAAAAGCTATGATTGGTTTGTTCGACACATCATTGCCTTGACTTCAGGGAATTCTCTTATTGGCTTGTTGGTTCTAACTGGTCGATATAAATTTTTGTAAAAACTAATTTTAAGTATTTTTAAAATTAAATATCTGTGGTTACTTCATATTGAAACTATATTTATAATGAACCTCTCATTTTTATTTTATACTAGACGGGTGACCCGGGCTTCGCCCCGGGATTGACCCGCGTGCATATCTACCCGAGTGATATATATTTAGATAAGATTTTTTTTTATAATTGTTTGTTATTAGCATTATCTATTTGTTTCCATCAGCATAATTTAATCTAATCTTTAATAGAGGGCGCTGTTCGTGAGCTAAGTAGAATAATTTGAATATATAGTTTTAATAATTGATTTATATATTTTTTAAAATAGCCTATCGTCTTTCCCGTATTTTTTTACCTATGTATGGAAATTTTGGTTTGAATTAGTGAACTACTGCGAATTTGTATACCGGACATACCAACAAACAAACATACAAACATTGATTTTTATAATATACAGTAAAACCCCGCTAATACAAACCCTGGATATAGCGAACCTTCCCTTATAATGAACCCACGGCGATTCCCAATTCCATTCCATTGAAAATACCATCGTTATAACGAACTTTGCGATTTTTAAAATAATGAACTACCCCTATAACGAACCTATTTTCGGTCCCAAAATGTTAAAATCTATTTAAAATACTAGGCTTTTAATGAACTTAAAATTGTGGTATAAAAAAAAATTAAAACAACAAAATTTTGAGTATGTTTCAGCTCACAGATCGCGATTTCAAAACAAAAAATTAGCGGCATTGTTTTCATTTCCATTCTATTTTTGCTGTATGTTAAACTGTATAGATTTTTACACATTATACTTTTATTTAATAGAATATCTTTGCATTTAACAATTTTAAAATATAAAAAAAAAAATACAAATGGCTTCCAAAATAAAGAAAAGAAACAAAGAATGGCGTTCTAAAAAAAAGTGGCTGCATGCCCTTAGAAATGTTCTATATCAAGTTTAACCTAGGCTAAAAAATAATTCCAAATAATTTTAAAGCCCGAAATGGTTTGAATAACAGGTTAAAAACAAAATTTAATCTATACTTCAGAAGAATATGTGGAAACTGAAATTGGAAGAAGAAAAAAAAAAAAAAAACAGTGCCCCGTGACTCATGGGCCATAAACAAATCGACTTATAAATTCTCAAAAACTACCACTACAGTTCTATTGCCTTGTTAGTTATATGACTCATTCAGGGTTCGCAGATATTCCCCCTGGCCGACCGTTTTACTACCGATTTTGTGTTTGCAAATTGGCATTTTTTATTCGCAATTTTACCGATCGCGCTATTGTATCAACATGTTTCGTGCACGATTTTTCTGAATCAGATACTTTTGATTCATCTTCAATTGATTCAGAATACACGGAGCTTTATTCCTTTGATGGAAATAACAATATTTTAAGACAATTCTGATTTTCAAATTTTACTTTTCACTTTCAAACAACAAGGTATTAGAGGCTTTTTTTCAAATAAATTTAGTATTATATTATTTGAGAAAGATGTTCTAGAAAAAAAATATATATATATACTCTTATACCTTTTAAATATATAATTAATAAATTTTTGCCTTAAGTGGCTGCCTTTTCCTGTGTGTATGGCTGTTTTTTAATTATACAGTCTAAAAATTTAGAAAAGTAAAAAAGAATGGCCAAAACGTGGCTATAGTGAACCAAAAGCTCTGTCCCATTGGGGTTCACTATAGAGGGGTTTTACTGTAGTATGTATATTCCAAAACTGCCAAAACTTCAAACTCTTATTTACTTGATTTTTTCCCTCCCTCCCTCCCTTTTGGTTGTTTAAACTCCTTTTATTTTGAACTCTTGATAAATTGAAAATTTTCTCTGGTCCCTTGAGTTTCAAATTATCGAGAGTCGATATTTCAAAGGAGAATAATGCTTTTGGCAATTTTATGCAAAAGCATCAAGAATTATTCTTACAGCAGCTAATTTATCTCGATGAAGTCTTTCATTTCTTGTAGATTTGACATTAAAAAAAATTACACTGAGAAGAAAGCAGAATCTGTTTTCAGACTTAGCTATTCTATACAATTCAAATCCAGTACTATCTCTTGCCCATGCATCATCTGTATTCAATTTATATGTTTTCATGATCCCTAAAAAATAAATAATTCCCATTAAAGCTTTAATTTCATGTAGGTTTGTCAGTGTCGAGCTTTGAACAAAGAATTCGAATCACTGGACCGCGTAACCAGCATAGAATAAAGTAAAACTATTGCAACTCAATGGTTGTTGGTAAGAAAGAAAATTTATTGTAATTAATACAAAAAAATTATAGCAAAGAATTTTTAAAAAGAGAGAGATAGAGTTTTTGGTCTCAAGACGCGAGCACGTGACGACGACAACAACTTGAGAACAAAGAGAGGGGGGCCGGAACATGGGTGTGACATCACCGCCGCATGGGTGGTGGTTGGCTCGCGCCGCGTGGGGGGCATCTTCTTCCACGGCTTTCTTCCATTTTGAAGGCCCTCATCTCAATATCTCCAAATAAAATTAATATAAAAACACACACAAAAAAAGGCAGTGGATCTGCAACATCCTCCCACCAATAATTATGGAGTAATTATTCTTCAGGATTCACTATGATCAATATCTGTCAGGCGGCTTGACGATTCTTCCTGATCTTGTAATAACAGGTGAATCTTTACCTTGAATGCTCCGCTGTGATATACTTGGTGTGTCAAGATTTATCTTCTTCTCTTTCTCTAGATCACATTCTTTTCCGAAATCTTCTTTAAGATGGTTTTCGCTGGATTCAAGAAAGAACAAGTGTTGAACCGGCCGCAAAAAATTTTCACGTTTAGTTTTTATCATAGCGACTAACGATGCCATCTTTTCCCGGGTAGGTCTTCTCAATAACTCCGATTGGCCATTCTGTTCGCTTTTTGTTATCGACCTCCATGAGTACAACATCGCCTTCTTCAATAGACTTTGTCTTGTTTCTAGTATTTTGTCAGAGAAACCCTAAGTACTCTTTTCTAAATCTTTGTTGAATTGTCTTGCGTAGCTTTTGTACTTTTCCGTGACTTTGAGGAACTTAGAGTCGACAATGTCCTCTTCAGGTACAAATAAGCATGATGCGTTTTCACACATGAATTTGGCAGGTGTTATAGGTACCAAGCCAGATTCTTCACTGATCGCGGTCAAAGGTCTCGAATTCATTGATGACTCCACTTCACATATCACAGTCTGTAGTTCTTCATATGCGACTGTTTTGTCTCCCAATACTTTTTGGATCAGTTGCTTCATGAGACCCACAAGGCGTTCCCACCATCCTCCCCAAAATGCTGCTGTTGGGGGGTTGAAATTCCACTTAATACGTTGTACGGTGGCATAACGTAGGACATCATTCCAATTAACTTTCTTGAACAAGTTATTGCATCCAACAAAATTGAGGCCGTTGTCAGAGTACACAATGCTCGGTCTACCACGTCTTGCGACAAATCTTCGAAAAGTGCCAAGAAATCCTTCAGTAGACACTGTTTTTATGAGCTCCAAATGTACAGCTCAGTACACAGCACAGGTGTACAACACTACCCATATTTTCTTTCCACCGGTCTCAGTCAAAGGCCCAGCTAGATCCACACCGATCACTCCAAATGCTGGTGTTGATCCGATCCTGGTTGCCGGAATTGGAATGCTCTCAGTCTGGACTCTCTTGGAATTGTAACGATGACACGTAGCACATGCAGAGATGATACTTATGGTTCTCTTGCCTTTTAGAATCCAAAAACGGCGTCTCACTAGTTGTTGAGTTGTTTGAATCCCGGCATGGGACATCATCTCGTGCTCTTTTCTAATCAAAAGCTTGACTACTTGGTGTTCACCCGGAAGAACTATTGGGCATCTTGTATCATAGTCGTCTTCTCCAAAATACAGTTGACTCTTAATTCGATATAGTTAATATTCATCTGTAAAAGCAAAAGGGGGTCGGTGGAAGGCTGGTTAAACCGTTTGGTTTTCAACCACTACGACCCGGGTTCGATTCCCGCATTGGACATTTTTTTCTGTTTAAAAAAAAAAAAATGCTCCAATGGCCCCCGATTCTTGCAAAAGTCCAACCCCACCAGCGAGTGCAAGTAACCAAACGGGGCTCTGGCACATTTGTAAGTGCAAAGTCGAACTGCTTTTCACATGTGTAGACATGTGGTACGCTTACAGTAAAAGCAGTCGCTAACTACCCACCATGATTATCATGGCCTGTACCACGTGTACTAGGGATAAGCAAAAAAAAAAAAAAAAAATCTGTAAAAGCGTTGAGCTTTTTTATTTGCTTGTCATCTCTCCCAAAACTTATTAGTTGGATATGCCGTAATACTACCTTTTCGGCTTCTTCGAATTCTTCTACAGAGATTTATTTTGACATCTTATCATGTTGTTCGGATCGCGATTGATCTGAGACGGTCTTCCTTTTTAAAACGCAGTAAATAAGTAACAATCCGTACTATACGATGATAATCTCCATTACCTCTCAAGTTTGTTCATGAAATTATCTTTCGTGCTGTTGACATCGATGTTTACCGTCTTCTTCAATTCCTTATTGATTTCTTCTTCATCAAAAATCAGATCAAATTGATTCCAGCTTGCTTCTTCTCCCCAGAGAAAAGAGGGTCCCTCCCACCATCTATGCTCTATCAATTTCTTCACACTGCTCCCACGTGATGGAAGGTCAGCTGGATTGTTTGCCCCTGACACATGATGCCAATTTTCTTTCTTCGAAATAGAACAGATTTCGTTGACTCTGTTTCTGATAAATGTTGCCCACGGTTTCTTATTTTGAATCCAACGAAGTGCAGTTGAGGAGTCCGTCCAAAACCAAATATTTGGCTCTGGTATTGCAATTGATTCCGATATATTCTTCATGACTTGCTTAGTCAATCTGGATCCGATGAGGCATGACATTAATTCTAATCTCGGAATAGTTAGTTTATTTTTGGGTGCTACTCTTGCCTTTAATGCGACGAGTTGTACATTTACTTCTTTATTTTTCACTGTTCTTATGTAAATGCAGGTTGCATAGGCATCTTGACTTGCATCACAAAACACATGCAGTGATGCCTGTTCAAACCCATCTCTCATCACCCACCTTGGAATCCTGGCAGACAACAATTCGGGAATTTGACTCTGCCATTCCACAAACTTCTTCGCAATGTCCTCTGGGACCGGCTGATCCCATTTCAACTCAGACTTCCAACATTGTTGTAGGATGATCTTCGGCACTATGGTGAATGGAGAAAACAATCCGAGAGGGTCAAACACCGCATGGGCTTCCGATAACATAATCCTCTTGGTCAATTTATGAGTCTGATTTTCTATTTCGGCATTGTTCTCTCGATCCAATGACTTGTATGTTGGAGTCATCATTTATTTATTCAAAATTGTCAAAGTGTCATCAGCTGTGTCCCATTTGATACCCAGCACGAAAATATTTTCACCGTTAACTATGCTGGGGCCTCCCATCTGCCACTCTCTTAGATTGAATCCTGCTGGGCTGAGCAGGTCAATAGACTGCTGTTGAAATACTAGCGCTTCTTCTAACGAAGTAACACTATTAACGCAGTTGTCCATGTACATACATTTTAGCAATGAGATTACTTCTCTTTCATATTGCTCCAAATGTAACTTCAATGTAGCAGCTAGGAGGAAAGGACTTGATGTAACTCCGAACACCACTCTCTTGTGTTGATAAATCCGAAGATTCTCTTGCTTGCCCTCCTTCCAATATAGAAATCTCAAAAATTTTCTGTCTTCTTTTGCCACTGATATTTGGAGGAAGGCTTTTTCTATGTCTGCTACTATGCCGATTTTATTGAGTCGAAATCTTAGCATGATATCTGGAATGAGCTCCAATAAGTTGGGTCCCTTTGCCAAACAATCATTCAGAGACCATCCACCCTTTGTCCTACAGGAAGTGTTAAAAACCGGTTGTACTGGTGTCGTGCTGCTACCAGATTTCACTACTGCTCGGTGTGGTAGAAAGTATTCTAATGTATCATCTTGATCTGACTGAATTCTTTCAATGATCCCATTTTCCTCCTATTCTTCAAATATCTTGCTGTAATGGTGATAAAAGCCTCTTTTCTTCAGATCCTCTGTCATCTTCCGGAGTCTTTTCTCGGCATGGCTTTTATTTTCTTTCAGCTTCTGTGCTGGTTCTATCCATGGAAGGTGCACCTCGTATCTACGATTCCAATCGCTTTGTTTCAGTCCGAAACTTATCCATAATAGCCTGATCTGTCTCTTTCTTTGACTCTGCTTGCCTGTCATCCATGACTCCAATATTTTCCAGAGACCATAAATTGGAAACCTTTATTTCTTGTGTCATTAAAGATGTGATCAGCATACTGTTATGAACCTGGTTAGGATTTTTATCTGGGAGTTTTCCTTCCGTTTTGCCTTGAACTACCCAACCTAACAATGTTTCTCGAGCAATAAGATCATCCGATAATCTTATATTGGCTGTAGCTATTTTTGGGTAAATGTCTGCACTGAGGAGAAGCTTTACCACATCGCTTTCGGCTTTAAATGCTGAGAGCTGTATCTTCTTTGACGCAAGTTCACGGGCCCATGAACCAAATGTAGGCTTTCTTATACATCTGGCTATTTGATTAGTGGCTGATGCCAGACATGAAATGCATCTATCGTTCTCAATACTTGATAGAGTCAGTCAGTAGATCTGATGCCGATCAGTATACCTGATCCCACCAAATATTTCATAATCAAGCTCTTCTTCTCCCATATATATGATAGGAATACCCAAATCCTTTACAATGTGTTCCAAAATGTACGATTAGGATGATCCACTATCAATTACTGCCCGTACCACTTTGCTACCTTTAGGACCCCAAACTTTCACTAATAATGTTTCAAGGCATGCTTTGGTGCTTACACAATTGGACATCTCGTTCACCGTAGCTACATCACTCAAACCTGGAGTTGACGTTGAATTCTGTGGTTGTTGTGGACTCTATCTTTCAGATTCAGCTTGATCTGCACCTCTATACATGATGGCATAATGCCCATCCCTCTTGCAGAAATCACAGCACACTTTTTTTTTACCTTGCCTGCTTCTGTGGCCTGGAAGCAGACATTTGTAACATCTTTTGTAGCTCTTGATTTTCTCATTTTTCTGGTCCATGCCCATTTTCATTCCTTTTTGACAGTCTTGATTTGGATGACCATTGTCGCAGAAAATGCATTTAAATTTCTCACGCAGTGTTGGTGAGATGTTGGAATGCATAAATCCAGAGGTTGTAGCAATTTCACGCCTTGCATTGAAACTTCTTTTCTTCCCTGGTGTAGGCTGAGCTAAGGAATCTGAATGCTTATTGTAGGCTATTTCTCTATCCTTAGTCTGATTGACCTCATGACGAAGAAATTTCATCAAGCTTTCTAGGTCTTCCGATTCGCTGCTGCGCTGCCATGAGATGAGGACATCCTCCGGTACACATGATTAAACTACCGGATACAATATATTGGCACACTTGACCGTAGTTACACCAAGCATACATAAATGCCTAATTTGAGAGTTCAACTTTGTCACAAGATCTTTAAAGTTGACCTTTCTCTCTTGTGCACTTCGGATGACCAACCACAATAGATCTCGAACATAGACCTTGATTAGCATGTTATCTCGCCCAAATCTTTCTTTAAGATCTTTGATAACTGATGCGTAATTCTTTCCTGAGACAGGATAACTTAATACTAGTTGCTGGGCTTCGGAATTTTCCACAACATGCAGTCTACTAGATATTGGTATCTGAGTCGGAGAGATCCTCATCATTGTGGATGTCTTCAAACCTTGACCAGAAGATAATCCATTCCCGTACATCACCTCCAAACTCTGGGAGTTTTCTCTTGGGAAGCAGAACTCTTCTCCGGCTTGTACTGTTGCTCCTATTCGAAGATGTTTCATCAGGCCCCGGATTCAGTACTTTTCTAACTCTTCTCTCATCCTTTTGATTAGTCTGTCATACTTCAGACGTTCATCATATTCTTTGTCCTTATCAGCTTCAGTCACTTCTTCATACAACATTGCCTCAGTTACTTTCTCATCCCATTCATGAAGATCTCGACATAAATCTTCAAGCTGAAGTGCTGAGACCCTCAAGTCTGTCTTGTCCAGTTCTTCTACAGGCTTCTTCAGGGCTGTTTCAACACTGTTGATGAGCTTTGTGATTTGGCCATGAATAGGCCTTCTTCCTTTCTTGAGGCGATTCATTTTGAATTACAAAATATGCTGTTATAAAATAGTAATGAAAATTAAGGAGAAAAGATTTTTATTCAGATAAACGTGTGACAAGCTTTCGGGCAGTCACGCCCTTCAACAGGTAGCAAACTAAGGTAACAAAAGACTTTATATAGGAATCTATTTGAGGTATATTTGCATATGTGATGTATATAGTACGGCGAAAATACAATTCAGATTAAAATTTGCATATCTAAATTACTGATATATAACAACTACGTAAGCATGCTAATCGTGTAATGTTAAAGAATTAAAAACGATACAAATTGCAGAATGGCTATGGTAAAACATGAATTCGGGAAAGTAACATGAATCTGCGCTAAAAAACTAAAATCTACGATAGAGTTCTCAAAACGCGTATTCATGGCCATATGCTACTATTACGGAGTCAAATTACCAGATATCAACTGTTCAACCCGCCATCAGCGGCCACTCAAGACCAATAGACGGGGGGGGGTTTATCCGTTTTTTAAGTTACTACATATATCATGATATTGGTCAGGTAAATCAATATGACGATTAATACTGTTTTTGGAAATGGATAAAATGGCCTCTCTGATTAATCTTTGGTGTTTACTGGGAATGTTAGTGTATAGGGTGGTGGGAGAAGCTAGATTGAAGGAATGGCCAGTATTAAGTGTGTGGTCATATATGAGGGATCTGCTGTCTTTATTATTGATACATCTACCATGTTCGATCATCCTGATGGCCACGGACCTACCAGTCTCACCCACGTAGGTTGCACTACAATCGTTGCATGAGACCGAGTAGACCGAGCCACCAGACGATCGAACACTGGTAGGTCTCTGTATGCGGGTAATGGGGTGTCTAAGAATGGTGGCCAGGCTTTTATTATTTTTAAAATAGGTATTGATGCCATGGGATTTAAGCATGCGGGCTATGGTAGCGGATTGTGGTGAATAAGGCAAAACGCAGGTGTTTCTATGAGGTATAAGGGGTTTCAAATTAGCAGGGTTGTATTGGTATTTGTGTATGAAATGGCGAGGGTATTGGGAGAGGGCAAGCTGTTTTTTGATGTTGGAGAATTCTATTGACCTAAATATGGGCAGGGAGCAATGTGTGACCAATCTCTTGGTAAGTGTTCTGACTGTATTAATTTTATGGGACAAAGGACAGGAAGAATTAAAATTGGTATAGAAAGTTGGGTTACTGATTTTATGATATACTGTTGTGTGGTAGTGCGAAGGGGTACGAATAAGGAGTATGTCGAGAAAAGGTAAAACACTATTAACTTCTGGTTCATGACTGAAGGAAATATCGGGGTGAAAGGAGTTAAGAACAGATAAGATGCTAAGCTCATGTCCGGTTTCACATATACAAAGGATATCATCAATATATCTCCTCCATATGTGAATGCCCGGTGTGAATTGCTGTTGGATCCAGTTGTCAAGAGTGGACATGACTATTTCGGCTAAGGGTGATGATAATGGGCTACCCATGGGTGAGCCCCTGATCTGTTTGAAAAATTGGTTATTGAAGGTAAACTCAGTGATGTCCAAGCATATGGTGGAAAGCGCGACTATAGAAGAAACAGTTTTAGGGTCTAACTGGATGTCTTGTAGGAATTTTGTTAGCTGAGTAATGATCAGCTGGTAGGGTAGGGATAAATACATAGAGTTGACATCATATGACACCGTGGTGGAGTTTTGAAGCGGTTTTATACAGCTCGTCCAATCTCTCACTCCGCTTCAAAACTCCACCACGGTGTCATATGATGTCAACTCTATGTATTTATCCCTACCCTACCAGCTGATCATTACTCAGCTAACAAAATTCCTACAAGACATCCAGTTAGACCCTAAAACTGTTTCTTCTATAGTCGCGCTTTCCACCATATGCTTGGACATCACTGAGTTTACCTTCAATAACCAATTTTTCAAACAGATCAGGGGCTCACCCATGGGTAGCCCATTATCATCACCCTTAGCCGAAATAGTCATGTCCACTCTTGACAACTGGATCCAACAGCAATTCACACCGGGCATTCACATATGGAGGAGATATATTGATGATATCCTTTGTATATGTGAAACCGGACATGAGCTTAGCATCTTATCTGTTCTTAACTCCTTTCACCCCGATATTTCCTTCAGTCATGAACCAGAAGTTAATAGTGTTTTACCTTTTCTCGACATACTCCTTATTCGTACCCCTTCGCACTACCACACAACAGTATATCATAAAATCAGTAACCCAACTTTCTATACCAATTTTAATTCTTCCTGTCCTTTGTCCCATAAAATTAATACAGTCAGAACACTTACCAAGAGATTGGTCACACATTGCTCCCTGCCCATATTTAGGTCAATAGAATTCTCCAACATCAAAAAACAGCTTGCCCTCTCCCAATACCCTCGCCATTTCATACACAAATACCAATACAACCCTGCTAATTTGAAACCCCTTATACCTCATAGAAACACCTGCGTTTTGCCTTATTCACCACAATCCGCTACCATAGCCCGCATGCTTAAATCCCATGGCATCAATACCTATTTTAAAAATAATAAAAGCCTGGCCACCATTCTTAGACACCCCATTACCCGCATACAGAGACCTACCAGTGTTCGATCGTCTGGTGGCTCGGTCTACTCGGTCTCATGCAACGATTGTAGTGCAACCTACGTGGGTGAGACTGGTAGGTCCGTGGCCATCAGGATGATCGAACATGGTAGATGTATCAATAATAAAGACAGCAGATCCCTCATATATGACCACACACTTAATACTGGCCATTCCTTCAATCTAGCTTCTCCCACCACCCTATACACTAACATTCCCAGTAAACACCAAAGATTAATCAGAGAGGCCATTTTATCCATTTCCAAAAACAGTATTAATCGTCATATTGATTTACCTGACCAATATCATGATATATGTAGTAACTTAAAAAACGGATAAACCCCCCCCCGTCTATTGGTCTTGAGTGGCCGCTGATGGCGGGTTGAACAGTTGATATCTGGTAATTTGACTCCGTAATAGTAGCATATGGCCATGAATACGTGTTTTGAGAACTCTATCGTAACTATGCATTCAAGAATGTTGTTATCAACAAATAGATTCCAAAAATCAAATATTGATTTGGCATTTTTGCTTTATGCCTGGTAGATATATTTTTACATGTGCGAGTTCAAATATTTTTTTAGAGAAGAGAATTTTTCCATTTAGTCTTTTGGTCCTTTCCTATATAGTAATTGACGCTTGACTCCTCATTATTTTCTTCTTCTCATAACGTAAATTGTTCAATGTCTATACTCCAATTCCTTTTATTTGATCATCCGTTTCTGATTCTTCATCATTGGGATTTGAAATACAGTTAAACCCCTCTATAGTTAACCCCAATGGGACAGAGCTTTTGGTTCACTATAGTCACCATTTGGCATTTTTTAATTACTTTTTAAAAATTTCAGACCATTTAATTAAAGGACAGCCATACACCATGTATGTAGTGTTGGCTAACATGTGGTGTGTGTAACAGCCCCCCCTGGAAAAGAAGAAGTTTGAATGTCCCTTCACAGAATGTGTCTTCACAGATGGCACAGCAAAGGACTTCCCTACCAAGCATCAGCTGAACCAGGTTAAGTATTAATTGTGTAGTTGCCACCTGTGTGCAAGACTCTTGCCTGTCCCAGGCACACATACAGACTATGCAGTGAAACCTCATTATAACACCCATATTTATAACATGCTATTAAAATTCCACAAGTTCCCAATTGTTTTTCAACTGTGATTAAAACAACATCCTGGTTACAACAACAGTCCCAAGTATTATAGTTATAATGAGAGGGTTGACTGTTAAAATATGACAGAAAAATGGTTGGTTTAACCCAAGGTTAACAAGACTAAATACTAAAGGTAATGATCTCCTTATTTGTTAAACTGATGCTAGTAGCCATAGGCTACATACATTTTAAAAGGTCTATTGATGTTTCTATAGCAGTACTGGAACACTTTATATTGAGTACTCTAGTGTACCCCTTCCTCTCTCTTCAATAGGTCTAATAATGAGTTGTAACTCCGCAGCAGATGCCATCAAAAGTCTCAAGCTCTACAAGCTTGATACTCTAATATGATTGAGTGGAGATAAGAAAGAAGAAGTAGACCACTTGTAACAAATTAAAAGGCTATTTTTAAATAGATAAAATGGGAGTACAACAGTTTTTGATTTCCAGATTTATGTCTGGTCATCTACGGACAATGACTTTCCAGAAAGGTTGCAAGGTTTTCCCTCTATATACTAAGTGAAATTCTCAACCTGCAACCCCAAACCACATTACTGACTGTATTGATTCATCCATTGACGACCTCTACTCAAATCCCCAGCAGACATCATCAAAAGTCTCAAACTCTATAGGCTTGATACCCTGATATGATTGAGTGGAATAAAGAAGAAGAGAAAGAAGTGGGGCCTGGAGTCTTTATTGTAACAAAATAAAACTATAATAAAAATAGTTATAAATTAATAAATAAAAAATACATTTAAAAAAAGCCTTCATTTAAATGCACTAAAATGGAAAAATAAAATATCATATCTTCTGTCATTGAGCAATTAGATGTATCTGAGTGAAAATAAAAGCGGCGGGGAGCGATCATGATGAATTTCAAACCTAATATTATTTAATATGTAGCAACTGATTAGTGATTTTTACCTCTGCTATATTTTACCTCTTTAAATATGATCGTCCCCTGCCGCTTTTATTTTCATTCAGACATCTAATTGTTAAATGACAGAAGATAAAATATTTATTTTTTTTTTCCTTTTTAGTGCATTTAAATAAAAGCCTTTTTTTTTAAATGTATTTTTATTTATTAATTATTTAGTTAGTTTTTAGTCATAAATTTACAAAACTTATAATCAAAAGTTCACTGGGGATTAGGCCTTAAACAAACGGAAGCCTGCTCGTGGCAAGTTGGTCAATTCCTTGTAAGAGGTGTAACAAGTCTTAAAAAGAAATATTGAAAATTATTCATTTCTGGCCACTCTAACCACTCAGAAGTCTGAAAATTTGTACACTTGCATTGTTCATTAGACTGAGTGAATGTTAAAAGTTTCATACCTCTATATGATCTGGAAGCATATTAAAATTAAATATAAAATTTTGAAAGGCAATTTAGAAATTTTTCCATTCCTGGCAATTCTGACAACCGTGAAGTCTGAAAATTCTTCAACTTGCATTGTCATCAAGTTCTAATAAGTGTACAAAATTTGAGATTTCTACCTGCTTTAGAAGTATACTAAAAATCAATTAAAGCTTTTAAAAAAGATGTACCTCTCTGGATCTGTGAAGGAAAAACAATATTTTTTCAAAATATTTCGAGGGTTGCCTCCTCTTTATCAATTTATTTAACAATCCCTCAAATTATTTCACACAGATGTGTGATGGATCAATGGATTGCCTTTTGACTCAAAATAATAAACGCCTATAAAATAAATTAACAGTGTTTCCCTTTGTTAATGAATTTTGAAATTATTAGTGAAAAAAAAAAAAATTAATAATAAAAATATAAAAATACAAAGGGGGATCAATAAATAAGGTGAATTATCTTATTTCTTAAAAATTAAAAAAGCAAAATAATTTAAACCACAGAATATTAAAATATAACATCGAGAGACTATTTAAGGTGTTCTGTTCTTTTTTCCCACGCGCGGCGCGAGACTTATAAATAAACTAAAATGGAAGCTCCCTTGAAGGATTGCACCACGCTTGAACAACGTGCAGTTATTCGTTTCTTGAATGCAGAAAGTATTCAAACATCTCAAATATGCCAAAGAATGAAAAATATCTATGGTGAGTCTTGTTTGTCTCAAAAAACATTTATAAATGGGTTAACAAGTTCAAAAATGGACGAATTACATGTTCCTCAGGTCTCAACGTTCGGCCGGTAAAGTTTTGTTAACAATTTTTGATGGACCAATCTGTCCTGATTTTTTATCCTCAAGGCAACGTATGAACAGCGACCTTTATTGTGACATTCTTGTAAATAAGCTAAAGCCCAGTATAAGAAACAAAAGAAGAGGGAAGCTTAGTAAAGGTGTTCTCTTCCTTCATGATAATGCAAGGCCGCATACATCATGTAAAACTGTATCTACAATCATTAAATTAGGTTTTGAAGTTTTAGAACATCCTGCATATTGTCCAGAGCTAGCCCCCTCTGACTATTTCCTTTTTGGACTACTAAAGAAGGAGTTAAAGGGAAAGCGATTTGACTCGGATGAAGATGTCCAGAAAGTGGTGCAAGATTTTTTTCACACACTTCCTAAGAGTGCCTATAAAGAGGGTATGTACAAGTTGCCAGAACGATGGAGACGATGTATAGAAAGCCAAGGTGATTTTTTTGAATAAATCAAGTCCTAATTTTTAATATCGTTTTTATTTTTTCAAATAAATTATAATTCACCTTATTTATTGATCCCACCTTGTATATACAGTAAAACCCCTACATAGTGGGACAGAGCATTTGGTTCACTATAGCCACAGTTAGCTATTTTTTTTTTTTACTTTTCAAAATGTTTAGGGTGTATAATTAAAAGGACAGTCACGCACACAGGAAAAGGCAGCCACTTAATAATGGTCACTTTATTTTAATTTCCTAAATTGACCTATTTCCTTACATTAATGCTGAATATCAAAAGAAGTCATTTAATAATAGGTTCTTATCATTAGCATGCATGTACCTCAACGTATAATATAAAAATTAAGACAAATCTTAAAAAAAGTAAGGTAATAAGACGAAATCCAAATAAATAAATAGTGTGTGACCTTTCGGTAACAGCATTGTTACCAACACAAGGTAATAAGACCAAATCCAAATAAATAAATAGTGTGTGATGTTTCGGTAACAGCGTTGTTACCATCTTCAGGGTAGTATAATTTGTTACCGAAACGTCACACACTATTTATTTATTTGGATTTGGTCTTATTACCTTGTGTTTATAATCTACAATCCAAATTGTGCCTTATCATCTTAACTCTTAACTGGACGGGTTGGGTAGATTCTGCCCATGCATAAATTTAATATAGGAAAAAAATATATTTTTCGTTTACCTAGAGCTACCAGCTTTCATGTATTCTAATTTTACAGTGATACAAACATTTTCCATCCATCGTTTATAAATATCAGTTTTGGGACGGGGGTTAAATTTGCATGTGTGGGTGGATTCCGCCCAGCCCGTCCAGAAGCGTGAGAATTTTTCGTGTCAGTGTTAGCTCGTGGCTCATACTTGAGTCTCTATCTTATGCTTTTTTTAGCTTCCTTTTTATAAAATACCACTTCTTTCTTTGGATAAGTAGAATAATCAATCAAGTCAACAGAGAGAATTATCCCTGCCAACCCAAAATATATATGTTTTAGAGATTAGTCGACCACACTTTGGAAGAAATATTCCAGCAGACAATTGATTCACTTCAGTAGAATTAGTTGATAAGTTGAAAGAACATGGCCTTACATATTTAGGAACGATGAGAAAGAACAAACCTTAGAAACACCACAATTTCAACCGCACCCTAATAGAGAATCAAGAACCTCTATTTTTGGTTTCTCTGGAACAACCACTTTAGTCTCCTATGTTCCAAAAAAAGAAAAAAGAAAATCGGTAATCAGATTGATAAAAAAGGTAAAAAGAAAGGAGTCATTTTATTGTTGATCTTGGGAGAGCATTGACTGATAAACACTTGGCCACACGTAATCTCAATTCTCTCCCACTGCAATTACAGGCAACAATTCAAGAAGAATGATGGTTCAAGTAAACCAAGTGAATCTACGATGCCACAACAATCTGATACTCCAAAAAGGTGCTACAAATGTCCATCAAAAAGCGCAGTAAAAAATAAAAACCCTTTGCTCTGTATGTCAACTAAGCGTTTGCAATAACATTTCTTTATAATTTTTGAAAACTGTATATAGATTATATTCAGAATTTTTAAAAGTCAAAATCTGTATATTAACTATATATTAATTAAATATTTTTTTAATATTGATTTCAATCATTATTTAACGCTTATTTCTCAAAGTTACATAGGTGGGTTGAATCTACCCAACCCGTCCAGTTACGTAAGAAAAATCCACCCGTCCAGTTAAGGGTTAAAAAAACTTTATTAATTATATATTAAAAGATACAATAATATTTTAGAACATCTTTATCATATTATAAAATACTGCATTTTTCCAAGTACCTTGTTTGAAATCACTCTCCAAGCATTACCCCTTTCAAATAAAGTTAACCCTTTGAACACCAGGTGTGTTCAAAAGGTATCGCGACTTTTGAATTTTCGCGGGTTACGTATATTCGAATTTCGATCTTTTTGTGGCTTTATGTTGGTACTCTTGTCTCTCACTTATGCCGACAAGCTCAGCCATTTTAAATTTTCACTTAATTGTTGACAGCTGCTTTGCTTGCAGGTGTTTTGAATCGTCTTCGATTTTTACCTATTAAAAAAAATGGATCAAAGAACCTGTATCAAATTTTGTGTGAAAAACGAAATTAAGTGCGCGGATGCATTCCGATTGTTGACTTAGGCATACGGAGAAGCTACCTTGGGCCGAAGCAACGTTTATCGGTGGTACAAAATGTTCTCAGAAGGCCGAGAAGATGTGAACGACGAAGAGCGTGCCGGACGCTCGAGCACTTCAACAACAGACGAAAAAATTAATGAAGTGGAGAAAATGATATTGGCCAATCGTCGAATCACCGTTAGAGAAGTTGCTGAGGACCTAAACATATCGATTGGCTCGTGCCATTCGATTTTTATCAATGATTTTGGCATGAGACGGGTCGCCACGAAATTCGTACCAAAATTTCTCAATTGCGACCAAAAACAGCATCGCATGAACATTGCTAATGAGATGTTGGACTCTGTCCGCGACGACCCAAATTTGCTCCAGAGGGTCATAACTAGTGACGAAGCGTGGGTTTATGGTTATGACGTGGAAACCAAGGCTCAATCATCTCATTGGAAGCTGCCGCACGAACCAAGACCGAAA
The DNA here is from genome assembly GCA_030710605.1 of Cordylochernes scorpioides. Taxonomy (NCBI): domain Eukaryota; kingdom Metazoa; phylum Arthropoda; class Arachnida; order Pseudoscorpiones; family Chernetidae; genus Cordylochernes; species Cordylochernes scorpioides. Next base: position 156,154,462 of record CP092865.1, on the reverse strand, counting down.
AAAGCGCGCCAAGTTCGGTCGAATGTGAAAGTTTTGCTGACAGTTTTCTTCGATTGCAGGGGCGTGATGCATCATGAGTTCTTGCCACAGGGTAGAACGGTCAGTAAGGAATATTACCTGCAAGTTATGCGCAATATGCGCGAAGCAATCCGCCAGAAACGCCCAGATTTGTGGAAGAACAAAAATTGGCTTTTGCACCACGATAACGCCCCTGCTCACACATGGTTGCTTGTGCGCGACTTTTTGGCCAAAAACAACACACTAATGATGCCGCAGCCACCGTATTTCCCAGATCTGGCCCCCTGTGACTTTTTCTTGTTCCCTAAACTGAAGAGGCCCATGAAAGGACGACGTTACACTACGCTTGACGAGATAAAGACGGCATCGAAGGAGGAGCTGAAAAAGATTTTAAAAAATGATTTTTTGAAGTGCTTTGAATATTGGAAAAACCGTTGGCACAAGTGTATAATATCTCATGGGAATTACTTTGAAGCGGACAAAATAGGTATTCATGAATAAATAAATAATTTTTGAAAAAACACAAAAGTCGCAATAATTTTTGAACACACCTCTTACGTGGAAAATCTAGTTTATTGGAGAGATTTTGGAATAATATTTGTTGTTGATGCCTAGAAATCCTCTGTTTTACAATAAATATAATACCTGCTTCTGTAATAAGAATAAGGGGTAGCTCAAGAATTTCCAATTATTTCGTAGGACACAAGTCGCGATACTTTTTTGAACACACCTCGTATTAGCCCTAAAATGTGTGTGAATAGAAATTACAGTGAATACAGCAAATACAGATCTTGCATTCATGCTTATTTAGGGAAAACTCTTTAAAATACAAAGATCTTTTAGGTTGAAATTGTTCAATTAAACATTATTTAGCAAACATTACTCGAAAATAAGCAGCAATGTTTCTTCAATTATTTGTTAACAAAAAGGCTCTGTAAAAATAGTGGGAAATTATAAAATGGTTTACTTGATATTGGGTATTTTTTCATTGGTGGAGTGGAAAATGATACATTTTGTGGGTCTCTATCATCTTGTTACATCCTCCTATTCATAATCAGAATTGTATAAAATATCAATATTTTCACACCAAAAAAAAAAAAAGGAATAAATTTCAGTGTATTTTGAATTATTAAAGATGAATCAAAATGATCTTAACCCAAAAAACTGGACGCTAAACATGTTGATACACTAGCGCGATCAGTAAAATTGCCTAAAAAAAAAAAAAAAAACGGGGGATTGAAACACCAAATCGGTAGTAAAACAGCCGGCCAGCAGCAATATTTGCGAACCCAGAATGAGTCATATACAAGGGTCACTCCAAAAGTTTTTACAATTAATATTAAATAATTAAAATATTAAAAAATAAATTATACCATTTAAATATACCTGCATTATTTATTATATATTTATATATTTTTTACATTAAAAAAACATATTGATATGAAATAAAGTAAGTAGAGGAGATTCTTGATATTTATAAAATAACTCTAATCCTGATCAAATTGATATGAAATAAAGTAAGTAGAGGAGCTTCTTGATATGTGGCCTGGTGCCCCCGCGAGTCCGAACGGTAATACCTCAAATTCGTATAACCCGTTTCCAGTCGTAAATGCCGTGATCGGTTTACTATTTTCTTCCAACGGACACTGCCAATATCCACTCACAAAGTCGGTGTGGGAAAAATATTTCATTACTGCTAAACGGTCCAGGCAATCGTTTATATCTGGCAACGGGTAGGAAAACTTCTCGGTTATGTTATTGACTTTTCTATAGTTGACGCAAAACCGGTACGTTCCGTTTAACTTTTTTACTAACACGACTGGGCTGGCCCATGGCGATGTTGATTTCCTAATGATGCCTTTTTCGTACATTTCTTTTTCCTGGCCTTCGATAATTTCACGTTCTTTTGGGCTGCGTCTGTAAGCTTTTTTGCCGTATTCGCTCTGCGTCCGCTTTGACCATAATTTTATATGGTTCTATGTTCGCTATCTTTTCCTAGTCTTCGGAGAAGATGTCTCGGTATTTGTATAAACCTCTAAAACTTCTATTTTTTCGTTACTCGGCAGGTCAGGGTTAATGTCGAAATTTAGTGCCTTTTCACTACATGTGTTTTTTTCCTTCTCGCTGCTCGGCTTCACATTCAGGTGTGCAATTTCGACAACGTCACTCTCTAATCTTAGGATGCACGTTTTCTCGACTAGTGATACTGTTTCGTTTCCTGTATTGATAACGTCTATTGTGATGTCGATCGTCGGTTCCATTATATAAATCGCAGGGATGAGTAGTCCGGTTTTTCTTTTCGTCTTGGGGTGTGGTTCCAGTACGCCTGCTGCTACGGTTGGTCCTTTTAGCCTAATCCTCGTTTTACCGCATGGTCGTATTTCCATGTTGTTCATAAGGCAGAATTTTTGTTTACGTTGTCTAAGGTCAGGTTCGATTTTTTTAAATGTATTCGTGTGAATCGCTTACGTCATTTTCTTGTTTGGTATCGTCACGGTACGTCCTCGATAGCTCTACCAATTCGTCCTTGAATCCGATCTTGCACCCGTAGTCTGCCAGGACGTCTATTCTGAGAATTATTTTGTCCGTTCCGCCTGGTATTATTATAAATTCGCCTACCATGTAGAATCCGTCTATTTTTATTTCTAGGACTGTAACTGCCATCGCTACTATAGGTTCTCCTACGCCCCGTATTCTCGTAATTTTAGGTCTTCTTGGGCGCTCCGGAATCGAATATTATTCTCGCCTTATCTAGTTCGTTGAACTGTGTCGTCATGGTAAAGTTTTTCATTTTTGTCCAACGAATTATTTCTGTGACGCTGCCGTTTTCTCTGTTGACGGTTTTATTGTGTGGGGTTTTGTGTGTTGTCTTTTGTTTGCCTTGCGATTCCCCTCTTACTATAAATTTGATTTCGTTAGTGTCTCCGCTGTCCGCGACCCCCTCAACCGTACATGCATTACTTTTGTTGTTGTAGAAGGCGTTGTCATCGTACCCAGAGCCAATATGAAAATTGTTCTTACCGTATTTTGTCCTGGGCAGTTGTTGTGTATGTGCCCCGGCTGGTTGCATGTGAAACATGTTGGGATCCCGTCGAGCGTCGTGTACCGGCGTGCCTTCTCTGCCGGGGTCTCTGTCCGTGGTTGTGGTCTCGGGTCGTATCCTTGCTCTCGTGGTCTGTATTCCCTCCGGTCCTGCCTCGGTGTCGCCACGGTTTCCCACTTGTCTTCAACATCGTTTAGTTTCTTCTCTGCAGCTGCGTCGAGGAAGCTTGCTGCCTTGAAGTAGTCGTCCACCGACGGGTCCAGCGCCTCCGCGTCTTTCTTGCCTAATGACGCCGCTAGTATAAGGCAGTCTCGTGGGGCTAGTGCCATTAGGAGGTCGGTCTTGGAAGCGAACGGGGAGAATCTACCCGCTGTTGCGTGGGCTGTAACCAGGTCCGTAAAGTATCTCCAGATTCCTCTCGTGAGTAGAGGACTTCTTTTTCTTCTTAGTTCTTCGCCTCTTTTTCTCGCCTGTCTGTCGTTTTTTGAGTAGAGGGTCTCCAGAGCTTCCGTTACCACTTCCAAGTCTTCAGTAGGTTCGAAGCGGCACTTGATGAATTCCTTGGCTCGTTGTGGTAGGTATTTCATCAGTGTCTTCGACCATTCTTTTTTTTTTTGGTACGTTCGATGTCCCTAGCCATATTTTTATGTCTTCCACGAAATCTTCCAAGTCTCCCTCCTCGGGATTGAATTTTTGCAGCTCCATTATGTGGTTGTAGACGTTTTCGCTCGGAGAGGTTGGGTCGCCGCTCATCTCCACAAAATGTTGTGTGGGAGCCTGGAAGTGACAGGGCCATACTAAAGGATGTAACTTTTTATTGGTGCCAGGTTTGGGGCTGTTCCGGGGATGCATCTTGTCTGTAGCTTCTTGGCACTCGGGTCGGTCCTCTGTAGGGTCGGTCGGTGCGGGTCGGGCCGTCTTCATTTTGCGTTGATCCAAAAATGGAACTCAAGTCCGAAAAAAAAACCCTTCCCTACAAAATAAATAAAGAGAGCAAGCAAGAAAGTTGGTCCGTGGTCAAAGTGCAATTTCTCACCGAACTCTGTTGTTCGATGACTCACAGAGAGTTTAAAATTAATTAAAATTAATAAAAGAAAATAAGACCTAATCCAAATAATTTATTAGTGTGTGACGTTTCGGCAACAACATTGTCACCTTTTTGTCTGATGATGGTGACAATGTTGTTGCCGAAACGTCACACATTAATAAATTATTTGGATTAGGTCTTATTTTCTTTTATTATAATCTATTATCCAAATTGTGCTTTATCATAATTAAAATAAAAAAAAAAATTTTAATTAAAATAATAAAAAACAATTTTTTAAATCGTGAGCCTTGCTAGTTAAGATAGCGGGCATGTGTTAGTCGCGCCCACATGTCCGGCGTTCAGGGTCGCGCTGTGGTTACACAACAATATTTATAATTATTTGTACTATGTGTAAAAAGATTTTTCGTATAAAAATAAAATAAAAATAACAAATTATACACAAAAGAAATGTTTTTTTTCCTCCCCATTGAATATAACATTATAATTTAAAAAACTTAATTCTGTTGACATTATGTGGCGCTGAGTTTGTTGTTGACACACATTAAATATGTTATAACACCTTAATAAAGGTTGGCGTTCAGCCAACCAGTGTTGGCCCTACCAGTGTTGCTCAAAGTAATAAAAAAGCAAAACAACAGAAAATTTGTTCTCAATTTATTAAAATTACTATATGACTTTTTTTTTAATAGCCTATCAACTACTTTTTTTCAACAACTAATTTTTCAATAATTAATTCAATAGAAAAATAAAAAAGGCTTAATTAATCAAAGAATAATTTTAAAAAAATTAATCCCTATATATATATAAAAGTCAGTGAATGTATGTATGTATGTGGGTATCTAAGTCGGCTATACACGTCCACAATACGTAACTAATCTGACTGAAATTTTAACAGTATATAGAGTAGAATCTGGAAAACTTATAGTGAAAATTTCAGGTCTCTATCCCGAATATTCTTCGAGTTATTTGCAAATTGCGTTGCAAATTTGCCTTTTCGCTCGCAAGCAGCGCCTCTAGCGGCGAAGATGGGAGGTAATATCAGCTGACCTAATGTACATGTAAAACGTGTTTTGACAGGACATAGAGAAAAATCTGGAAAAGATATTTATCAGATTTTTGGCCAATAAAAAATAAAATTGACAGGTTCTGGGCAAAAATAGTTGTTTTTTTTTTTTGTCTGAAAATGATGATGACAATATTGCTGTATCATGTTTAATTATCAGATACAAAATTATATCGGGAAAAATTCCAAAAAGCTGAGACCACGGGTGAAGCCAGTTCATTTTTAGTGTGCAGGAACAAAATTCTAACATAAAAACATTCATTCGAGCAGAAGACACAAAGCCAGATCATCTCTTTATAAAAATATCGCTTCTCTGACACAAAGTTTGGAGCGGGATGTTTTACAAGAGTGACATCCACGACGCCAATTTATAATTGTAACAAATAGTATTTGAATAAAAACATTTAATCGGATAAAACCTGGGCGTTGCCCGGGTCATTCGGCTAGTGGCAAATAATAAAGAGAGAATTTGAAAGATATTTTTTTAGAAATTATTTTTGAAAAAAAAAAAAAAAAAGAGCTCTCTCTCTCTCTTTCTCTGTAAGTTCAAGCACTGATCATTTCAGAAAACATGCACAATGTGGTACACTGATCTTATCGTCAGTTTCTGGACTTGGTAGCAAAAGCCACATTCTTGAATCACTATATGGTTTAAAGCAGATTTTTTAGTTCCCTTCATACTTGCTAGGTGAAGAACTTCTACATGATATCAATAAGGCAAGTAAACTCCATGGATTTCAGACAATTCTTTCCTATAAACTGAAGAGGCCTTCTGTCAACTGTGGAGCAGTATAAAATATGGACAATCAATGTGATAACCTCTAAGTATTGAGTGTTTGCCCTGTGAAATAAGCTTCTCAGAGTAACATTAACCGGGGTAAATATCAAAGTGTACTAAGCCTTGGGTACACATAGGACTCAGTGCTTGTTGCCAAATTTTCATGAGATTTTGGAAGCTCTTGATACTTTGAGGGTCTGTTTTCTCTTTGACTAAGATTTCCATTGCAACTACACTCTTATTTATTTCCTCTCAAATTTACAGTGTACCATTCGAGCATAAAGCTCACTAGTCACTTTGTCGTGGATGTTAGGCATCAAGAATTTCTAAAAAATGGCCTTCAGAACTGACTGGAAGGTCACAGTTCAGGTAGAGTGAAGTCCAGGTCTTTTATGTCTTGGATTGAGGTCTCCATCAAATTGGCACAATTCTTGTATAACTGGATTTTGGGAAGTAAAGAGTTTTAGATATAATTTCTGGGTCGAGGATATGTATATTTCTTCTATATTAGGCTGGTTTAAGTCCTTCTTTAAAATTGCATTTGATAGATTAAATGGGGCATTTACAGTACTTCTTTAACAAATTCTCATGAATGCATCTATTCTTTTCCTATCAGTCAAGGTTATGTATTTTAACCATACAGGCAATGCGTATGTTACTATAGGGAGAATACAGCTTCTGTATAAAGTAAAATTTTGGTTAACAGATAAACCACTTTTTGAACTGAACATATTGGATAATGAGGCTTTGGCTATTTTAGATTTTCTTATTATATCCTTCACGTGGCTGGAGAATTTCAGTTTAGAATCGAAAGTGACTCCCAAATATTTGACTTTCTGGGTCCAATTTATGGGAGATGAGTAAATTATAAGATTTGTCCTGGGTGTGAACTTGAAGCTATTTCGTGGAGGAAAGATAATTGCTTGAGATTTCTTTGGATTCAGATTGAGTTTCCATTTATCACACCAATTGCAAATGATTTCAAGATAGTTTTGAAGGCGGGAAATTAAAATATCTGGGGAATGCGAGCTGGATAACAGGGCAGTATCATCAGCGAAAAGAGCTAGTCGGCATTGTGGGATATGTGGAATATCATTGATGTATAAATTGAAAAGTATAGGACTCAATATTGAGCCTTGAGGAACACCAGATTCTATTTGCCGAGGACTTGATATATATATGTTCCAACTTTTACGGAGAACGTTCTATCCTGAAGATAATTCTTCAGGAACCTGATGAATTTCTGAGGAAAATTATAAGAAGTTAATTTAATGATGAGGCCTCTGTGCCAAACCATATCAAAAGCCTTTTTTAAGTCTAAAAGCACTACTCCAACAGCTTCGTTAAAGGATTTGCGAGTTTGTATAAAATCAATAACGGTAATCAATTGGTGAGTTGTTGAAAGATTTGCTCTAAACCCAAATTGCTGTGGAATTAGAACATTTCTTGTATCTATATAGGCCTGGAGTCTTTTAAGGATGATCCGCTCAAATATTTTTCCAAATATTGGCAAGAGACTAATTGGCCTAAAATCATCCAGGGATTTAGATAGTTGCTTTTTTGGTATAGGAATAACTATAGCATGCTTCCATATCTTTGGAAAGTAGCAAAGATTAATAGATGCATTGAAAATGCTAGTTAAAAATACAACCCATTTTATAGGTAGGTTTTTGATTAATTTGGTAGTTATTTCATCGTGACCAGGCACCTTGTTTGCAGAAAATTTTGTTATTTCTTGTGGTAATGTAAGTTTCAAAATATTTTCGTTGTTATCAAGAGTCATTCGAGTTTCATTTAAGGTTGGATGATTTGTTAGGGCTTCTTTTGAAACTATGGAAAAGTGTTTTGAGAAATTAAATGCCAAAGCCTTGCAAATTTCTTCATCTGAATGTAGAAAATCACCATTTACATTAATACAGTATAACCTCGTTAATTCGACACACCCCAATTCGACACTCGGCGATAATTCGACCATGTTCCGATGTCCCGACCTCCGGCCTATCAAATAACAAACCGTAATTCGACAGTATCGATAATACGACACTTCCGATAGTTCGACCATTTTAAAATTCGAATTTCGACAGTTGAATGTTATTTTACATGCAACTTTACCGCTAAACGGTATTACGGCGGCGACGATTGGCATCGGCGGGCACCGATACAATCGCGCCTGCGCACTTTTGGTTTCTGGTTAGTTTAAGTTTCACTTTGCAGTGCCATTGCGCAATTTCGCGGATGTTATTGTTGTTTTTTTTTTACGCGGGAATTTCGGCATCATGCGCTAACTAATAATAATTTTTATTTTTTTATTTTTAACATTGAAATATTTTAGCTATTTTTAAATTTATAAATAATTTCTTTTTAAATAAATAAATCTTTATAAAATGATCCAACAATGATTATGATAACATTTTATTTCAATATTCCATTTCTGTGTTATTATAAAAGATTTAAACAACAAAATCAATAACACCTGCAGCAGCAGTGGATGCCTTTAATACATTAAAATTTATTTATTAAAAGACATTTCAGAGGAAGAAAGGCATGCATGTTTTTTCAAAATGCCATCTGGAATACATCCTGAATAGGATTTCAGTGCAAAAACAGATATCTATAAAGGAATTTTTTAAAAGATCTCTTCATGATTATTTTAAAATAATATTTTAAAATTTTCTTTTTATATATTTACCATATTTATTTCCTTTCAACTGCTATATTTTTCAATTAGAATAAAATATTATTTAATATATTATATTTAATATTTTAATGTCTGTAGAGTTAATATTTGATTATATTACTGAAAAGAAACACATTGCCAATAAATTTATTTGTTACAATTATTTATGTTTCTAAAATATGTATTAATGCCATTTTGTCACTGATACTAAAAGTTAATCATGAAAATAATATAAAAACACACAATGGTTTCAATTAATATCATTAATTTATATTACAAAGCTATTTAAAAAAAAATATTATTTTAGCGAGTTAGATGATTACCTAATCATATAACTTTAATTCAACACTTCCTTTAATTCAACCGAAAGCTCTGATCCCTTGGGGTGTTGAATTAAAGAGGTTCGACTGTATTTTTAATTTCCGATTTTTTTTCGAGTTGACTTCACTAGTCTCCAGAAAGTTTTTGGAGTATCTAACGCGCTGTTGATAAGATCATTTTGACTTTGCTGGTTGTACTTTTGTAATATAATATTCACTTTCTTTTGAAAATGTAGATAAATTTCTCTGTGTCTGGGGTCCCATGTTGACTGCCATTTCTTTCTAGCTTTATTCTTTTCTCTGATAATGTTTTTAATAAAAATAGGCACATGCGGTTTAACTATGGGAGAAACTATTGTATTTTTAGAATAAGTATTAAGAATGGTTTTGTTGAGGGTTCCAATTTCAAGATCAATATTTATAGTAGAATTTAAAGGGGATCTGGGAGGTGAATTATTGATTAAATCTTGCTGAAAATATATCCAGTTTGTGTTCTTATTTACTTTCATAGAAAAATCATATTTAGGACATGCCAGCTTTAAAACCACAGGTAAGTGATCAGAAGATAATGCATCTACTGTGGTAATTTCAAAATTCCACGGCACATTTTTGAAAACCGCAAAGTCCAAGAAGTCAGGATGACCAATATGACTGTAGTGAGTAGCCAAGGAAGGAGCTATTATGTCCAATCCTGCAGATTCCGAAAACTCATGAAGAACCATTCCACTCGGATTACTTTTACTAGAGCCCCATAATGGATGTTTGGAGTTCCAGTCTCCTGCAGCGATGACAAGATTATTTTGAAATAATTTACTCAAATCCTCATAATTCAATAGTTGATCTGGTTTGCGATAAACAGAAGAAATTTGCAGGCTGGTTTTTCCATCAGATTTAAATACTATAGTAGTATTTTCCAAATAATCAGTCTTAACAATAATCTTTCTATACTTGAAGAAATTTCTGAGGATAATAGCCGTTCCTCCTCCTCTCCCAATAAGATGGTCCATCCTAATAACGTCGTAATTTCTAAGATTAAGAGTTTTAGAATTTTTTAAATGAGTTTTAATCTGGACTTTAAAAATGAGAATATATTGATTCCAGATGCTTTTATTATGACGGTCAATGAGGTGCAGAAACTTTAACAAAAGATGTAGTCATTATTTTTACACAGTCCAAAATCAGGAGATGAATGATATTTTGTTTGTAATTTAAATAAATATCAAGAGGTAATTATTTTTGAATGCCCTGTTCAAAATGAGGCCCAGAAACATTAGCTAGTTATTTTCATCAACCTTCTTAAAATTTCTTCACATTTATAAATAAAAAGCTGTTATTATAATTACAATATCATCCATTATATCCTATATAGTTTTTGTTATAACATTCCAACGATAAATGTACATGCCTGTTTGGCAGTACTTATGCTAAAATTGAAACGATATACAGAGAAGATTAGCATTAGGATGACATGCAAAGTCTTAAGTGTTCTAAAATAATTTGGGAATAAGTTGGAGGTTATCAGGAGATCTTCAGGACAAGCTTGTAGTATGTGAAACCACAACCACTTCCTAGGAGATGATCTCAATGGGGAGGTTGGAGGCACTCAAGGTCAACTGTGGGTCATAGCAACCAATGAAGAAAGATCTTAGAGCCTATTACAGTCGAACCTCTTTAATTCAACAGCCCAAGGGATCAGAGCTTTCGGTTGAATTAAAGGAAGTGTTGAATTAAGGTTAGATGATTAGCTAATCATCTAACTCACGAATATAATATTTTTCAAAAATTGCCTTGTAATATAAATTAATGTTATTAATTGAAACCATTGTATGTGTACTTTTTTGTATTTATTCTTTTATTTTGATGATTAACTTTTAGTATCAGGGGCAAAATGGCAATAATACATATTTTTAAAACAAATAATTACTAATAAAATTTATTCTAATTGAAGAATATATCAGTTGAAAGGAAATAAATATGGAAAATAAAAATAAAATTTATAAATAATATTTAAAAATAATCATGAATATCTTTTAAAACATTCCTTTATAGATGTCTGCATTTTCATTGAAATCCTATTCAAAATGTATTCCAGATAGTCTATTTAAAAAAAAAAAAAAACATGCATGTCTTTCTTCCTCTGGAATGTGTTTTAAATAACAAAGAGCATTTATTGTATTAAAGGCATCCACTGCTGCTGCAGGTGTTATTGATTTTGTGTTTAAATCTTTTATAATAACATGGAAATGGATTATTGAAATAAAATGTTATCATAATAATTGTGGCTACATTTTATGAAGATTTATTTATTTAAAAAGAAATTATTTGTAAATTTTAAAATAACTAAAATATTTCAATGCTGAAAATTAAAAAGAAAATAATATTATTAATTAGCGCACGAAGCCTAAATTCCTGCGTAAAAAAAAGCAAAACAAAACAATAACACTCGCGACATTGCGCAACAGCACTGCAAAGTGAAACTTGAACTAACAGAAACCAAAAGTGCGCAGGCGCGATCTTATCGGCGCACGCCGATGCCGATCGTCGCCGCCGTAATACCATTTAGCGGTAAAGTTGTATGTAAAAAAACATTCAACTGTCGAAATTCGAACTTTTAAATGGTCGAACTATCGGTACTGTCGTATTATCGATACTGTCGAATTACGGCTTGTTATTTGATAGGCCGGAGGTTGGGACATCAGAATATGGTCGAATTAAGGTAGAGTGTCGAATTTGCGTGTGTCAAATTAACGAGGTTATACCGTATATAGGCCGTAGCAACTAATAAAGATGTATCTTAGAGCCTATTATATAGGCTGTAGCAACCATTAAAGAAAGATTTTAGATTTAAAGATTGGTTGAGGGATCTTGGGCCTATTTTTTAGGCCATAGCAACCAATAAAAAGGGATCTTGGCCCTATTATATAGGCTAGAGCAATGAGTGGGTTAATAATTTCTAAGTGCAGCAGCCATAGGGAGTATTAAATTTTTTTGCCACACACACACTTTATCTGGAAATGCTAGTCATTAGAGAGTACATAAGCAAAATTTTAGAAAATCAAAACCAGACACACAATATTTTAAAAACACTGCTCTTAATCTCTCTCTCTCTCACCCCAAAAATCTTTAAGCCAATATGATACACCAATTAATGTAATTGATCTAAGAATCCTGGGTCCACAATCAGGTCTCCAATTTTTTCAGCTTTATTTATAATGATTGAAAGATTCCTTGATCTAGAGCAGTGATTCTCAACCAATGTGCCGCGGTAATTTTGTGTGCCGCGAAATTCTAAAAATGTGCCGCCGAATTTTAGTCATATGATTATGTTCACGTTTGTATTGGTTTTTCTTTTTTTCTTTTTCATTTTTTTACTTTTTAAAATAACGAAATTAGCAAATTGAATGTTAGAGATGTATATTACTTATATTTTGCATAGAAATATTGATACATAATTTGAATTTTCTTGCATTCAAGTTAGCAAAAGTGTGCCGCGAAATTCTAAAATTGTGCCGCCAAATTTTCAAATCTTTAAAATAATGCCGCAACAAAAAAAAGGTTGAGAATCACTGATCTAGAGGTTTGTAAAATCGATGTTAAATTTGGACGAGTCTTTGGAGACATACTTTTTTTATTAATAAATAGCATTTAAATTCAAATGAAAAGCTAAATTGTAGAAATTGGATTTGGTCTTATTACCTTGTGTTTAAAAAAATAAAGTTAAATGAGGGTGATAGAACCTTTCATGGTACATGGCCATAATAAATACAGTAAAACCCCTCTAATACGAACCCCGGTTATAGCGAACCTTCCCTTATAATGAACCTAAGGCGATTCCCAATTCCATTTCATTGAAAATAACATTGTTATAACGAACTTTGCGATTTTTAAAATAACAAACTACCCCTATAACTAACCCATTCTTAAGTCCCAAAATAATAAAATCTATTTAAAATACTAAACTTACAACAAACTTAAAATTGTAATTAAAAAAATTTAAACAACAAAATTTTTAGCATGTTTCAGCTCGCGGATCGCAATTTCAAAACAATAAATTTAGCGGCATTGTTTGTTTTCATTTACATTCTATTTTTGCTCTATAAATTTTTACACATTATACTTTTTATTAAATTGAATATCTTCGCAACCATTAAATTTGAAATATAAAAAATGCAAATGGCTTTCAAAATAAAGAAAACAAAGGCATTATAAAAACAAACACGTTATTATTAAAAAAAAAAAAGGCCATTTTAAAAATTTTCAAAGTAAAACAACACAGGCAAAATTTCAGAACATGTTAAAATAAGAAAGTATAACTTTTCTATTATAAGAGATAAAATAGAAGGCTATTAAAAATTATTACAAAGAGGAATCAACCTCAACTTTTGCTGCAATCTTACATGTTAGGGCAAATAAAAAAAAACGTCTAAATAAACGGTCCGTGATGCAACAAAAATTATTTTTATGTCATGAACTATAGTATTTTAAAGCCAGCAATGGTTTTTGCAGGACAGGTTCAAAACGAAATCTAGACTTCTAGATGAAATCTAGAAGAATATGTAGAAACATGAAATGGAATAAAAACACTTATTAACTTTATTTGAAAAGTTAAAATGCTTGAAGAGCTTTTTTTTTTTATATTATCCCTAGTACCATATCATGGTGGGTATTTAGCAACTGCTTTTACTGTAAGTGCACCACATGTCTACACATGTGAAAAGCAGTTTGACTTTGACTTTGAAAAGCTTAAAGTATTAGAGTCATTTTTTAAAGTAAAAATTGTAATATATAATGTTATAAAGATGTTTTAAAAAATCATTTTATGTCTTTGAATATATAATTAATAAAACTTTGCCTAGGATTTGTCTTTATTTTTAAATTGGACATAGAGGTACATGTATGATAATGATAAAAAAAAACCTATCATCAAATAATGTATTTTATTATTCAGTATTAATGTAAGGAAATTGGTCAATTAAGGGAATTAAAACAAAGTGACCACTATTAAGAGGCAGCCTCTTCCTGTGTGTATGACTGTCCTTTAATTATTCAGTCTAAAAATTTTGAAAAGTGAAAAAAAATGGCCAAACCGTGACTATAGTGAACCAAAAGCTCTGTCCCATTGGGGTTCACTATTGAGGAGCTTTACTGTATAATAAAAAAACAATTTATATCATCAACCCTATTTTCGAAAATTTCCATTTAAGGCCTTAGTTTGATCGGAGGCAGTTTGTTTTCTTTCACATCTTCCCTGTCTATAATGCACTTGCATATTTTATTTAGAAAAAAAAAATAGGAACAGCCTATAGGCACAAGAAATTGATATAATTGAGGATACAAAACAATTGTGTAACAGCACCATCTTTATCACACCCCATGCTACTACTGAAACATCATTTACTTCAAAATATAGATATAAACTTTTGTTGCATTCTACTTCTCATCACTCCCATTCATATAGCCCTATATATAAACAGAAATGTGCTACAACAATGACCTGGCTTGTGCAGCACCTCCACAAGGTTCATGCAGAGAAACACTATATCTGTAGCAAGTGCGGCAAGAAGTTTGGCCATGATACCTACCGCAAGCACCATGAGGAGACCTGTGGACAGACCTGGACCTGTAACTGTGGGAATTCCTACACCATCCGGGAGGCTCTTCTGACTCATTGCAGGCGACATCAGCATGAAGTGCCAGCTAGCGCACAGCGGCGCAAGAAATCTTCTGAACAAACTGCCATGCAACCCTTCAAACCTCCTCCACAGCCTCCACCCACCACCAAGTTGTAAGTACTAAACAATCTGATGGAGATAAGGAAAGTCAGAAGCTTCATGATGCAACACTACTACAAGTTTATACATTACAACCTTCCATGAGAGGTTGCCCAAAAATAGTGATTCTTGGCTCGTGAAGATTGTTCTTTGATGGTGGATTAGATTAAAGCATGTTAATTTTTGAATTTACAAAAGTGTCACTGGTATTATAAAAGGAAAGCATTCATGTGGGAAGAAAAATAAACGTTTTAAATAAACGTCAACTAAAGAATCAAATGCAGAAACCTAGTGAGATGGTGTTATAATAAAAGCTGTGTTACACTGGCCACAAAAAAATTGCATCACCAAGAAATACTCTATCTGAGAATTGGTAAGCAGGTAATATGAAAAATAATTTTGATTAAATTTTCAAAAAAGTGGATATAAATTTATTGAGATTCCCAGCTTTTATCATCAATATTTGGTGTATCCTCTTCTGGCACATATACAAGCAGCTACACTGTGAGGCATACTGTCATACAATTTTTTTATGGCTTCTTGCAGGATGCGAGACCAAGCCATTTGAATTTTGCCGAAGCTGTTAAATACTACTTGGCTGTGGATATTGCCTAATTTTCCTCCCCACATCATGTCCCCTACATGTTCAATTGGGCAAAGATCATGGGAACATGCAGACCAGGGAAGAATGTCAACATTTTGAAGAAAGGCTCGTGAGATGTTAACTGTATTTGGTCCAGCATTAACCTGTTGGAAAATGACATTATTAGTATGCCAAAGAAATGGTAATAATAGGTTGCAATGCAATCTGCAATGTATAGCTGAGCAGTCATTGTGCCTTTAATAAAGACTAAAGAGATCTTACTTTCATAGCTGATGCTACTCACACCATGAAGCCAGGGCTTCTTGCTGCATGCCTTTCTACAATACAGTCTAATGGGATCTTTCTTTTGGGCCTACGTTTAACATGTATTCTGCCGTCATGAACCCCTAAACTGAATCTGAATTCATCAAAAAATGACAGAATATCATTCTTAAGCCCAAAGACATCTTTCTTCAATCAGCTGAGTCTGTCGCTTCTGTGTCTGGCAGAGAGTGGAATTATTAATAAAGGCCGGCGACTATGGAGTTCTGCTTTGATAAGATGGTTATTAATGGTGTTGAGAGATGGTACAGATTCATTCTACACATGTATAGTTGCTTGAATCATTGTGACAGTTGTTGTCCTGTCTGTTACAACCATCCTTCGAATCCTCCTATTCTATCTCACTGTTGTTACTCTAGGGTGATCTGAGCCCTTCTAATCACCGAGACCAAATCTTTACAACAGTACTTTGTTGCAGTCTACTTTCATAGCAATTTCTCTAGTTGAATTGCAACTTCTCTGCGCCCTATGTTTCTGTCTCTTGTAAAATCAGAAATTTGTTTGTATGTTATCCTTTTTTTCTGCCTTGGCTTTCTATTGAATTAAAATGATACACTAGGAGGCTATTCAAATACCCTTTCATAATAAATAAGGCTATTTTTAATGCACTTATATTCTAGTTGCAGTTTCATAAAATTTTATCATTTACATGCCTTAATATATTCTAAAATTTGGAAAAGTGTTTATAGGTGATGCAATTTTTTTTTAACCATTGAATTTTGGAAAATCTTCTAAAGTGAAATAATACTTTTAATAAACTTTTAAAACCTTTTACTTTTTTCATGTTAAACTTAGAATTTTCCAAAAGTTATTTAGTACATGGAGAGTGGGCAGAGAGCTGGGACTGTTACCAGGTGTGTTTGGTGGATGTGGGGAACAGACATCGAGGTTAGCTGTGATAGGTCTGTACCATCTTGTGTAGAATAATACAACAGTGGTAGTATTAATTAACAAGGTGTTGAAAAAAATGATTGGCACCTTTGACCCCATAAAATGTCCCACAAATCCAAAGCTGATACAATGATGAATTGCAATTGCCTAAAACCCAGGGCAGATGGAGTTTCTTTGTCAGAATTGATAGCTTATCTTGAAGAAGGAAAATAGTATAAAATTAAGAGCTGAAGAAACTCTTTACAACCTTGATCAGAAGTCCATCTAAAAGGGAGAATGTTGATCACAAATCTATATTTGGTTCTAGGGGCCCTCATATAGTTTCAGTTTTTGAGTCCCGCAAAGTCTTTTTACCCTTAGTTCCTGAGATGCAGTCCAACAGAATGCTCCAAATATTCGACTTATATTTTAAAATGCTAAATAGAGAGAGAGAGAGAGAGTTACAAGGGTATTACATCATTTAAAAGCTACTACCTTTTCTCCACAAGTTTTGATTTGTTGAGTACTTTTTAATTATAGCCTCGAACAGTGTGTCAGATAGCACATCAGTGTTTATATAAATATTTTTATTTCTTTATGAGATAAGTTTTTAATTATGGATTCAGAGGGCAGATCTTCAAAATGACTACTTCTAGCATTTTTTAGGCATATGGTTTTAATTTAAATGAAAGTAATATTGACTTAATTGAACTAAATTCATATTTACTCTCCATACAAATCTAATTCAGAATTTTCTTTCGAAATTAAAGTTAAAGAAGATCCTAAAAAACACATAAATTTCCTATAATATCAAGGATAAAATAATAAAACTGCTCAACTCTGCTACCTTTGTAAAAATAATATGCCGAAATATTTTTATTAAACTTATTTTGTATTGTGAATGAGGGAAAATATATTTATGCATTTTTTAAAAAATTATTACAAAGGGCTTTCCGCGCGGATCAAAATATCTTTATCTAATATTTTGTACGGCTATGTGCCATACTTCCTCAGAAAACAAATTTGCCTCTAAAGGCCAATTTGGAGCTTTGTTATTATCATTCCTGGACATGCCTTTACTAAAATCAGCACTAAAATAGAAACAGGTATTTATATACAGGTATATTATATACAGTAAAACCCCTATATAGTGAACCCCAATGGGACAAGAGCTTTTGGTTCACTATAGCCACAGGTTTAGCTTTTTTTTTTTTTTTTACTTTTCAAAATTTTTGTTGTTGTTGTTGTTTCTTATCCCCTTGTGTAAAGATTACACGAATTCCATGAGTTCATGCTCCTCGAGCTGTTTTATGATAAGCAGCGGCCTCTCCCAAAGATCCTGTTTAGTGCATCTAATGCAAGCCAAAATGTGTTCTGGAGCTGCAGGTGCCAAGCTACATTTTGGGCAAGTGGGGTAGATTTTGTTATTATTTTCTATCTTCAATGGCATGAAATGGCCTCTTCTAAATCTTGTTAGTGTTGTTTGATGCTGTCTATTTCTGATGTTGAGAGCTCCTCCTGGGTTCACTCCACTGTACCAACTGTGCTTAGGTGGGATCCTTCAGTTCTTGTTTATTTTTGTTTTGGCTACTGTTTCTATTTCTTTAAAAGTAAGTTTATTTTTCTGTGGCAAGGGTTCTTTTGTGCCTTTTTTCGCTAGTGCATCAGCAGCTTCATTGCCTTCAATGCCAACGTGTGAGGGTATCCATTGAAGGTGAATTTTTGAGGTTTTTGAGAGTTTTTGGAGATAACCAATTATGTACTTTGTCTCTAAGTTCCCCTGTGTGACTCAAGTGTTGTATGGCACTTCTACTATCAGTAAGGATCCAGATATCTTGATAATTAGTATTTCTGATGGATTTTAAGGCTTCATAGATGGCTATAAGTTCTGATCTGGAGACTGAGCAAAAATCTGGGTTTCTTCTGTTTATATTCTCAATGCCATTTGTGGTTTTAATGAGACAGCCACTGCCAGTGTGTCCCAACTTGTCTCTGCTACCATCGGTATAGATAGTTATTGCATTTTTAGGAATGTTATTAATTATTTATAATGATAATTGTTTTAAGTATTCTGGATTTTGGTATTGTTTGTTGGTGGGTTCATTTAAAGTGGCAATAACATTTTGTAGTGGTTTGCATGGAGAAATTTTTTCTGCTAAATAATTTTTTTCCACTTTATATTTTAAAAATCCATTTCTTTTGGCCAGTTGAAGAGGGCCTTCTTTTTAGTCTTAGATTGGATTCCCAATTAAGTATTTAATTGGAAGTACTGTGTTTGTTTCCATAACTCTTGATTTTGTTTATATATTTTGGCAGATTGTAGCTTCTATCCTTTAAGGGCATAATGTCTGCTTCGTAAAGTACAATATCATTAGGGCAGGTATTTCAAAGACCTGTAATAATTCTAGCTGCACTTAGTTGTATCCTTTCCAGTGATTTTAGATTTGTTTCAGATGCTGTACCATAGATTTGATATCCATATTCCAGGATAGGTCTAATTAGAGATGTGTAAGTCAATTTTAGTGTGGTTGCATCGGCTCCCCACTCTCTTCCTGAAATATATTTCAGGATTTTTAGTCGGTCTCTTCCTTTTCTAATAACTTCTTCAATATGTTTACAGGAGTTAATTTCTGGATCCAGGGTGTAGCTGAGATATTTAGGATGTTTATTATATTGTAATTGTTGTTCTTTCAGAATAATTTTTGGTCTTATTTTGTATAGTTTCTTATTGGTAGTAAAAAGAGAGGTTTCAGATTTTTGGGGGTTAAATTCTAATTTATGTTTATTAGCAAATTTTTCTAGGTGGAGAAGAGTCTTGTTCAAATCTCTTTCAGCTTTTTTCCAGTTAGTGTTGCTACTTCATAGAATAATGTCATCAGCAAAAAGTCCAATATTGTTTTTTTTGTGAAATTTTTTCTTCTATTTTTTATTATTTTTATTTTTTGCTTATCCCTAGTACACGTGGTACAGGCGATGATAATAATGGTGGGTTGTAAGCGACTGCTTTTACTGTAAGCGCATCACATGTCTACACATGTGAAAGCAGTTCGACTTTGCACTTACAAATGTGCCAGAGCCCCGTTTGGTTACTTGCACTCGCACTGGCACGGGCCATTGGAGCATTTTAATTTTTTTTTCTTTTAAACAGAAAAAAGTGTCCAAGGCGGGAATCGAACCCGGGCTGTAGTGGTCGAAAACCAAACGGTTTAACCAGCCTTCCACCGACCCCCCTTTTCTTCTATGCCTGCAATAAATAGGGTGAAGAGAGTTGGGCTAAGGACTGATCCTTGTGGTAATCCTTGGTACAATTTGAAGGTTTTAGATAGAGTGCCATTATATTTGACCCTGATGTATCAATTTTTAAGGAAATCATTTATCCAAATGATAGCTTTTCCATCAATTTTGAAATGTTTGTATAATTTTGTAATTAACTTGTTTTTCCATACCTTATCAAAAGCTTGTGTAAGGTCTAAAAAAGTGGTGTGGTTAGTTGGTTTTCTGTTTTGTGCATCTTTTACCTTTTGAGTGAAAAATAAGAGTTTGTCTATTGTCCCATGTTCTTTACTAAATCCATATTGTTCTTCTGGTAAGAGATTTCTTGAATCGAGGTGGTAGGTGAGTCGTCTGAGTAATTTTTTCCATTAATTTGCAGCAAATACTATCTCCCGATAGGCCTGTAGTTTTTTGGTTCATTAGCAGATTTGTCAAGTTTTTTAATAGGAATTATTGTTGCAGTTTTCCAGTCTTGAGGCAATTTTCCAGTTTTCCAGGAGGTATTGAAAATATCAAGAAGTCTTTCTTTGCCATTTTTGCCCAAGTTTGATATCATTTGGCCATGGATTCCATCTGGCTTAGGAGTCTTGTTTAGGTCAGTGTTTTCTAATGTATAATCTAGCTCTTTCATTCTGATTTTTTCATGGAAAATATTATGAGTGTGCTGGTGACATTTTTACAGTCATGAATAATCTTTTGGGCCAATTTTTAAACTTTCTTATCTTTTATTTCAAATTTGATTTTACTACTTATTTGATATGAATTACCTAAAAGATTAGCAGCATTTTTGTCATTAGTTGCTGGGGTACCATCTGTATTCTTAATCATATTTGTGTTTTCAGTTTGTGGCTGGGCTCTGTCAATTTATTTTGCCAAATGCAAAGTTTTGTATTTGGATTTTAGGGTTCAGGTTTTCAAGTTTTTTTCCATTTTTCCCTTTTCATTTTTACTTATAATCTTTTTATTTTTGCATTCACAATGTTCAGTTCAGTTCTACAATTTGTTTGGTTTTGGGTGCACTTTTTTTGTAGTTCATTTCTTTTAGTTATAAGTGTTTAAATATCTTTTGCCTGGTGTGTATAATTTGGATCCATTTCTTAATATTACCTCTTGGTATTGAAACTTTGGCTGCTTTAATAATGGTGTTTTTGAAAGATATTCAATTTTGTTCCAGATATTTTATTATAGTGGGTGCTATTCCGAAGTCGTCATCGATGTTTTGCTGGTAAAAATTCCAATTAGCCTTTTTGAAGTTCCAGAATTTTTCTTTAATTGAGCTGGTTTTGGTCTTGGTGCTAATTTCTATCAAAATAGGCAAATGATCACTTCCAATACTTTTTAATATTTGCCATTTGCATTTGTGGAAAATGTCAGTACTGGAGAAACTTATATCAAGTGCTTGTGCATTATTATAACTGTAGGAATAGTGGGTAGGATTCCCATAATTTAAGCACATGAAGGCATTGTCGTCAAATATATTTGATAGTATTTTGCCTCTTGGGTTTGGCATAGAACATCCCCATAGTTGATGTTTGGCATTAAGGTCACCTACAATAATAGTGTTGTCTGTAAGAAATTGAGCCATTGTTCCATCGTCAATAAGTGTATTGTTTGGAGGGTGATACATATAGAATATGTTGATGGTTTTGTTTTGATTGAGGTAGATTTTGATACCTTGGGCTTCGAGGTCTGATGTATTTGGAATATTTACAGCTATGCCCTCATTGTACAAATTCTTGATTAAAAATGCTAGGCCACCCCCTTTTTTATTTCTATCTTTTCTGAGGATATTGTAGTTTTTATATCTGAGTTTGTATTTTTCATTTAATTTGGTTTCCTGTAGGACTATAATTTGTATCTTTTGTTTTTCAGCTATCTCCATTATTTCTTCTAATTTTATTTTTGTTGCTGTTGAGCACATTCCATTTTTGTTTCACTGCAAAATGCTTAATTACTTGGAAGCTGCAAAGTTTGTGGAGACTGTATTATACTTATCGGACAGAACCCTCTACCTTAGTCCTAAACGCGCCCCTGTTTATTCCGCACAACGGGCGATGCAGCATGCAAATCAACATCTCACCTCATGGAATGGGGTGTAGGTGTGTAGCTTTCTTTGATCATGGCACCATGATCCAGGCACACTTTGGTGAAAGTCTGACTTTGCCTGTAGTTTGAGGCCGTTCCTAACATGGAAGGAGACGCCTTTGCTGCCGACTCTAACATGAGTACAGACGCAGCTCCTCCATACCTGGAGTGGGACCCTTGCTGAGGTCTATCAATCGGGTCCGTTGAAGTCAGGATTTTTAAAGAGGTCTACTCCTCTTCTAACAATGCTGTTGTTGGTCCGCGACTGCTTATTCGTCAGAGTTATTCTGCTTGTTTCGCAGCTAGCCTTCATATCTGAAGGTCGTTTCCCTATCCGCCACCTGGGGACGCGCCCTATAGCAGTCAGCTCTGCCAGAGGGACATTATTACTGAATAATAAAAGAAATCATTAGATGATAGTGATAAGACACAATTTGGATTATAGATTATAAACACAAGGTAATAAGACCAAATCCAAATAAATAAATAGTGTGTGACGTTTCAGTAACAGCGTTGTTACCATCTTCAGACAAAAGTACTGAATGAGAAATTTCTCCACACCATGTTTTAAATAGTTACTGTTATCAAGTGTGTAAACATTTATATTTTCTCTTTCTTCCATTCTGTTAATTGCAGTAGCACATTTCTTTTGAATGAGAAAGACTTCTTTAAATTGTCTCTTAAAATAATTTTTATCATAATCTTAGTATCTTTGTTTCTTTTAGGTTAAAATTATTATGTTCTACAAGTGCAGAATTCTCAATTTTATCCCATTTTAGAGCATATTAATGGTTTTTCATTCTTTCTTTTAAACTTCTGGATGTTTGTCCTACATAGCATTGGTCACATTTTTCACATCTCACTTCATAAATTAAACCTGCTCTTTTTAGTAATTGAGTGTTCTTATGGTTGTTGATATATTGACAATGTTCAGCCAAATAACATTAAAAAAAAAAATCAAATCCGATCTATGTCTAGACACATTCTCCCCCAGTGTACCTTATCCCCACAATTGGGCTTGAGAAGTCTAACAAGATACCTTTTTTTTTTTTTATCTACGGCCCTGTTCGAGCTCACAAAGCTCTTTTATTTATTTTTTACTCAATTTTGTCTCTCGCGAACCTCAAGGTTCTTAAACCACCCAACTGTGGCCCAGTCAATTTGATTTCGGCTGAACATCTCAATCTTCGCCCATGGCCACCTCCCAATTTTAGAACCTGTGTATTATCAAAATTTTAAAATGTCTCTCCACCTATGCTTAATAGTCAGACAGATTATCATGAACAGAGTGATTTTGGAGTTATAATGATAGAAAAATGCCAACAATGGTTTGTTCAACCAGAGTCGCATTGCATCACTTTTCATCGAAACACGTCACTTGAGGATAACTCGGTCAAGACTCGCAACTAATCATTTTTCCCTTGCCTAGCTACCCTCTTAACACCTACCTACTTAACGTCTCACAACATCTTCGCCTACTATATTGTTTTATGTTTTTTTAATACTGTATATAATATGCAATTCTCTAATTTTTTATGTATAACTTAAATATTTGATATATGTAGCATTTTCATATATTTTTACCTCAATTATGCCCCAACTAATCTGCCTACAAATTATTTCCTTTCAAACAATAGTCTTACTACGCTTTCACCTTGTTTCACCGTAGTAAAACTCTCATCCACCGGGGGCATGTCTGTCATATTGTATATGTTGTATATAAATTCAAACGGGGGGTCGGTGGAAGGCTGGTTAAACCGTTTGGTTTTCGACCACTACGACCTGGGTTCGATTCCCACATTGGACACTTTTTTCTTTAAAAAAAAAATGCTCCGATGACCCCCGATTCTTGCAAAAGTCCAACCCCACCAGCAAGTGCAAGTAACCAAACGGGGCTCTGGCACATTTGTAAGTGCAAAGTCGAATTGCTTTTCACATGTGTAGACATGTGGTGCGCTTACAGTAAAAGCAGTCGCTAACTACCCACCATGATTATCATGGCCTGTATACCACGTTTACTAGGGATAAGCAAAAAAAAAAAAGTCATCGGTCGTGACAGTCCCTGATTGGACGTGGACGTCCTCCCCCTCTGACGTCACCAATATGATATAAGCCGGGGCTCTCTGAGGGAGACAGGAGAAGACAGACAGAGGAGGTACCCAGCACAGACAGGCAGGGTAGGAGAATAGTTAGCTGCCATGCTACCCGATTGACCAGAGCGTTCCAAGGACTCCCCTTAGTCTCACCCTTCCCGGAAACCACCCCCTAAACCGAGGTAACCCTACTCCTATGCGTGTGGTCTTATTTTGTCTTCAGGCTAGTGCGCCTCCACTTCCGGCCCTGGCTGCATGTTGGATGAGAAGCCCACTGTAACCTTGTCGGCTCCACTCATCATTTTTATTATCCATACACACATATATATATATTATATTTAAAAATAATGAGAAGATTTTCTGCTTGATTTTGGATCATGTTGAGGATTATGGTAATGGTAATGCAGTCGTGGTTGAAATAATAATCTTGAAAATATAAAGTCTTGATCAGAGATTTCTTTATTTGAGCTAAGGAATATATATATATGAAAAACATAATTTGGTAAAAGTAATGCCTGGCTTAAGGCGAGTAGAACAAGGAAAACAAAATATTATTTACATAATGTACAAAAGTTTTGAGCCGGCCATTGGGATAGAGAGAGAGAGAGAAAATATCTTTATTTTACGGGGCTGCTAACCAAAATGAATGATTTTTGAGCCCCGAAAAAGTGAGCCGGACGTGATCATTGGCCATTGGGATAAAAGAACAACGAGTTTTTTTTATAGGGGAAGAGTGACCTCTGGCAGTCGATTTAGCAGAATATTTGAATCTATGAAATTATAATTAAAAATAAAATAATATTTTTATATAACATATATATGTATGTATGTTTGGTGGCTACAAATCCTCAATATGGACCTATTCTGGTTGAAATTTTAGCAGAAAATAGAGAAAAATATAAAATAAAAATAGACCACGGGCGAAGCCACTTCATTTTTACTAGCAGGAACAAAATTTAACAGAAAAACATTCACTCGAGAAGAAGACACGAAGCCAGGTCATCTCTCTATATAAAAAAATTGCTTCTCAGCTTTTTGACTAAGATCATAGTGTAGTATTTTATATACACTCTTTCTATACAAATTTCATATACAGTATAACCTCGTTAATTCGACACACGCAAATTCGACACTTTACCTTAATTCGACCATATTCTGATGTCCCGACCTCCGGCCTATCAAATAACAAGCTGTAATTAGACAGTATCGATAATACGACATTTCCGATAGTTCGACCATTTTAAAATTTGAATTTTGACAGTTGAATGTACATACAACTTTATCGCTAAAAAGGTATTACGGCGGCGGTGATGATCGGCGGGTGCCGATAGGATCGTGCCTGCGCACTTTTGGTCTCTGTTAGTTTAAATTTCACTTTGCAATGCTGTTGCGCAATGTTGTGAGTGTTATTGTTTTGTTTTTCCACGCGGGAATTTAGGCTTCGTGCTCTAATTAATAATATTATTTTCTTTTTAATTTTCAGCATTGAAATATTTTAGTTATTTTAAAATTACAAATAATTTCCTTCTAAATAAATAAATCTTCATATATGATATAACATTTTATTTCAACATTCCATTTCTGTGTTATTATAAAAGATTCAAACACAAAATCAATAACACCTACAGCAGAAGTGGATGCCTTTAATACATTAATGATACGTTTTTTCATAAACATTAAAATTTATTTATTAAAAGACATTTCAAAAGAAGAAAGACATGCATGTTTTTTTTTTAAATAGACCATCTGGAATACATCCTGAATAGGATTTTTGTGCAAAAACAGACATCTATAAAGGATTTTCTAAAAAGATCTTCATGATTATTTTAAAATATTATTTTAAAATTTTCTTTTTATTTTCCATATTTATTTCCTTTCAACTGCTATATTCTTCAATTAGAATAAAATATTATTTGTAATTATTTATGTTTCAAAAATATTGCCATTTTGTCCCTGATATTAAAGTTAACCATGAAAATAAAAAATAATACAAAAAAGTACACACACAATGGTTTTAATTAATATGATCAATTTATATTACAAAGCTATTTTTAAAAATATATTATTTTAGCGAGTTAGATGATTAGCTAATCATCTGAATAACTTTAATTCAACACTTCCTTTAATTCAACCGAAAGCTCTGATCCCTTGGGGTGTTGAATTAAAGAGGTTCGACTGTGTCTCTTTATAAAAATTTTAAAAAAAATTATCAGCAAATATCCATTCTCTACTGAATCGGTTTTTATAGAATATTTATATACATGTCTTCATACAAATCGATTCAGTAGAGAGAGTATGTTACTCGGAGAAAATATTTTCAATTAAATATTCATTAGGCTAACTTTCACTCGACTAAAACCCGGGTGAAGCCGGGTACTTCCGCTGGTAAATAATAAAAATCTTTGCATTTGTTCCGCATACATTTCACAATATTTGATCTATCCAGATGAAAATTTGACAGAGATAGGTCTGGAAGGAGTCACTGTCACAGTTTTGAACTTGGAATATGCAAATTAGTTTGATAATTTACTGACTGGTGGTGGTGCTTATCTAGAGACTTATTCAGATTGTATGTGATATATTGATTTGTATATTTCCTATATATCAATTGTAAGCAAAATGTGAAACTGCTTTTTTTTCATAATTGGGGGTAGGCATGCTTAGATCACCTTGCACATTGCAGTAAAAGGAAGTCAGCTGTATGTTTTAAAGAGTGCTTCCTTCTTCTTTTTACTTATACAGTAGAATATTTTTCTGTAAAGGACACCTAAATGCAGCGGAAAAGTGTCCTTTAGGGAGAGGTGTCCTCTTACTAGAGAGTAGCTAAATAGTAAAAATGATAATTTTGGTAATGAAAAACTGTCTTTGTAGATGATGTCCTCTAGCGGGAGTGTCCTCTCATGGAGGTTCTACTGTATCAATAGTTAAAATTATTTCAAATATATAATAAAAGTGATGTCACATCATGTTTTAAGTTAAAAGTTATTATTTTATATATTTTAAAAGGAAATTATCATCATCATAATTATTTTTTGTTTCATCAAGAAGTTTTAGGATCAATATTAAATTTTATCACCATATAACTTTTCTTCGTGTGATAAGGCACAATTTGGGTTATAGATTATAAACACAAGGTAATAAGACCAAATACAAATATATATAAATAGTGTGTGACATTTCGGTAACAATGCTGTTGCCGAAACGTCACACACTATTTATTTGGATTTGGTCTTATTATCTTATGCTTTCTCCATGTAGACATGTAGTGCACTTGCAGTAAAAACAGTTGCTAGCTACTACCCACCATGACTATCATGACCTGAAAACATGTAGTAGGATAATAACAAATTTGAAAACATAATAGCTCTATTAAGCATTATTTTATTAATGATTTGTATGTTTATACACTACTATTACTACTGGTAATAATAATATATATTTGATGAAAAAATTAGATTTTTTGGTTAATGCAATACTGTATGGGGGCAAACATTCACTTAGGAAGATCCATAGTGATGCTAAGTCATTCATCTTATTGAATCCTATTTGTGTCTGTTCCATTGGTGTAATTTTATGACTCCCAGGCTTCTCTTCCTTCCAAAATTGATTTTCTGCATATTCAAGGTACAATCAAAAAGTCACAGAACTTTTAAAAAATCAAGAGTTAAAATCAAATATTCAAAAAAAGTAGAAGGAAAAAATGAGAGTTATTTTAGAATAAAGCTTAAACAACAAATAAGACTGGCAACACTGGTAATAGCGCATGCATAGATCTAATTTTAGGAAGATAAAGGCCCGTTGTTTATTCCTGGCATCATATTTTGTAATGTTGGCTTTTGAACAAAGAGCTAACATAAAATTTTGTTTTAAATTAAAGTAAATATTTTACTGAGAGAGAGACATTCAAATTGTTAAAGGAAGCGTTCAAAAACTCAGTACACATTTCTGGTACAATAGATTTAAAGATGTCTGTCAGAGTATCTCAAGGATGATCCAAGGTCAGGGCTCCCCTTAACTTCGACGATGAAGCACAACATCCAGCAGATTAGTGATTTAATTTATGCTGATAGAAAAATAACTATTGAAACGATGGCGGAAATAGTTAGAATTTCATATGGTAGCTGCCAAAGCATTGTTCATGAACATTCAAACATGAAAAAACTTTGTAGTTACTCTGTTCCACAACATCTAACCGTACAACAAAAACAGAACAGATTAGAAATTTGTGGTGATTTAATTAAAAGTGAAATTAATAACCAAGATTTTTTTCTTAAAAACAATAATAATTGGAGAGGAAACTTGGTACTATCTTTATGATCCACAAACAAAGAAACAATCACTTGAATGGCACACTCCAAGTTCTCCTCAGAAGAAAAAAGCTTGTCTTAACCGATCAAAGGGGAAAATGATGTTTATTGTTTTTTTTTATTACCAAGGAGTTGTATTGGGAGTATAAATAAGTTCATTAGGTTTTGATAAAGATGGCGCTACTAGTTTATTGTTTCATCTGGCAACACCATTATTTTGAAGCATCATCATAAGGCTTCCTTTTTCAGTAACCGCCATTTCTCTGGAGTATAAACAACCTAGTTTCTGTTGCTCCAACAATGTCAACTTTTGTACTAAATCATGTGTTTTTACGGGGAGTTTTACTTCATTGCTTCAATATGGAGAAAAAAGCTGCTAAGAGTCATTGTAATTCAGCTGAACGAATGTGTCGGAGTGGTTTTCACTGTTTAAAAGTAGCAATTTTTATTTGGAAGACTAAGAAAGACCTGGAGCACCACCAAAGTTTGAGGATGAAGAATTAGAGACAAGGCTCGATGAAGATCCAACACAAACACAAAAGGAACTCGCAAAAGCACTTGGAGTCACTCAACCAGCCATTTTTCATCGCTTAAAAGAAATTAGAATGATCCGAAAGGTAGGAAATTGGGTGTTGTATGAACTGAAGCCAAGAGAGGATTTTTCATGTATGAACAACTGTTCCAACATCTTAAAAAAAAAGGAGTTTTTGCATCAAATTGTTACTGGCGCTGAGAAAAGTGGGTCCATTATGATAATCCAGAATGTTGGGCAACGTATGGATGCCACGGCCAAGCCGAATATTCATGGCAAGAAGATTATGCTGTGTATTTGGTGGAACCACCTAGTAGTGGTATATTATGAGCTGCTACAACCGAACGAATGGATCACAGGGGAGGTTTATCGAAGACAATTGATGCGTTTGAGATGAGCATTGCAAGAAAAATGGCTGCAATACGTCAATAGATACGAAAAAGTCATTTTGCAACATGATAATGCTCGGTCACATGCTGCAGCACCTGTTAAAACGTACTTAGAAACGCTCAAATGAGAAGTCCTACTCCACCTGCCATATAGCCCAGACATTGCTCCCTCCGATTATTATCTTGTCCGTTCAATGAAACATGGCCTTCAATCTCGATGAAGTAAAAAAATTGGTAGATGAATGGATAGCGGCCAAAGAGCCAGCCTTTTTCAGCGATGGGATCCGACAATTTTCTGAAAGATGAAAAAATTTATGGCTAATGATTAACAATACTTTGAACATTGAATGTCTAACTAATTTTTCGCAATAAAGCTTCAATTTTTGAAAAAAAATAACGCACAAACTTATTTATACTCCTAATGCATTTTGAGTTTGAGTTTATTATAGAGGAAACTTATATCAATAAAAATATATACAAATATATACTTTTGCACCTTAGAGATTCAATACGAAGGAAAAGGAACCAGCTCTTTTAGTCACAACAATGGAAGTTGCTTCATGATAATGCCCCTGCCCATAAAGCTACCTTGGTTATGGATTATTTAGCTAATCACTTAGTGACTGTTTTATCACATCCTCCTTATTCCCCAGATCTCTTCCCCTGTGATTACTCTATTTTTCATAGCTCAAACTTGTGTTAAAAGGAAGATTCTTTTTGTCATCTAAAGATATTGAAAATACGACTGCTGAAATAAATAAACTCAGGAAAATGGACTATGAAACCACTTTTAAACCGCTTTTTGACCACTGGAAAAAATGTGTAGATAGTCCTATTTCGATAAATTTGATGAATAAATTGATTTAACCATTATATATATATTTATTTTTAAAAAGTTTGGTTAATTTTTTATCATACCTTGTAGTCATCACTGAATTAAAGCTCAATGCCCATTTGACAGAGATAGTAAAATGTGTACTTTTAAAAAAGTGAAAAGTGACTGTCTATATGGCAGGCAGTTCTCCGTGTTGAAATATTCTTTGTCTAGATTACTCTATTGTAACTGAGCCCATGATGAATGCTACCATGCTGAAAGAACTAAGGACTCTGCAAACTTTTTCAAAATGGCAGGGTGGTCTGTTGCCTTAAAATAGGACATCTGATCAACTGTAGCATTTGTTTCGTATTGAATTTTGATGAAATTTTAATATGCCAATGCTTTTATTGTTTTTATTTTGTACTTACATTTTAGGAGAAATATAAATATTGAATGTAAATTTTATATTAAGCCAAAAAGTAGCAATGCCAAATCCTAATGAATTTGTTCATGCAACAGCATTCCTACCTTGTGCTTAGAGATCTTGCTTTTTTGGTTTGAACTCCATAGTTTGTATTTTTAGTAAAACTTCTTTATTTCTAAAAAAATATTCCAATATAATTGTGCAGTTTTGTGCTTGTTTAAAGTAGCATCCTGGTGGTTTTGCAGAACTGCTCGAGTGGTTCCAATGGTATTGGTGCTCGAAGTGAATGGGAAGCCAACAGCCAGTGAAAGTAGAGCCCCAGTAGGGCCTGTTCAGAAAGCAACTGTGGCCACCCAAACTTCAGCCCCAAGTCAAAGGTCCACTGAAGTCCAGACTCCGAAGAGACCAAAATTGAAGCTTGCTACCAAGACTCAAAACTGGGCTGCCAACCTGATTCCTGCAGAAACTCAGACCTGGCGTATCCTCACTCCAGCAGAGACTCAAACCTTGCCAGTCCTGAACCAAGCTGAGACTTGGCCCAATAGTTTTGCTTCTTCAACTGAACCTGGCAGCTGGCCCAACCTGACAGAATCTCAGAGCTGGTCGAACCCAGCAGCAGGAACACAAACTTGGCCCAACCAGAAACCTCTGGACTCACAAACCTGGCCCAACATGACATCTGAAGAGACTCGGCCATTACAGAATCTAATCCCCGCAGAAACTCAGACCATGGAGCGCTTTACTCCTATACCTCCCCAGACCCTACAGGGCCTAACACCCAGAGCAGCCCAGTCATTGCAGGATCTGATTTCAGCCCAAACACAGAGCCTACAGGATTTGATAACATCCACCAGAGAGAATATACGGGACCTGATCGCCACACAAGCACAGGTCCTCCAGAACCTGATCCCTGAAAAGGACCATATAGAATGGCAGTCACTCTGTGAGCAGGGCTCAGACCCCTGGTTGGCCTCCATCCATACCCAGACCCCGGGACCACTGCCCGCCCAGACCCAGACTTCCTGGGAGGAGGATGCCCTGGCGGCAGGGCTGCTGGTTGACGACAATCCCCTGCCCTTTTTGGGAGAGGAGGACTTCATCACTCTGATGGACACAGAGACCCAGACAGCCCCCGACCTCAGCCACTCAGCTTGCCAGACTTTGGAAGAACTTTTTCCCAACATCTAAATACCTCCTACAAACTAACTGTGTGTCCGAGAAAAGCTAAACTTATGGACCACCCTGGGTATCCTAACAAACCTCCAGGAGTCACAACAAAGCTAGTTTTGCATTTGGTGATGGTCTAATGTCAAGATAGGAATAACTGAGAATGTGATGACAAAAAACTATATCAGTGTGTGCATGTATAATGTTTATAGGATTTCTGTTATCTTTGTTGCCTCCCCAAAATTTAAGAAAGCAACTAATAATATAGTTTTGCTATATATTAACAGCAAGTCTGTAGAAATTCCTTATAAACTGTAAGTTCAGTGTTAGAGGTTACATTAGGGCACATGTTGATGTGCTCTGAAATTTTGGGGTCAAGGTTTAGACTTTAGAAACTTTCTAAAGCTTTTTTCCAGGCATTTTCAGATGGCTTAGATTTTTAGGCTTATCCAAAAGGGCACACTTGATGTCAGGCCATGAAAGTTGAGGTGGGAATAGAGAATTGATTGAAACTTCTTATGCTGTTCATAATACTTGAAAGGCAGCTTATTTTTTCTATGCCAAAATCTTCTTTCATAAAATTTGATGAATTTAATGTTTCTTTAAATGCTCTAAAAACCATTTCTTTTAACTTCTGATATAATTTTTTTTTTGTCTTATAATTTAACCAAGTCCACACATTTTTGTAGTCTTGCAATTTGTGGTAGTGTCATTTTAAAATTTACTAATGTACAACAGTAATGAATAACATGCGATATAAAATTGGGATTATTTTGTCCTGAAGATAAATTTATTTAGGAGAGCAACAAAGCCAACCAAATGAACCTACTATGAATGGTGTTTTGGCAACAGCATTCTTATTGCATATAATCTCTTCTGCTGCTAAAGTTCCTCAGACTTTGGTCTATATTGAAGGTAGCAGTGAAACATCATATTTATTTTATTATTTGGTCTGGTTTCTTTTTGATTGTATTGGAAGATAATGATGATGATGATGTGTAAACTAACTTCATCTCCAGTGTGCCAAGCCTGCTTAATGACATCTGTGCTCTTCACTGCTACACTATGTGCCACCTCCTATGGCATGTATCTGAAGCTGAGCCAACATCACGCTCTCAAGCCTGCATCTTTTGGTTACTGACCATGGCAGGACATACCTGCCATAGTACTGGCTAGAAAGGTTTGGATCTTCAATTCACATGCTTACATGCCTGTTTGTGTTATGTGTATATATATTATGTACATATGTCTGTATGTGCTAAATATGCACATACTCCGTGGGCAGCTATGATGTTATATTCAAATATATATTATTCCTTTATGCACTATTCTCTTTCTTTCCTACACACCTTACACAATTTCCAGAAAAAGAGATTTCAAACAGTATGTAACACATAAAAACTCCTATCCAATTTTCTCTGATTTTCTATCTGATGGCCAACTGCAAAATTGATGACTTGACCTAACCCAGCCTACATTGAGAAGAGTTTACTGGAAGACTTAGCATCAGCAGCTCACCATGAAAAAATTGAAAGCACATATGTGCACTAGGCCATGATACAAAAATTCCAAGGTGTCTTCTCTTAACCTAAATAAAATGGAGTCGATTCATGATGAACACTGTGCAGTCTTGGAATTTTCCGCCTGTTTGCAGATATGGACCACGGAAACTTGGCAAACGATGAGACAGGCATATGGTGAAGATGTCTCTCCACAGTCAACCACATCTTATTGGTTCAAAAGAGCCGTGTGGGAGTGTAGCCTCCGCATCAGTTAATGAGAATATGATCAAACTCCGCCTTTGCTGGTCCCAAGCCTGGATGAAAAAGGAGGAGGGGGAGCAGTAACAAGCTCACTAAAAAACCTGGGCTCAGCTGGCCCGGCTGATAGTACCCTGTAAGGGCTCCTAATCCAGGGATACAGGATGAGTAGCGCTTGTACTCCATGTTAGGAGCGGCTGCACATGGCATCTGTTCCTCATGTCAGAGGCAGCCATTTCTTTTGGAGCCAAGTCGGCCTGCCACTGAGTAGTGCTCCCAGTCTTAATGACAAAGGCAGACACATTCTACTTCATCCAATCATGATGGTTGTCAAATCTCAACCATCAAAGTCTCAAGCTTTACAAGCTTGATACCCAAATATGATTGAGTGGAGATAAGAAAGAAGAAGAAGAAGAGAATATGATCAACACATAGGAGACTGGTGGATGAGGTGTATAAAGCTTTGATTTCTAACAGCCATGACCCGGGATTGAATCGTGCATTGGAAACATTTTTATGAATAAAAAATTGATTCAATGTCCTAGATTTTTGTCAAAGTCCAACCCCACCAGTGAGTGCAAGTACCCAAATTGGGCTTAGAAACACTTGTAAGTGAAAAAATTGAGCTACGCCTTCTACATGTGGTGTACTCACAGTAAAATCAGTTGCCAACTACTACCCACCATGATTATCATGGCCTGCACCATGTGTATTAGGGATAATTAAAAAAAATCAACACAATAGCCACCAACCCTGGAGGAGATTGTTGCGCAGCCCTGGATAGAGAAGATGTTAAATACACCCCATGATAGTGCAGTCATTATTTTGCCCACACATATGTATGTTATATTTTTTTATTGACATATCGGTCGCGATATCCCAGCTCGGGATACTTGCGCCTAAATACATTTTAGCAACCTATATACAATTCATTATATAAAATTCCATAACCAGACTAAAAACATAATTAAAACTGAAACCATATTTTTCTCAAACAGAAGAGAAAATCTAAAATGAATTTACAAAAATTATTGAATTTTACACAAGTGTCTTTGTTATATACAAATTCGCAAATTTCTTCGATGGGGATAAAATGATTACTTATGTAGCTGTGAAAGATCGTACATTCTATTAATAAATGTATTGAGTTTTGGTTTTCTTTTCCACAGAAGCAGCTAGGATCATCGTTTTCTCGATTTTCGACAGAAATTCTCCAAAATTACCATGATTTGTGATGAACTGTGAGTTATAAAAATTTGTACAAATATAAAAAGGAATTCCAAATGGGAAAAATTTTCGGAATGTTTCATTAGTGTTCGCTATAGTTTCAGCCATTCTTGATTCTATGATGTTTTGAATTATAGTGTGTTGGGGCTTGCGGTCTAAATAAATTAATTTCTTTTTTTGATAGATTGGCCAATTCGTATTTTATTATCATGTGATCTGTGAGAATAGGTATTTTTGCCAAACTATGCATGCAATTTGATGAGGTCGTTTTAAAAGCTCTCACTACCCAAAGAAGAATCTGATATTGCTGAGAGTTCAATATTTGCTTGCCATATTTTATACCATATTTCAGATCCGTAGGTTAGTATTGGCCTGAAAAGAATTTTATATAAAATTATAATATCTTTTTTTAGCATCCAATCCCTACATTTTCCCTCAGAGTGAAAATAACAGATTTTTCATACGGTTGGTTTTACATAAAATATTGTAAAGTACTCTGCACCTCCGGTCATAAGAAGCTCCATGGGACACCTGTCAATCATCCCTGGACTCCGGTAGGGGGGGGGGGGGGGGAGAACTCATAATATAAGGATAAGTTATTTTATTATCTGACTCTCTCTCCTTATTGTATATAATTTTATTGCAGAACTAAAAGGTAAATACCCTTTATAATAAATTAATTATTCCCAAATTTGCACTTGCTTTATTTATCTCCCCCGACATACAGGGTGATCCAAAAGTCTTGCCCAACTTTTAAAAATTAATAACTCCGCTAATATTTGCGCTAGAGCAATGCGGTAAACACCATTGTGTTCAGGATGCAATGTGATTTTTATGGTAAATAATAAAAAATTCGAAATTGATTTTAGTTACAATTTTATTCGCCAGATGGCGCTCTACCAGAATCAGAGATTCAGCGGCCAAATTGTTTGATAAATTGAAAAATATAACTGATCGACACATATTTTTCCTTTTTGAATACCAGGAAAGAACCCTAATAATATCAAATAACAAATTAATAAAACACCACCTCGCCAAAAGCAGAAGAATTAGATGACGATTTTTAAATACAATCAGAGATATGTAAAATAGGCAAATGCAAATTAAAACATGTAGAAACAAAAAATTGATATTTTAGATGTGGTGTGCTGGAATCCTCTCAGCGATTTAAATTTCGAAGTTAATAAATTTATTTTTATTTTTTTTTAAATTCAACTCTCTCTCAGTATCGATTATATTTATTTTAATACATTTGAAAAATATTTATCTATCTCTGATAATATATTTTACTCTGGAATGCCGTAGTTGTTGTTGTTGTGTCCAATAAAGAGTCTCAGATGTCTCCATGCATCTCTATCACAGCAGCAGCAGCAATGTTCACTATCTTGGGTGTGTAAAGCTGCTGCTCTGGGTCTATGTCAAGGCCATGCTGAGCATGAGAATATGTAGATAGGTGTTAGTTCCACACCAGGACAGTTGTTGCTTGTCCTATAGGTCCTTGTGCCATCTGGATGTATTGTCATTCCTTTATAGTGTTGTTTTTGTCATTTTTCTCTTGGAGTTTATTTCGCATTTTGATCTTTTCTTATTTTTTGTTTAATTATATTGTATTTTGCCAAAGCATCAGCGTCAAATAATGACATTTGTTCTTTCCTTTGGCTCAACTTTCTGGCTTCCTTTGCCAATTCAACTGCCATTTCATTACCCCTGATCCCAACATGGGTAGGAATCCATTGTAGAATGCAGTTCTTCTCCAATGGTTCCAGTTGAGTAAGTAATGAGCGTATTTTCTGTGTGATTTTAATATTGCCCTTCTGAATTGCTTCTAGAGCGGATATGGAGTTGCTGTATTTTAAAATTCCTTCTGCTTGATGCAGGGATGGTTGGTTAAGGCATACATCAAAGGGCTTTCCATATAGCTGTCAGTTCAAAAGTGAAGTTTGACGAAATCTTTCCTGCCCCTTCTTTGATTTTGATGTGTGTTCCATCTTGCAGTATTATGTTAATTCCGGCCCCTCCATTACTTAGGGTAAGGTCTGATGATCCATCTGTATATGCTGTTAAATAATTTCTCTGCTCATATGAAACAATTGTGTCAAGTCCTTTCTTTTTAAGTATGTTTTTGTTCTCTTTTTTATTGCAGGAGTCATTCAGGTTAAGATTGATAATTATATTTGATTGCAATGGGGTAGGAAATATTGGTTCTTCTTGAATTTGAAAGTCATTGTGTTTCATATTTATGCCCTTTCTAATATTGTTGTCGTACTGAAGTATTGAAGATCTTTTAAGTCTTTCTTTTTTGTCAAGTTTAAATAGGTTCTATGGGATAAGTGTTCGTTTTTTTACTTTTTAAGCTATTTGTGAATTTTATTGTTTTTAATTGTCTTCTGCTTTCGAGTAAGTCTAGACCACATTCTCTCTGAATTTTCTTGTTGGTGGATGAAACAGCTCCAGTGATTATTTTGGCCCCTTTTGCTTGAACACTGTCTAGTCTTCCTTTTAGTGATGAACTTGAGGGAGCCCAGACAGGTGTCACATATTCCATTATTGGCCTTATTAAGGTGGTATATGTTGTTCTGAGAGTTTTGGGTTTTGCTCCCCAATTTGTTCCACATAACCTTCTCAGAATATTTAGTTTTCTGGTAGCTCTATTTGAGGTGCTAATTATGTATTCTGTAAATCGCAATTCCTTATCAAGTATCACACCTAGGTATTTTGGATTTCTAATTTTATCAATTATTTGGTTGTTTATGCTTATTTTGGGATTAAATTTATGCCTGTTTTTCCTGTCAGTGGAGAAGATGCATAGGTTTGTTTTTATTGGGTTTATATGGTCATTTTGAGTTCCATCGCCCACTTCTCCAGTCCTCTCATTGATGTGTTCAGTATTTTTTCTGGTTATTCTTTACTGCTACTTAGGTGCCAATGGCTATATCATCTGCATAACAGGCAACTTTTGTGTCTTCAGTGAGGTAAGGATGGATGTCGTTAATATATAGCAGGAAGAGTAGAGGACTGAATCTATTATTAATTAGCAGAAGTAAAACAGTTGATCAGTTGTACAGTGTCTGGATCTATAGGAAGTTTGATAGAAGTTTATTTTATTATTGTGTGTGTGTGTGTGACAATTGACAATTGAAAATTATTTATTGTCTTCTAGACAATGTTACATCTCAAAGAGAAAGAGAGAAGAGAGGGGTAAATACATTAGGTTAGCGCTTGCCGCGGTGACGCCTAGTCTTGGGAGCCAAGGCCCTCCTGAGCTCGGACAACCCGCTGAGGATCCTGGGATGGGAATCCCGAGCGCGCTCGATGGCCGCCTCGAAAAAGACAGCGTAGTTTTTCTTCAAAATAGGCGAGAGTCTCGCAAGGAAAGGCGCCCTAGAATGGGGATGTAGGATGGCATCAATGGCGTCGGTCCAGGAGGTTTCATCATCGACCAAGGGTCCAGGGTCGATATTGGAAATGATGATCTCTCCTAAAATTCTATCGATGCAATCACCCAGGTTCGGCGGCAGGTCTTCCTCCATCGGGGTAGGTGGTGGGGACGGAGGTGTCATAGCCGGTGTCGGATCCTCTTTGTGGGGAGCAGATGGTGTCGGCCCAGCAGGCTGAGGCGCAGGCAGTGGGGGTGTTGAAACTGCGGCTGGTGAGGGAGCAGAGGGCTCCTCAGTGGTGGTCATGTCGACATCCGGTGTGTGGGTCGCAGGTCCGAGGGTCCCCTGTGCAGGCAGAGGGCCACACGGGGCAATGAAGTCCGGCCGGGCGAGAGGCGTCGGCTCAGTTGCTGCCGAGCGAGGGCCCGCGGGATCTACAGGTGCAGGGGTCACTGATGGAGGAACAGGGGCCGCCACCGGCACAGATGAGGCCGGAGGCGCTGGTGTAGACGGCCGGGGCGCCGTAGATGGTGGGGACGCAACTCGGGCATCTGGTTGAGCGCCGGAAAGCCTGACAGCTGGGCTGGTAGGCGCCGGCGGGGTTGGCGCGGCCGGAGACGGTCCAGGCAGCCCAGGTGCGGTCGATGGTGGAAGGGGGCGGTGAGGCCCGTCTGGCGGTAGTAGGACGCCCATGGAGTTGGGAGCAGTTTGCTCTTCGGTGACCTTGACCACGGCATTTCGAGCATTTGACTCCGTGGGTCAGGAAAGCTGGCCATATGGCTCGCCCTTGATCCTCAGTTCGAATCGAGAGGGGAGCATTTCGACGGTTATGCCGTCATGGAGGAGTATAAAGGCCTCCCGGCGGCCGTCGGTGAAATTAAACTCTCCAACCCTAAGCTGTTTGGGGGCGATGGAGGTTATTCGGCCGTATCTGGAGAGAGCATCCATGACGGCGGCGTCTCCCACAAAGAAGGGGAGGTTCCCAATCGTAACTCTGATTGAAGTTCTCCTGAAGGGGAAGGTCTTGAGAAGGGTTCCCTCGATCTCGAGGCCCTCTCGAACTAGGCGCTCCGCCAGGGATCTGTTGGCGAGTCCGACCAAGTATTGCCCGTTCACCTTAGTGAACTGGACAATGTTTCCTGTGCTTCCGACCACCTTTTCCAAAGCCTTCATGTACTGGTAGGTCTGGTATTCCGGACAGAACTCGAGGAAACAGCACTGCTCCTCGGTGCAGGACGCTTGGCGAGCCCTGGCCTCCATGACGTGTGCCCTCGTGGTCCTGATTTCCTGGACCTGGGGCATCAGTCCCGTCGACGGTCGCTGTCGGCGAGAAGTGCCAGCGCTGTTAGACTGCGCGGCCATGGCAGGCAGATCCGGCGAGCCGCGGCGCCTCTTCCTGCCTTTTACGACTGTGAAGCTGTCATCCTCCTCAGAATTCACATTCTCGGCATAGTCTGCCCAGTTTCTTTGGGCATCGGCACCGCGGTTGGAAGAAGGGAGAGCCGCCAAGTTGAACGGCGCGGCCGAATTTACATTTCTTCCGCCGGCGGGAGAATTTGCATAAGTTTCAATTCTCTCATTAGTATTCGAGATATTTCTCTGCGAATTGAAAATTGCAGATTTCTCTGCACAGGGCTGTGTTACGTTGCTGTGCCTTTCAGGCGTTTGATCAGCTTTTAATGGGCTTTCAGCCCGTGCTAAATTCGGCGTACTGCCGGTAGCCATACACCCGCCAGGGTGGGAAAAAGGCGGAGCTCGACAAATGCGTGCCGCACGGCCGAGTGTGTGTGTGTGTGTGTGTGTGTTAGTGAGCCAGACTATGAGCCTAAAAAGGATAATTTGTTCTGGTATTTTACAAAGTATGCTGGTGAGAGCAATTGGCCAATAGTTCTTGCATTCCTTGGCATCTTTGTTTGGTTTCAGTATTGGCACTATAATTGATATATTCCAATTCTTTGGTAGTTTACCAGTTTGCCATGAAATGTTCAGTATACATAGGAGTTGATTTTTAGCTTTGTCTCCAAAGTGTTTAATCATTTGACCAAAGATTAGATCATCTCCTCATGACCTCTTGGATCTAAATGTTCTATTGATGAGTTTAGCTCATTCAGTGTGAAGTTTCGAGAAAATATCTTGTTTATGGTAGTTTCTTGCACGTTTAACTAACTTGTTTATATTATTTTTTAGAGTCCTGTTTTCATTCATATAGCTGAGTCTGGAAGTGCTTGAAAGATATTCAGCATTTATATATGTCAGCCATCTGTTTGTTTGTTCTCACTGTTCAATTCATATCGGTTAGAGTATTGGAGGATTGGTAATGGTTTTGATTGTTTTTTAACGCTCTAATTATATTC
The DNA here is from genome assembly GCA_030710605.1 of Cordylochernes scorpioides. Classification (NCBI taxonomy): domain Eukaryota; kingdom Metazoa; phylum Arthropoda; class Arachnida; order Pseudoscorpiones; family Chernetidae; genus Cordylochernes; species Cordylochernes scorpioides. The sequence goes on along the minus strand of CP092865.1, from coordinate 156,114,144 downwards.
CAGTGTTGGCTGTCCTTTCTTGGATCCATTTTCTCGCAGAATTCTGCCCATTTTTCTTGTTTGCATATCCAAATTTCTTGTTCTATTTTGTGACTAATTTCAATGAGTTTCTTTCTGTTTTCTTCTGTTTTATTTGTTTTGAGAAGTTCATTGATATTGTCTATCTCTGCAATCATTGCCTCGATGTTGTGGTCATTCCAGTAAGGTATCCACAGGTCTTTACGTCTACCTCTAGGTATCTATGCTTTTGCAGCTTTGGATATGTTCAAAGGGAATTTTTCCAAGTTTTTGTGAAGCGTTCTGTAATTTAATTCTTCGTTGCACAGTTCTTCAAGCTTTTCTGTGAATTTTTTCCAGTCAGCTTTCCTAAAGTTTCATGTTCTTTTATTATGTTGGACATTCTAAATTTTGAAGTTTAGGGTTGTTAAAATTGGTCTGTGGTCACTGTTTGCACTTTTCAGGATTTTCCATTGTGTTATGGGAGCGATGTTGTAATTTATCGCTGTGATGTCTATTGCGGATTCTGTGCCTGTGGACTTGGATAGATAGGTGTTCTCTCCGTTATTTAACAGTGTATGGGCGAGGTCGGTTAGCATGTCCTCAACCTGCTGACCTTTGTTATCCTGGGTAGGTGATCCCCAAGTTGGACCTTTGGCGTTAAAATCGCCAAGTATGATTGTGATATCCGAAGACGCTTCACTTAATGTCTCTATCAGGCCTGTATTGATGCTAGTGTTATCGGGGTGATAAACATTTATGATTGATATTGTTTTATCTGGGAAATAGATTTATATTGCCTGAGCTTCTGTCGTGCTTTCTGTAGGCTTACTCTGATTATAGGCGATTTCCTTAAATTTGATTTCTAAAGTTGGAATCAAAACGGCGTCCTCCTCCAAATTTTCCCGGTCTGTCCTTTCAGTGTTATATAACCTTTGATATTGAATCTCAGATTCTGATTCAATTTTGTTTCTTGAAAACAAGCAATATGCACATTGTTGTCACGGAGAAGATGTGTCAGCTCTTCAGTTTTCCTCTGGGTGTCATTTGTATTGAGAAGTAGTAGATTGAATTGTGTCCTCGTAGTAGATTTCTCATCAGGAGCCCGGGCTGCAGCTTCTGACGTGGCGGTTACCCCAGACGCGGTAGCATTACTTGAGATATCGGTTTTGCTCTTCATTGGAAAATGGGTGCCGTTGCCACGTTAGTCACCTTGGAAACGAACAAGAATTTGGTCAAATATTTCAAGGGTCCAGGGGGGACGGCAGGGAGGTGTGGTCGGAATCCACCCCCCCCCCCCTGGAATGCCGTCACTACAGGATAAAGCACTCTTGGTGAAATTTTTTTATTGCGATTCAGAATCTGCCACTGAAGCTTTATGAGCGTTTCATTCTTTTAAAGGTATTCAAAGCGGTAAACGACCCATGAGTTGCTACTCTCTAAGGCGATTGATTAAAGATTTTGAGGAAACTGGAAGCAAAACCTCGGAGTGGAAGACCATCGACATGCAAGTCAGTGGCTGTTACAGTTTTGCATAATGTTGAAGTTATTGAAACGTTATCCACGTATGGAGAAGTGCTCGACAAGTTTCTCGACAAACGGGGATTTCGTATGGAACAGTTAGGAGAGAACACACATTAAGAATTTTTCTTAAAAAATACCCATACAAAATTAAAAGGTTCCACGAGCTGAAAGTCGGCGATTTTGAGAAGCGTCTAAAATCGCTGCTTGGATTTTCCGGAAAATTGATTTTGATGAAAACTGGCTGTCGAATGTTCTGTGGACAGATGATGCTCACTAACTCTAAACGGAGAATTTAACATTCAAAACAGCCTCATTTGGCCTACAGAAAACCCTAGGATTTTACAGAAATGCCACTTCATCAGCCCAGAGTTACAATTTTGTGTGGGTTCACTTCTTTTATTATTGGGCCTTTTTTCTTTGAAAAAATCCATGGAAGAACGTTATGTTCAACTTTTGAGAGAAAAGAATACTCCCATATTGAAGGACAGACAAGCACTAAGCGAAATAACATCCATGCAAGATGGAGGACCTCCTCATATCTCCCGCGGTGCCAAACAATTGCTGAAGGATAAGTTCGGTGAAAATCGTGTAATAAGTCGCTACTTTTTATATCAGTGGCCTCCAAGATCACCAGACTTGACGTCTTGCGATTTTTGGTTATGGGGGTACATTAAGTCATGTGTTTATCGATGCCGGCTACCACGTTGGCCATGTTGAAGGCTTCTATCAGATGGCACACATTTAATCAATTTCAACAGAAATATTATTTAATGCTGTCTATTCTTTATCTATCGTCTGCAGGAGGTGTTTGAGAATGAAGGGCGCCACATTGAGCAAGGATTGTGACCTAATACAAGAGAGAAGGCAGTTACCTCATGTGTTATATAAGCTGCCATGTATTATATTATCTACCAATATTTCGCAGGAAGACGGAACATTGGAGAACCCACGACGACAAACCCATCTGCTTCAACTGCGGACGACCCGGACATGTCGTTCGTATTGTAGGGAATGACGGCAGGCCTTCGTTGAAGCTAGGTCAAGGAATGGCGGAGAAGGAAGAAATGGTGGATTTTCGAGTCGACCCCCGAGATATAAGGCCGACGAAGATTATGTAACGCCTCAAACCTCGACGTACTTCTACCGGAGCTCTTCCCCATATCCAAACCGCGCAAGATCGCGAGCCCGAAAACAATCCCAGTCGCCAGCCCGTCGTTTCAGCCGTTCTCCCAAGCCTCAGAATGTTAAAAACTAAGTGGAACGGCTTCTAACGGGGGTGAGGTCGCCATTGAGGAAAATCCTCCAAGGTATATCGCCGCTAAATTGAAAGAAAAGTTTGTTAGGGTCGAAATAAATGGACGCAGAATTAAAGCATTGATGGATTCAGGAGCAGACTTTTCTGTTATTTCGGAATGCAGCCATGACATCATATTCGGATGGGACTTCTTCAAGGCTACCGAGGCCGTCATTGATTGTGGCAGAAATGAACTCCATTTCGGGGAAACCTCTGTCCTGGAAACTTGAGAGGAGGAAAACCAGAGATTGTTTGCTTCCGACGATTTTTGATACCCTAAATCAATAAAGAAGATCAGTGTGATAAACGAAGAAATATGTGGTGTTAGAGATGTTTTAGTTTCAAGTTCTAAAGACTTATTATTAAGAAAGGAAGTTCTTATACCAAACTTATTGGTTACATTTCGACACGGCCAAGGTAGCATTTGGGTGGCGAATGGAGCGACTTGGCCGCAACTGTTTTCATCAGGAATGAATATATGCATCATGAAAAGTTATGAGAATAGGAATATCTGCAGTCTTATCGAATCCAGCGATAAGTTACAAGAAACGCAGCTAAAGTCACGTGAATGGTCACAGAAGATAAACCTTACTCTAGATCCAGGGCTGTCTGAAATTCAAAGGTTACAGCTTGTTTCATGCCTTGACGAGTTTATTGACATATTTGACTTTGGGAGTACTTCTATTAAGCCCACCAGTACTGTGAAGCACAAGATAAACACAGGAGACCACTCTGCTATCAAACAGCGGCCCTATAGAGTAGCACCAAGTGAACGACGACTAATTCAAGAGGAAGTGAACAAGATGATTGAAAATCACATCGTGAAGCCCTCTGAGAGCCCTTGGTCATCTCCCGTTATTCTAGTTTGAAAGAAAGATGGGATCTGGAGAATCTGCGTAGATTATCGTCGATTAAATGAGATAACAAAAAAAAAAGATATTTACCCGCTGCCACGCATTGACGATGCCTTGGACAGTTTAGCCGGCTCTAGTTACTTCTCCACGATGGATCTTCGGTCCGAGTATTGGAGTGGACGAAAAAGACGGAGAAAACTGCCTTCATCACTCCAGATGGGCTGTATGAATTCCGAGTAATGCCTTTTGCTCTTGCAACGCTCCAGCAACGTTTGAAAGGATGATAGTGTTCTGGGAAGTCTTGAATGTAACATGTGCCTCTGCTACCTGGACGACATCGTAGTTTACGCACCTACCATTGAGAAACATCTACTTCGTCTACAACTTGTATTAAGGGGCATACAGAAAGCTGGACTAAGCTTGAACCACAAAAAGTGTCTTTTTGGATCAAGGAGGATAAAGATTTTAGGACACCTTGTTGACGCCAATGGAATTCATCCAGATCCATATAAAGTTGAAGCCGTCTCTAAATTTCTGAGGCCAAGGAATATCTTTGAACTGAGGAGCTTTCTTGGATTATTTTCCTATTACCAAAGATTTATTGAAAACTTTGCCGACAAAGCTAGATCTTTGCATGACCTTGTGAAGACTGAAAAACAATTCTATTGGGATGCAGCTCAAGAGAAAGCGTTTGGAGTCCTTAAAACAGTTATAATTTCAGAGCCTGCCTTGGGACACTTTGACGAATCCACTGATACCCATCTACACACGGATGCAAGCGGACATGGTATTGGAGCTGTTCTTCTACAAATACAAGGTGGAAAGTAGTGACCTATAGCTTATGCATCTAGAAGCTTGACAAAGGCTGAAAATAACTATTCTACAACAGAAAAAGAATGCCTTGCTGTAGTCTGGTCTATTAGCAAATTCCGTCCATATTTGTTTGGTCGACCATTCACGTTTGTCACTGACCATCATTCTCTATGTTGGTTGGTGGGGCAAAAAGATCCTTTTGGCTTTGGTAAGATCGGCGCTGAAGTTGAAAGAATTTGACGTGACCATTATCTACAAGAGTGGACGCAAACATAAGGATGCCGATTGTCTGTCAATGAGCCCGCGTGAGAACGATCAACCAAGTGCTGTGATGTCACTAGCCAACGTCGATATAGAGCACACTAAAGGCGAGGATTTAGCTGAAATAATCGATAATTTAAACTCGGGCTACAACAGAAAGAAATTTAGCCTTATCAACGGCATCTTATACAATAAAAACTATAGCAAAACTGGAAGACCTTGGCTTATGATGATTCCTAAGCACTTAAGATCGGAAGTTATGGCAGATTTACATGATGCTCCTACAGCTTGCAATTCGGGTTTCGCCCAAACGTATGACAAAGTGAAGAAACGATTCTATTGGCCTGGCCTTTATAGAACTGTTCGCCAATATGTAAGGCATTGTCGGGAATGTCAACGAAGGAATAAATTACCCTGACGTCCGGCTGGACAACCTGTATCCATGGTAAATTAAACCAACAACCTTATATTGTATAATACTTATAACAAGATTTTCATGTTGTATAATAGAAACACATCTGTAAATAATTATACGCATCATTGACATGTTTCATTACATCACCATATGTAATGTACTTTGTACAAACTGAGGATAAATAAATAAAATTCTGTAATAGGTTAAGAGTTGAGCTAAAGCAGAGACCGAGATGTAGCAGTCTCACAACAAGGTCTAAAGATAGGAAACTGCCAGGGCGTTGCCAGAGTATACAATTTCGCTTCCGATCCACGCTCTTGTTGCATCCGCTGAAATTCAATACTTCCTCTCTCGGCAAAGATATATAGACCTCCGCCCTAGCCGAAAATATAGTCACTTGATAGTCACTTCCCCATCAGCGGAAGCCCTCGTCGGTTGTCACCATGGTCCATCTCATCCACCATGTATACCAGTAATAACTCTTCAATCTCCATCTTTCGCTCCTAGCTCGATTCTTATCTGTTCACCGAACTTTCCTAATACAACTGTGTCTCGTCGTTTTTAGTGTATTGACATTCCCAAGCTTTCCACTCTGCCTCGACCACGACTGCCTGTACTTTGTGAGAACTGTTAAAGGTCTTCCAAGGTGCAGAGAGGTACTAGAAAACTCTCCACGCCCTGACTGTTCCTCTTGGTTAACACAGTATAGCGAGAGTCGACAGGATCGCACCCCATAGATTAAGTAGACTGGATACCTCACCACAGTTTTATTCGACAGGATGACCAAAATGAAGAATGACACTACGAAGAAGGTAGGAAGCCTGTCCAGATAGAAGCGAGAAAGAGCAAAGATGGAGGAACAAGCCCGCCATTCAAACGAAACGACCGAGCAATCTCTCCCCCAACAAGAGACGATATTTTAGAATGAGGAAACGACGCCCAAGGGACCTCCGCAGATCAGCTAACACAGATCGCCAACGCCATAACAATCACTCTTATCTTACTACTCGATTGTGGTACTGTAACTTTATTCGGTCCTTAAATTTAAATGTGAAACATGGCCTAGGTTTTCCGCGCCGTGCACATTAAATGGTTTGGGACTTGAGTCAAAGTGACATTGCCTCAACCTAGTAATAACTAACCCCTCAACCCTTTCTAACGCCCATCACGAAGAGATCATGATTTACCCATCCAATCATTTATATTTTTACCTATAATCATTATATGTTCTCTATTAAATCTTTTATTCCTATTTTTATTCTTACTTGTATGTTTAGTATTAGTTGTTTATACTTTATTATCTCTTACGGATATACCGAAATCAACCCCATGTTTATACCAACTCACTTTAATTAATTTTTAAAAAATTACTTCCTTAATAACAACTTCCTATTCCGCTCTCTTAAATCCCTCCATATGAAATCTCTCACATCCGGGGCCATCTGTGATGATTTAAGACCATGGAATTGTTGTACATAGTCCAGATATCTACTACCACATGTTCCACCTCGTGGCTGTATATAACTTCTTGTTTACTGCAAATAGAAAGCCTCAACTAACATCAATCTGTACCGCGTAAGAATCTAATAAAGTATAGCAACTGTACAGATAGAAGGAATGGAGACTAACAGGAGAAAATTAAGGTTAAACTAATCAGGCTTAGGTGAAAATAGGAGAAAAGGCCTAGCAAACCCAGTCCAACTTTTACGAGGTCCTGGCCCTCCTGGATAATAAAACTTCCCCCCCCCCCTATTTACATCAGAAAAGGGCAGCGACCTGTTCGGACCCAGATCATATATAAAAGGAGGTCCCGATCCTCAGTTAGTCAGTCCTTAGTTAGTCTTCGTTCCAGTCCCTGTCCACCGGGCCCTCCGATAAAAGGTAAACCCTTTCCTGCCAGAAATGTCCTCGTCCCATTCTTTCTTGACGTCAGACGCTTCTAAGTG